>OX328102.1:15205577-15593764 GCA_946811185.2 Hippopus hippopus
TTGGCAGACATATATCTTTAGCATTCCATTAAACTACTAATTTATAAGGGACGGAGAGTTCCTACGTGACTCAGTTATAAAATGTCTATCCCATACATAGTTCAAACAACAACCATTTGATTTGTGATTTCAAACCACTGTAGTTATTCAGTGTCGACCGATTACAGTGCTGACAGCACTTTGATTAATGGTATGCCCTTCATAATCATTATCTCTCTATAGAAAATGTATATTGCTTCCTTAAATAGAATCAAATCAATTTGGTGGGAGTGCTCTAATTCTATCTACACAAATATACATATTATTTACACAGCACATAGCAGCAACTGTTACGTCAATAATTTTCAGTGGTGTAACAACAGTCTGCACGTATCGGAAGGTTGCAAGGTTGCTTTTCAGCCTGGGCATGGATTTCAGAGACACCTGTTATTTTCCTCCAATTAAGGATGAACTGGTTAGAAACCCAGAGAAAGGGTTAGGAGTATCAGCGCTTTACACATAGTGCATAAAGGAACATTGGGTCTTTTTCACTGAAGACCAAGGGTCTAGCACCTGCACTTCTAGATTGTACCTCATTCTTTTTCTCTGGATTCCTCCTCACTAACAGTCTATACCAAATATGCGTAGAATTCCAAAGGATCAAAATACTACAACAGGGTCCAAAGAATCCTCTCGTCCGCTTGTATTTACGAGTAAGAAATGGATGAGGACGAGTGAAATATCAGTCATGGTCGTGCGGCAGGACGAGTGGTGAATAAGAAATAGTAAACAAATAATTAAGTTTTTCAGATGAATATTTAATTTACAGGAGACAAAAATGGCTATTCCATTATTGAATAAACAAATTAAGGGTATTCGGGAAATCAAATACTGAAACAGGACGTAAAACGTGCTGGTCCCCGCTCCAAATAAAGACCGCTTCCAAGTCGGCCTAAAGATATAACCCGGGACCTTTCATTGCAAACAAGAATGTTTTAATATGCTTCGGGTAGATCTAATGCAATACGAGAGACTTTGCTAATATTAAAACGAACAATATTAACGTTAACGCAAATACTTTCCCAAAACCAGTTCGAAAAACTCTTGTTTTGGCTTTATTGATTTGCATAACTTGACCATATAAACGGTACTGGTTATTGAAACCCGGTATTTAAGGTTCGTTGCTAAGGGAGACAATTTAATTGGCATTTTCCGTTTTGTCTGAAAAAAAAAATGTTAGAGTCCAATATTAGAAGGGTTTTTCCTCGTCAGACGATTGAGGATCAAAGCAGGGCAAGTGTTTTTTCAAAGGCACTTGTCCTACAGGACGACTGCCTTTTCTGGAAATTTTTGGACCCTGCTACAAATTCATCAAAGAGTACAGGTTTTCCTTATCCAAAAAGAACGTCTGTTTAAATGGTTCATCAGGGGTGTGGAAATCTGAGAAATGTCTACTTGTCCACAGACAAGTAAATTAAAAAAGTCCACTTGTCCGCCAGTGCAGCTTGCTTGTCCAAAACAAAACAGTTTTAAATTGCATTCAACCACGCCTTGTTAAAAAGGCGCCGTCTTGTTTGTCGTATTCCTTGTCGCGGTACATTTTATATTTACGTTTGAAGCCGAGGTCTCAGACTTCTCACATTCCATTTGCTTCGAAGATTTAATAAAAAGATGATCCATTTTCTCCGATTTTACGCATCAATTGATTGCTGAATTGTAAATTGTTTCGGTTTCCGGCAGAGACATAATGCCTAAACCACGACCCATTCGCACCAAAGCTGTACTATCAGATTTAAGGCTAAAATATTCACATGTGCAAAATTGTTGTAAGAGATCTTTGAATCGAAGCTAAATTGATAAAAATAATTATTAAAATAATTCCCAACGGTGATCTTAAAAGTATTCAGACATTTTCCGAAGCAAAAAAGTTGATGTGCAAAAACAGCAGCATTTTATACCGACACTGTCGTATCTGGTGAATGCAGAGGTGCACCAACTTTGTAATTTGGGTTTCAAGAATTCAGGGATCATCTCAAGCCGCTGTTTATCATTCAAAATATCATTTTGTGCAAATGGTGAACATTTGTGTTCCACTGCTTTATGTTTACAACAGATATTTGTTTCAAAATTTTCCCCTATTTTCTACTTGTCGGCGGACAACTAGATTGAAAAAAGTCACTTGTCTGACGCCAAATTTTCCCGAGTCGGACGAGTCGGTCTTAGGATTTCCGCACCCCTGTTCATTGACTTGTATAAAGTGAACTGTCACAAAGATATGCCAATGCCAAGAGTTACTGTCTTTGCAAGTATGCAATGTAACTTATTATACTGCAAACATATATATCATGTCCACTGGCAAAACCAATGTAAAAGCAGTTTCCCTTTCGGGAGCCCGGTATACATGACTACACTTTCAACACGACATCCAAAATGGCGGCGTTGATCAAGATTAACATCAAGATTATGCACCAAACTGCACGTTTTTCCAAGGTTTCAGTGACGTCATTGCCCAGTGACGTCATTTTTCATTGAATTGGGGCACTCAGAAGGGAAATTCTACCCTGTCAGCGTACTCAATTTTTTAAACCAAAAAAACAGGTAAATTTCACTTAACACACATTGGAATGGTAAAACTTTGCAGTATAATAAATTCTTTGTACGGTCAGGTGGCAGGGGACTTGGAAACTTGTTCACGGCTGTGCAGAATAATGTCGCCCTGAGTTCGGCTCGGGGCGACATTATTCTGCACAGCCGTGAACAAGTTTCCAAGTCCCCTGCCAACTGACCGTACAACTAATATTGTCTCAGTCTTACTCTCCCTCTAGTCTGCATACTTTACTACGAGCTAGACTTTTCCATGTTGAAAGTGTTAACATTACGGACAACAAATGAATTATGGCTTACATGATATGTCTTGTCTTTGAAAGGGTAGAAAACATTATCAGCATTTCTCCTTTTCCCACATAGTTTTCAAAAGCTATCTTCCTAAAACTCAATATTGTACAATAAAGGGATATGCTGCTGTAAATTCTTCTAAGTAAGAATGCCAGGAAAGTATATTGATTTGTGCAGAAAGGCAAAGTAACATTATCAGAAAACATTGTGTAACGGAGAAATTGCTCAAATTGAGCAATTTGACAGATCATCAAAACATTGTTGCCAATTCATTGTCTTCATCACAAATGGACAATAGTTAGACAGCAAAATGGAATGGCTATCAAAGGTTTTTTTAATAAAGGAAAAGCTTATAATATGTTTTACAGGTATTTTGAGAATGTGATATATTAATAAGGAGAAAATGAACCAATGAAAATTATTATAAAAACCCTTAACTCTTTCCCAAATGACAAATTTTAGACTCTTTCAAACTCAAAGAGTTTGCAGACGACAATTTCAAATTTGATAAAAATGGCAGAAAGTTCTCCAAATGGGTAGAAAATACTGTGGGAAAAGGAGAAATTGCTCGTTACGAGCAATTTCTCCTTTTCCCACTGTTTTCAAAAGACTTGTACTGCAGACACGTAAAAACAAGGGCTTGTTTGGGAAAGGGTTAAAGCCTTAGTTGCCCCTGTAACCAGTGTAGATCAAAATCAAAATGCACAAAATTTGCAGTCTGCTCTTTGATCTATATGCTGTCCACTTAGCTGAAACTGTCTATGTACTAAATCGAAGTTGGAATTGCAATTATTTGTGTCATATTTCTAGACTGAAAATGCCGGTTTAACCCTTCACTGCACAATCCCTAGTTTTAACCACCCTTTGAAAGAGGCCTTTTGAAAACATTGTAGGAAAAGGAGAAAATGCTGGTAGCCAGCATTTTCTCCTTTTCCCACAATGTTTTCTACACTATCAAAGACAGAAATAATCATTTAGCTACATTGATTTGTCATCTGCTGATGCTTTCAATTTGGACAAATCTAAAATATTGTTCTATGGTAAAGAGTTAAGTTACTCCGCACTCTATGGGGTAAATTTTAAATTCAAAGTGAGCATAATTATGGCAAATATGGTCTTGAAAGTGCTAGGGGTGTAACGATACATCAGACTATCAATGGATCCTGATGGCGAGTGTGTCGATGCTACTGCATCGATTGTCCGGTTGAAAATCGATAACTATCGCCAATATCTACCTTAAATATCGATACTTTCGATAGTTCCACGGACAACATAGAGACAAAAGCACCGTAATTTGCTAATGTATTCGGACGCCCTAACTGTTCTGACACGTTAGATTACAAACATAATTTATTCTTAATCCTTTCTGTCAATGCTTCAAGTAGTAAGTTTTCCTATATATTCGGGCATTTTTAAACGTTAATTCCCAAAATATCATACTGGTAATTTTTTGGAATATTTAATTCTATTTTCCCCTTATTTTGTTATTCAAAACATGTACTCAGGTAGAATTTAAACTACCCAGAGAAAGTATTAGTATAAAACATGGTTTCAAGATGTAATTTGGTGAAATTCATCTCTTGTAATTCATCCAATAGTATTGTAATATTATTGCAATAGTAACAGGCAATATCAATACTATTGCAATAGTATTTTTTCCAACGTCAATACTATCACAATAGTAGATTTTGGCCTCAATAGTCAACCCTAGAAAGTTCACATATACTTTACATGTAGGTGTTTTGTTGAAAATTTAAACATATAAATCTTTCTCATTTTTTAAAAGCCTTTAGGGTTTAATGACTGGTGTGAGACAACTTGAAATACAATACATGCCTTAAGAGATTTTAATGAACTTGACAGGTTTAATCACTCATTTGTCAGTTTTGGAAACCTATTTATTACCTGGTGGCAGTCAGCTGATGTGGAGTATGTAGGATGGCAACTTGTGTAAGTGACTTAAGGTGTTTAAGTCTTTACCAGGTGATGAAATTTTAGCCATGTCCAAATTGAAAGCATTTGTAGATGACAATTTCAGTGTTTCTCAAATGGTGCAATTTTTCTTTGATAGGATAGAAAACATTGTTGGAAAAGAAGAAAATGCTGGTTACCAGCATTTTCTCCTTTTCCCACAATGTTTTCAAAAGGCTTCTTTCCTAGGGTTTAATGTCGGCATTGTGTGGTAAAGGGTTACAGTTAAATGAGCAGTTATAGAATAGCAAGACAGTTGTCATTTATTCGTAAAATTTTCATGCAGTAGTCAGACTTTATTGTTGTGTTTTGTCTAGCCATCTGTAGATGTTTTTTCTTGTCTTTAAGTGGACCACTGTTGAAAACATTGTGGTAATTATAGAAGTTGCTTGGTATTCAGCAGTTTCTCCATTTGCCTCAATACTTTCACCTGTATTCATGGATTTAACATTGATTCATGTTGATTTTTCTGCATTTTACTAAACAACAAAATTTGGGGCTTATCCAAATTGAAAGCATCTGCAGATGCAGTTTAGCTCAAATAGGAGAAGTTGTCTCTAAAAGGGTAGAAAATGTTCTGGGAAAAGGAGAAAATGCTTTTTACCAGCATTTTTCCTTTTTCCTCAATGTTTTCATAAGCATTCTTTCCAAAGGTGATTAAAACTCCAGATTGTGAGGTAGAGTGTGGAAGAAATTTTCTTTTCCTGGAGTTTGACAAAAAGAAAAACCAAAACTAGTACAGTGAAAGTTTTGTTGTTTTTTTCTCGCAAAGTAAAGATTAGTGTTGTTTTTTTTTTCCAAAGGAAGTGATCTGAGATTCATTTAATGGTGAAATAAACTTAACTTAAATAGCAGGAAAGTCTTAGTCTTAGGTTTTTTGTGCAAAGTGAGTATCACCTTTAATGAACAGTTGGGTGGTTTTGAATGCTGAACAACAGAGGATATATCTGCCTAAATTGGTATGTTTACTTTCTTAGAACCTTGATCTATGTCAGTCCTGTCATTCTCTTCCTTAGTTCAACCCTTTACCACACGACAATATTTTAGACCCCTCCAAATTTTAATCATTTTCAGACCACTTTTTTAGTGTGGATCCAATGGTGCGATTTTTCTTTGAAGGTAGAAAACATCGTGGAAAAAGGAGAAAATGCTGGTTACCAGTATTTACTCCTATTCCAACTATGTTTTCAAAAGGCTTCTTCCACAGGATGGTTAAATTTTGGCATTGTGTGGTAAAGGGTTAACCCTGTACCACACAGTCGTGAGTTTTAAGGACCCACAAGGAATTTCTGAAAACCTCTGAAAACATTTTTGGAAAAAGAGAAAATGCTGGTTACCACAATTTTTTTTTGCACTTTTCTACCCAAAGACAAAATATCGTTATTCTAGCCAGAGGTTTTTTTGTCGTCTGCAAATTATTTCACCTTGGAGGAGTCCACAATTTTGGCTTTGGGTAAAGAGCTAAAATACTTTTTTTGTGCAAGAATTTCAGAATTTAATCATCTCTTTGTTTAGCCCTTTACCACACGGCAAAATTTAAGACCTATCCAAATTGAAAGCATTTTCAGACGACAATTTCATAGTGGCTCAAATGACGCAACTTTTCTTTGATAGGGTAGAAAACTTTGTGGGAAAAGGAGAAAATGCTGGTTACCAGCATTTTCTCCTTTTCCCACAATGTTTTCAAAAGGCCTCTTCTTCAGGGGCGTTAAAAGGCGTCATTGTGTGGTAAAGGGTTAAACCTTCAGCAGAGCCCAGTATTCTACAGATGTTGGTGAATAGAAGCATTTGCAAACAACAAATGAACCCTCTGAGCGCCTTTCACCACTATTGTTGAATTTGGGGGCAGTGTAGATCTATCAAGATCAGACTGCAGTCTGATTTTTGATCAATACTGTCTGTTATGCTTAGACATTCTGGACAAGGGTTACCATGAAATTGCTTTAACCCTTTTCCACACAATGTCGAGTTTTAACGACCCTGAGGGAGAAAGCTTTTGAAAACATTTTGGGAAAAGGAGAAAATGCTGGTAACCAGCATTTTCTTCTTTTCCCAAAATGTTTTCTAACCTGTCACACACAAATCACAGAATTTTATCAATAGTTGATTTGTCACCTGTAATTGCTTTTGGAGATTGACCAGTGTGAAATTATTTTGTGTGGTAAAGGATTAACTAGGGTCGTATTTCTAGACTGAAAATGCCCCATTGGTCTTATTTGGTGCTCTAGGGCTTAAGTGTGGTCTATATGACTTAGATTATCTTTGAAAGGTTGGAAAACATTAGTGGATCAAAAGAATCGGCATTTTCTCTTCTCTCCACAATGTTTTCAAAGGTATTCTTTGGCAGGGTTGTTGAAACATAGGATTGTTTAATATAAGGTAAAGTTACGGGATACCATTTGGAAGGGGCAAAGTGTCAGCCTTGTTCGTTAGAGGGCTCAAACCCTGTGATGAAAAGAGTAAGTTTTTGGCTACCAACATCATGGAGAGGGGGGAGAATATGCTGATTGAGTTTCCCAGACTTATTTACGTGTGATGACAATAAAAAATAATTCATCATTTCCTGGAAGCAAGATCTGGGTGTTTTTAAAAATGTTTATTGTTTTTTTTTTAGATCTTCAGTCTTTTATATCATTGTAGACAATTCTCAAAAAGTCTATGTTGGTTGTCTAATTGAATTATTAGCCACCATGATAGACTGATTGAAGATAGTTGATCCCATTTCAGCATATCTAGGACTTTTTACCAAATGCCAAAATTTTGGACTTGTCCAAATCCAAACCAATCACAGACTACAAATTAACTCTTTACCACACGAGAAAAGTTTAGACTGGTCCAAATTGAAAGCACTTGCAGACGACAAAATAAATGTGACTGAAAAATTGAAATTTGGTTTGGGAAGGGCAGAAAACATTGTGGGAAAAGGAGAAAATGCTGGTTACCAGCATTTTCTCCTTTTCCCACAATGTTTTCAAAAGGCTTCTTTCTCAGGGTCGTTAAAAGTCGGGATTGTGTGGTAAAGAGTTAAAAGTTGTCTCAGATTATGGGATCTTAGGTAAAAAAAAAAGGATTTTCAGAAAAGGAGAAATTGCTTATTATCAGCATTTTCTCCTTTCCCAAAATGTTTTCAAAAGCTGTCAGTTCCTCAGTGTCATCAGTACTGTGGATTGTGTGGTAAAGTGAGAACAGTCTTATGCTCAGGGGTAAAAGATGTCATTGCATTCATTTGTATGAACCTCTCACTTGACATTCTGCTGTTTTTATGGCCTTGAGACAGTCATTGAAAGCATTACCCAGCCTTCACCTTTCAAAATGTTTTCTACCTGTCAAAGTAAAATACATCTTTTGACTGGCATTTAGTCTGTACAAGTACTTTGAATATGGACTAATCTGAAAATTTTTGATCTGGTAGAGAGTTCATTAACCTTTTATCAGACAACAAAATTTTACGCTTGTCCATTTTGAAAGCATTTGTAGACAACAAAATTAAATGTGTCATTTGTATATGAAAGGTTGGAAAACATTGTGGAAAAAGGAGAAAATGCTGGTTACCAGCATATTCTCCTTTTCTCACAATGTTTTTAAAATGTTTTTAAAGCTTTCTTATCCAGGGTTTTTAAAAATTGGGATTGCATGGTAAAGAGTAAACAAATCATAAGATCATATTAGGTCAAACCAATCAGCAGATCATTTACTCATGGTTATTTTATTGCTTTTTTTTGATATGACATTGACTACAGACTCACAAGAAATAAATCTCATTGATCTCTGTTAAATTTGTCTTGCTTGATCAGCCAGTTGAGAGTAACAGGGCTGTCATGGCCCTCTTGTTTAACTCTTTACCACACAATCCTGACTTTTAATGACCCTGAGAAAGAAAGCTTTTGAAAACATTGTGGAAAATGGAGAAAATGCTGGTAACCAGCATTTTCTCCTTTTCCCACAATGTTTTCTACCCTTTCTTAATCGAATTTCAAATTTTGATTCACATTTATTTTGCCGTCTGCAAAGGCTTTGAATTTGGACTTGTCCATAATTTTGTCGTTTGGTAAAGAGTTAAAAAGACTAGAATGATACCTTTGAAATAAACATTTTTGTGCTGTAGCATGCGGCTGCCAGAGTCATTTTGGAGTAGATTTTTTGGGTATGTTTCATGAAGGGTTTTACACTTGTTTTTGTTATATGATTATCAGTAGATGCAGTTTTATGGTAACATTTTCAAAGTCATAGGACATTTGGTAAAACACACCAGTCGTTATCAGTGGAATCCAAGTTTCCTGCTTACTGGGAAATGCAGAGTTTTGTCTGACGTCCAATTTACTGCTTACCCAGACTAATAAACTGTCAGTATCGGAACCAGTCTATAACCTGTTAGTAGATTAATTAACTTAGAATTAATTAACCTTTTGCTGCGTTGAAACACATGTTCATGCACATTCCACAGACATTATGAAAATATAGTGAATTGCAGAGAATCAAGCAGGTTCTTCATTAGTGATATTGTGGACTATTTTATTTTTCCCACTGAATGGCAATGTCTGCTTAATGTCTTGGCCCGATTTCACGAAAAAACTTAAAGTCTCATATTTTGCGCAAATCCAGAGTAACAGACTCATTTTCCAACTTAAGTTGAGCTCATTCATTATTTGAGACACATTTAAATTTTTTAGCCATGTTTGCTATCTCATCTGCAAATGCTTTCAACTTGGACCAATCTTAAATTTTGTCATTTGGTAAAATGTTAATAATTCTATTTTACTTTTATTTCAGGTAACGAGAGTTCAGGGTATATGAGCGGGTGGAGTTAAAACCCAGTGAGGACAGATTGCAGTAATGGCAATGAATGACGATACCGACCAGCCAATAGAGTATGGCATCAAACTGGAGGAGCTTCGAGACCTCATGGAGGTTAGAGGCCATGAGGCACACGAAATCATCCAGACACGATATGGAGGGGTCACGGAAATGTGTCGGAAGTTATATACCTCTCCCAATGAAGGTAAAAATACTAAGTTTTTTAATGCTGTCATCCACATGCACATTTTTTTTCATTGACAGACTGTCACTCAGTATGAAATACAGAATGCACATTATATTGATATTGTTTTGAATATTTTCTTGGGTTTGAGGGTACCTCTGAAATGATTGGCGCCCAGCTGCAGCCGGGGCGACAGCATATCATCGACCATAGTTCGTAAACTTGGTTCTCAAAAAATATTTGCCAATAGCATATATAAAACATAACAAGACTACTAAAATCAATAAGTCTAAGATTCCTAGAACTAATGACTATCACCCTTCTATGAACTGATTGAGGATGTGCCAGAACTTATATATAGCTCCTTACTTGAACTCCTTACCAAACAATTCCGGGTTTTCACTAACCTAAGAATGAAGCCTTCTGAAAACATTGTTGGAAAAGGAGAAAATGCTGGTAACCAGCATTTTCTCCTTTTTCCACAATGTTTTTCACCCTTCCCAAAATAAATTTCAGTTTTTGAGTCACATTAATTTTGTCATCTGCAAATCTTCCAATTTGGACTAGCCTAAAATTATGTCGTTTGGTAAAGAGTTAACTCTTTACCACAGGACAAAATTTTAGACTTGTCCAAACTTTAAGTATTTACAGATGGCAAATTAAAGGTTACTGAAATGCCAAAATTTGTCTTTGATAGAGTAGAAAACGATTGTGGGATCAGGAGAAAATGCTGTTATCAGCATTTTCTCCTTTTCCCACAATGTAATCAAAAGGCTTCTTTCTCAGGGTCGTTAAAACCTTGGATTGTTTGGTAAAGGGTTAACTTTTTACCAAACAATTCCATGTTTTAACAGTTCAGAGAAAGAATACTTATCAAAACATTTTGGGAAAAGGAGAATTCCTTTAACCCTATACCATACAATCCTGAGTTTTAATAACCCTGAGAAATAATGCTTTTGAAAACATGGTAGGAATAGGAGAAATTGCTGGTCACCAATACAGGGAAAGGAGAAAATGCTGGTAAATTGTTTTTGTACCCTTCCAAGGACAACTTTGCTAATTTTAACAACATTTTAAGTTGCCATCTGCAAAAGCTTTGAGTTTGGACAAGGCTACAGTTTTTTTGTTTGAGAAAGAGTTAAATGGGTAAAAGACATGGAACAAGAAAAATATGCTGGCAAAAAGCATTTTTTTCTTTTTCCTGATTGTACTCTACCCTGTGAAAGATAAATGCTGTCATTTTAGCCACATTTATTTTGTGGTCTGCATATTCTTTGAGTTTGGATGAATCTTTATAACTGAATAACTGAAGTCTAGTATAGGCTTATCTCTAATATCACTGACAAAACCAGGTACCATATTTCTCCTTGTAGAGATGCTGGGGTGCCATGCAAAACTTCAACAGGATGCTTTTATTTCATACGTTTATGATTAGGGTTTGAGAAGTCCACTTGTCATGCCTGATAGTGAACTATAGCTCTGGACAAGAGGCTTTTAGCCATCATTCAAATTAATTAGACATCATTATTAAGAAATTCCGCCAAGACAAATTAAATTGTGAATAAAATCAAACATAACCACTTTCAACTCAAGACCATTTAATCAGCTGTTATGCATGGATGCTGTACAAATAGATGTGATTCAGACACATTTTTGGGTTATGTGAAAATCTTACAATTGTGTTACAGATTTCATTGCATGCCCAGAGCATGATTAGAATAAAAGGACATAACTGGAAAAAGCCGAATTTTAAAAATTAAGTTGAGAAAAGGGATGTTGCATTGACACTTTTTTACCAGATTCCTAAAATTTCCTAATTTGATAGATTCCTGAAATTTTATAAATTCGGAAATGCCTACTTGACAGAAAACTCATACCTTTTCTCTAGTTTCAATGTCCCTGTTTAAATAATAGGATTTGACTTCGGGATGATAGAAAACATTGTGAAAAAGGCAGAAAATGCTTATTAGCAGTAATTCCTTCTTTTTGGACTATGTTAATCAAAAGCTGTCATCCCCTGGGTTGCAAAAACATTGATTGGTTAAGTGTTATAATTGTTGGACTGGTCACAAACTTAGATGTTTCTGCAGGAAATACAGCTAGATCAGACCGGACAGTCTGATCTTGATTCTGTGTGTCCATTTTACAGTGAGATATGGCCAAAACTGTCTTCAAAATGTGGTATTTGAGGGCTCTGTACTGACTGAATGGCATAAAACTCCAATACAAAAACAAGTAAACAAAAGACTGAACCTTTACTGCTGATCATTGGTTAAAAATGTAGCCAGTGGCTTGTGGAGAACTGGTAAAAAGAAATTGCAGAAAAGATGCACTGGCTACATAATAAATGGAATAATGTTTAAAATGGTGTTAAACAACATACAAACAGACAAAATGAACATTTCCATCATTATTATGCTGCAGTCTCATTTAGCTTTTTCACACTAATATAACTTGTTAAATATCAGACAGTAAAGATTAAGATCAGGCTACATGTTCTGCCTTCTACATTGTTTGCAAAACAACTGCTTGGTGCCTAGAACATTGAAACTGTTTTCTGTTGGGCAGTTATCTTTGTACTAGGTGACTTGTTGGTATCCAAAACATTTGCAAGACAGGCATACTAAATGTGTCTTGAATAATGGTATGTGTCCATGTAGAAAATTTTGTTGGAAAAGGAGGAAATCCAGGTAACCAGCATTTTCTCCTTTTCCCATAATGCTTTCAAAATCTTTTTCCCCTAGGGTTTTGTAAATCCTGAGATTGATTGTCTGGTTAAGGATCTAAGCCAGCTGTAAATAGATGGATGTTTGCTGTATTGGAATAGCCATTTGGGAAAAGGTTATACTGCATTATTCATTCAGAAATGATGAAAGGTTTTCAACCCTTGTGGCACTGAATATGGATTTAATTGCTTATGCAGACGGTGTAGATTAAGATCAGACTGCATGGAACATGCAGTCTGATATTGGTTCTCCACTGTCTGATTAAATACCAGGTTTTTGAACAAAAACCGCGTGAAAATTGCTATAGATGCGTCTCAAGGACAAACTGAGAATGTTCCATTTAACTAGCACTACAAAGGTTAAGTACACCAACTATAAATCATCGGCTCCTGTCAAAGAGAAGAAGAACTAGGTAGTTCTACAGGAATGACCGGGTGTGAACGAGGATAAGGTTGCCTGCCATTTACACACCTCATGTGTTACTTTAGGAACCGAGTTGATAGATTATTTACTAAGTTCTTCTCTCTGGTATTATCATGCATCTAGTCAGGTAGCTCAGACTTTTGTCCTTGCAACAGGATTTGTCACTGCCTCGGTGATGATGGGGGAAAAAAACCTGCCAGGATGGAAATAGTTTAACCCTTAGGCTGCTAGGTGCGACTCACTGACCTTTTGCAGACAGTGTAGATCAAGATCAAAATCATACTGCACAGGATGTGCAGTCTGATCTTTGATCTACACCGTCTGATAAGTGCATATTTTACCAAATACATTACCTTTGAAAAAGCAAAATTTAGGTTTTTACTGTCGGTTTAAAAGTTTCATGCCTGCCCAGGTAGCTCAGTGGTTAGCATCTCTGACTGGTGGCCTGGTGGTTGTGAGTTTGATACCCGGTTGAGGCAAACTTACTTTCCGCTGATTTTTCGCCTCTCACTTCTGATGCATGTGAGAAAAGTATTCAGTGGCTTGGAAAGAAAGTTGTGTCAGTACTTGTGTGAGAAAGCCAGGGAACACATGCGTAGGTGCACTGAAGCTGTTAAAACAGGGTTAAACTCCAAAACAATTTAGAGTTTGATTTCAGTTTTTTAGCAGGATAAGGATTAACCTTTTACCAAACAATCCTGGGTTTTCACAACCCTGTGAAAGAAGGCTTTTGAAAACATTGTGGGAAAACTGTCTGCTTTTGCTGAGACAGAAAATTTCCTTAGTTGTGCAACTCTTTTTCTTATCGTCTTCAAATGTTTTCAATTTGGACCTGACTAAAATTTTGTTCTTTGGTGAAGGGTAAGGTACATGTAGTTTTTTTGCTTATTATGTATTGTTCGGGAGAATGTCTCCATAAATATAATTTACACTGCTATTTTGAGATGAATACATGAACAAAATTTGCATTCTATATCACTTGTATTTGTGTCATGTTTAATTTATGTGCATTTTCCTAATTGAGATGAATGTATATGGTAAAAATCCACATGGAAAATACGACATGCTTTTTAGGCGTCATGCATCAAATGCCAAGGCAGGGCTTTATGGAAACTTTATAGAAAAATGTCTGTCTGCATAAAACATAAAATATAATTATGAATAAATTTTAAAGTACCATTTTAGAACAAAATTAATAAGGCAAATGATTAACTATTTTAGTTCTTTGTAAATCAATTAGCTGTTGTGTGATGGTAACCAAATGCAAACAACTCATATGCAAGGATGATTTAGACAGAATATTTCAATTGATATGAGATAATGTAGATTTAGGATCAGATTCTGTGTTCTGTGCAGTTTAATCTAAATCTACACTGCCTGCAAAAGGCAGTACGATATTGATCTAAATTATCTGTTTGTTGCATAACACCCTTAACCCTTTACCAAACAATCCCTGGTTTTTATGACCCTGAGACAGAAGCCTTTTGAAAACATTGTGGGAAAAGGAGAAAATGCTGGTGACCAGCATTTTCTCCTTTTCCCACAATGTTTTCTACCCTGCTGGAAACAAATTTCAAATTTTGAGTTACATTTACTTTGTTGCCTGCAAGTGCTTTGAATTTGGACCAGTCTAAAATTTTGTCGTTTGGTAAAGGGTTAACTCTACCAAATAATAAAATTTTAGACTTCTCCAAAATGAAACCATTTGCAGATGACAAAATTTGCAAAGTTGCACAAAATTAATGATGTGATTTGTAAGAAAAGGATGGAAAATATTGTAGGAAAAGAAAAGAAATGCTAGTTTCCTGTATTTTCTCCTTTTCCCACAATGTTTTCAAAAGCATTTTTTATCAGGCTTGTTACACATAGGGCTTGTGTGGTAAAGGGTAAATAATCTTGAAATTTTACAACTTTTAAACAAAAAAAAAGGCTTTTGAAAACATGGGAAAAGGAGAAAATGCTGGTAAGGAGTATTTTCCCTTTTGATCACAGTATCTTTCACCATGTCAAAGACAAATCTCTTCATTTGAAGGACTAAATTTGTTGCCTATAAAGACTTTTAATAGGGATGATTTTACCCTTTAGCAGAGCTGACAGGATTTTAGACATTCCAATATTTTCAATGTATTTGCAAAAAAAGAAATAAATATAGCTAGATAATGGGGTTTTTTTTGCCATAAATGAGCAGAGAATATTGTGAGAAAAGGAGAAAATGCTGGATACTAGAGTTTTCTTCTATCCCAACATTATTTTCAATAGCCTTCTTTGTCAAGGTCTTTTAACTCTTTACCAAACAACTGTTTCATTCGACCATATTCAAAGCATATGCAGTTAAAAACTTTTTGACCCAAATGGTGGAGTAGTTCTCTGCAAGCGATGAAAACAATGTGGGCAAAGGAGAAAATGCTGGTTACCAGCATTTTCTCCTTGGCCCACAATGTTTTCAAAATCCATCCAACTCAAATTCCTTAAAAGGCTAGATTGTTTGATAAAGGGTAAAGACTGGTTATTTAGCAAAAAGTTAAAGATGTGTCTTAAAATAGCTTGGTACAGTGGTCGTGCATAAATAACATGCATTGTAATCCTTTGTTAAACACCTTCTTTAGTACAAGCTTTTTAACCTTTTATAATCTGAAACACTGACTTGGTTTGTATGATTTTTTACACTGCTTTCAACAATATTTACGTTATATCACAGCAACAGCACCGCGCCTTGGCTGTCTTGAGTTGTAATATTTATTTTACATCAGTTGTTAAATTGTCTGCTTGTATGATGCTTAAATCTGTTTTCAACTTTATTTCAGTTATATCGCTGTGGCCAGTGCAGCTATCCATGCTTTCCTGGAGTTTCTTTTACTAGTACTTCATGCAATATTCTTCCCAACCCCCTGTTCTCGAATTTTGTATGCTATGCTATCACTTGTGAAACAAGTTCTTTGTATTAACCACTCTGGATGATTGCATACTAGAAACTGTTACCAGTTCTCTTACCCTGAAGTAGGTAGTTCCAAATAGTTGAAAGGGCTCATCATGGTATTTTAACACGGAACCTTAAATGAGAGGCTGGTGCCCTACCCCTACACTTCTGTCCCCTGTTTCCATTTAGTAATGCAATGTTCAACACACCAAGCCATTAGCTGCTTTCCCATGCAGGACAAGAAGCTGACACTCTACTCCTAAACTTATGTCTCCCACATGTTTCCTGTTATTAGTACACTTCACAATACTCTGTCAAAGGCACTGGCTGCTTTCCAACACAGGCCAACACTCTTTTGAAGGAAGTTTCCTACACAAATGTTATTTGGTTAGATGCAGAACTTGCTGCTCAAGTTATATGAAGGATCATGGTGTTATACTGTTTTTCAATTGAACAGGAGGACTTTGTTGCAAAGTCTCCAAGATGTTTCTAACCAATTGTTGTTTACATTGCCCACAGTGGAATAACAACCTATCTCTCAAGGTGGGAATAAATAAAACAGAATTTGTCTCTCAGGAGGAAATAGATTTACAAGGAACCTTGGGGGATGACCTTGAATTATGCAAATGAGTTAGAGCCATAATTTCCTCCTAAATTGGAGAGCGTGTGGGAGAGAGTGTTGACTTACTAATGATCTCAGTGGCCTAACCTTCAACACAGATTGTATGGAGAACTAAATTGCAGATGACACAATAATTGTGGGTCATATGCTGAGAATTTTCCTGGAAGGGGTATGAAACAATGTGGGAAAGGGAGAAAATGCTGTTTGCTGAGAGACTGTTATGGGAATGAGTGTCACAGAACATTATACTGTAAAAACTGAAGCTTATCTTGTTAAGCTTGGCTGTTTTCGAAGAAAATGACAAGTTATTGTCATAACCCTGTTGATGACGTCTGCGATATGGTGGGTCAAAAACCTTAAGGTTTGTAATAACATCTCTGGTATCAATGAAGATATTTACTTCAAACTTGAACAAGTTGTTAAAGATTAAAAGTGGAACTCATACACAACTACCCATCAAAACATTTTTGACACAGTTATCCCCCTATTATGACATAAAATTTTCACTGAGAATCAAGCACTTTCAGCCGATCTTTGGCACCCACATGTGGTGCTCTTGTTTAATCTTTGTTGTCTTGAAGCGTTCCTCAGTTTTCTGTGGTTTATCTAGTTTCAAACAATCCTGTGTTTCACCAACCCTGAGAAAAAAAAAAGGCTTCTGAAAAAATTGTTGGAAAAGAAGATTTTCTTGGTAACCAGCAAATCTTTTTCCCCAACAATGTTTTCTACTCTGTCTGAGACTATTTTGTGAAACATTTATGTTGTTGTCTGCAGATGCTTTCAATATAGATGAGTAATATTTTTTTCTCAACTCTTTATCAAACACATTTTAGACTGGTCCAAATTGACAGCATTTGCACATGACAAATTAGATTTTGGGCAAATGATGGGATTTGTACTAGAAGGATGAAAAATATTGCGAAAAAAGGAGAAAATGCTGGATTCTCCTTTTCCCGCAATGATTTTGAGAGCTGTCTTCAAAACAGTAGGTTGTGTTTGAAAGGGTTAATCTATATTATGTTGTCATCATGCCTAATTTTATTTGTCCATGGTTTTCTATGGTTTAAACACACTAAATGATTATGATACGTGCGCCAACTGGTTTCATATCAATACTGCTAAACATGGATGTGGTTTTAAACTCTCCCAAAAGGTTTTTGTCCACAGATGAAAAACAATTTGTTGGACTAGAAGCAGAAAATCTGTCTATTATCGGAAAAACATTACAGAAATTTTTGTATGGTTGCTGGCCCCATTCGTTGTTTGCTAATGTTTTCTGTTGGGACAAATTTTCTCCTTCAGAAGCCTTCAGTGAAGTGATTAGTATGATTACTTCTGAGTTCTATTCCCAAAATTGGTGTCTTGATACCCATTTTTGAAATCTTTATGGATCTTAGACATGCTTCTGCTCTGATATTTGTGAATCGAAAACTTTACATTTCGATTTGTCTTCTTTTTTAGCTTTCATGCTATTGGGGCTTTCTTGCTATTTGTATGTATAGTTATGGTCATTTGGATATCTTGTGGCATCAACATTTTTCTTGCCATCACACTGGATGCCCACATTTATCTTTGTTTAGACATTAAGTGTAATACTATGATTGTTGATGTACACAGGGTAAAGTGTGGCATGATCAAACCAAGACAAACTATACTTTGGCACACTCTTAATCAGTTTCTGTGAAGACCCATTCTGTGGTTTTACCCACAGGTACTTGGCATATAATTTGTGCTTAAAGACAACATTTCAATAAAAAATCCAAATATCTCTGTCTATATATATACATGTATATCTATAGATACTTATATACAGATATTCAGATTTGTTATTGAAATGTTGTCTTTAAGCACAAATTAGCACAAATTATCATGTGCCGAGCCCCTGTGGTTTGACCAGGGTCTGATATTAAGATAGGACAACTCAAATTGTTATAATTTGCTACAATGTATTTTTGTATGTTGGGTCGGTGTTCTTTATGTACATTTTGGAATAAAACTAAACATAGTCTAAACTAGTTGTATCAAACGGGTCAGTTAGGAAACCAAGCCCTAGACAGGTAGGATTCACAGAATATGCAGGTGTCTCATGTCAATCATTTTAAGTCTCTAATGTACACAGTTTATACATCATATTTTGTAAAGTTTTAAGATAGCAGTGTGTCATGCTGCAATCCAAAGTTTTAAAGACCCTGACAGACAAGAACAGCGTTTTCTCCTTCTTCAGCAATTTTTTGCACCCTTTCACAGACACATCCCATTATTTTGAACCGCATTTGTTATCTGCTTGAACCAATTTGAACCAGTCTAGGAATCTGTCATTTGGAAAAGAGTTAAAGGATATGGTTTTGGGGTAAAAACATAAAAAACTTGAATGAATCCTATGAATGATAAACTACAGTCCTAGATCTATAGTAATTCTGAAATTCTGTGTTGTTTTTTTGAGTTTTTTATGTATACACAAGTGAAACAATATTGAAGGTGAAGTATACAATTTGTTTCATCAGTTCATCATTTTTTAAAAATCTTTTTAAGCTCAAACATTCCAGTATTATCACCTTTCAGTATGGACTTGCAGGCTGAATGACTAAAGGTGTCAGTCATTATCTTCCGATAGATGGCATTCTACAAATACAGATCTATCTAATTTGGGCATTCTGGGTAAAGAACCGGACTACTTTTCAAAACAACCGTTACTTTGAATTTCAAAATGAAATAAACATTTACTCAATAAAACGCTACCTGGTGCGATTCATTCAGCTATGATCGGCTAGCATGTAACATATGCATCAGCCATTTATTAAAACAGCCCCTACATGCTTGGGTAATAGGCTAATAGCTTCGGTATAAGCCCTACTTTTCCCAAGTAATCGGGAATGGGTGATGCGTCATAGCAGACAGGTCGAATCTTTGAAGAATACGACATGTGCAGACAACGGGTGTCAGTATGCCATAAAACAACATTGACCCTTTACCAAACGACAAAATTTTGGACTAGACCAAATTGAAAGCATTTACAGACGACAAAATAAATGTAGTTTAAATGATAATTTCTGTATTTGATAGTGTAGAAAATGTTGTGGGAAAAGGAGAAAATGCTGGTTACCAGCATTTTCTCTTTTTCACACATTATTTTCAAAAGGCTTTTTCCTCAGGGTCGTTAAAACTCGGGATTCTGTGGTAGAGGGTTAATTCATTCATTCTTGAAGTATACAGTAGTGCATGATTATTTAAAATAACATGAGAGAGTGTACCAAAAAAGAATTCAAGTCATAACCTCCCTCTGCTTTGTGTGACGCAATCTGCTATTGGCAAAATTTTGATCAAGATCAGACCGCACATACAGAACAAAGCCCAGTGGTCATCGCATAACATATTCTATTAAAGATATTAAATCATTTATTCTATTTCTGTTTCAGGTTTACCAGGCCATGATGCGGACCTAGAGAACAGACGTCAAGTGTATGGCGCAAATGTGATACCCCCTAAACCTCCAAAAACTTTTTTACAATTAGTGTGGGAAGCCATTCAAGATGTGACGTTAATTATTCTTTTAGTAGCAGCTGTAATATCATTAGCATTAACATTTATACCCGGAACTGGTGAGTGGCTGGCTGCTTTTGTTAATATGGACTTATGAGCTAGGCTGTATTCATAGAAAACTTGGGAAACGTAGAAAACTTAAGAGTTACTGTCATAACCCTGTGCTTGTCTTCATTGACATGGTGCAAAAACTTTTATATTCTCTCTTATCTGTGATATTACTGAAGGTGTTTACTTCAGACTTGGTGTAGTTTATAACTATGGTAAGGGGAACACATGCCAGAAAGGCAGGTAGCCCTGAAAATATTTTTTACTCAGTTATGCTCCTTTTTTCACATAACTTTTCGCTGAAAAATTTTCCCCAGCTGAGCGTTGCTGTTCTTTCGTTTTATTGATAATGATTGCTATAGAAATATAACTTTCTATGACCATAAATAAGAAAACTTTAAAAACATTATTGGAAAAGAAGCAATCAGTTTTTACAGTTACACGTTTTCGAAATATAATAAACAGGACTGACAAATGAAAAAGAGATTACTTTTTGAGCTTGGCTTTTTTTCTTTATTAGATGTTATTTTATTTCATGCTTTACGGTAGGTTATCGAGAAATTTCGGTGAAATATTTTTTGATATTTCATGGTTACAACCAGTGAAAATACCAATTCTTATATTCTAACTCTTCAATTGAAGGCGGAAACACTTGTTCCATTTAGCCGGAGCACTAAATGCAGATACGCATTATTATTTTATGCTTTCTGGTAGGTTATCGAGAAATATCAGTGAAATATTTTTCGATGTTTCCTGGTTACGACCAATGAAAAAACCTATTCTTATATTCTTACTCTTCATTTGAAGGTGGAAACAGTTGTTCCTGTGCACTAGTTACCTAGGTAGGCTATGGGGAATAAACGAAAAGAACTGTACTGGGTTTTGATTAAGTTCCCCCCAGAAAGTGTTAAAAGCATGAAATAAAAAGAATTTTTTTTTTCGTTGAAAGATCGATATTTATTTCATCTCGTGAACATCAGTGATATTTTCACTTGTGGCTTTGCCACTCGTGAAAATATCAACGATGATGTTCACTCGATGAAGTAAATTTAGATCTTTCCCAGTTTGGGAAAAATTTTGATCTATTGTGCTTGTTTTTTAGTGCCAGGATTGTATGAATGATTCACAGAAAGTAGCAACTACTGCAACTGTTGCAGACAACTGTTGGACTCATGAATATTGTAGAAAACTAAAAGAATAAAGGAAATTTGCTTACTCTTTACCAGATGACAAATTTTGAGACAAATTTTAAGAATTAAAAGCATAAATTACAGATGAGAAAGTGGCTTAAATGATGGAATTTGTCTTAAAAAAAGGAGAAAAGAATGTGTGGAAAGGAGGAAATGCTGGTCTCCAGCATTTTCTTCTATACCCACAATATTTTAATAATTCAGGATCTTGACTATTTTGGTAAAGGGTAAAGGTCTCCCGAGTCTTCATTTTTTTTTCTTAGGGCAAAAGGTTGTATAAATTGATACAGATAAACACGTGATGTTATGAATGTAGGCTTTCACAAGGTGTCCCACCCTTTGCTATGACTGGTACAGTTGCATCAAAGAGCAAGTGAGACAACCACCTAGCTGGAGCACTTAATGCGGATATACAGACTGAGACAGCCATCTTTTCAATAGGAACACTTCAGTCTCAGCTGTTATACCTGCACAACTGAGCTGATAAACCTACCCATGCATTCCAATGCTATTCCAAAGCCTTTGGCATTTGAATTAATTCAAAGGAGGTTATTAAGCTAGCCATAACGCCTGTCAAAGCCAAACACCATCATGTAAGCCACATTTCATATATGGTCTTTTTCGGTTTATCTGGTATTCTGTTTCGGAAAGCGTCTAGAATACACAGACTGTACACGTTTAAAACGGGGCGACAAATTGACCTTCCTATAGTTATTCCGTACCTAGTTAATTATTACTAAACAAGAGCTTCAAATGTGTGACTGTGTCAGAAAGAAGCCAGTTGGTAGCAATTCATGTTCTTTAATTCTTTTTTGTGCAGTACTGGCAGATATTTATCAATAAATTATCAATAAAATCGGTTTCAGACACTGGGCGCCGTATCATAAACTCTCAGTATGAAATAATCATGGCATACATAATCTTTCTCTGCATACGAACCTTATTTTTCTCCTTCGTATTTTGGCTCGACATCATGGTGTGCATTATAAACTATTGTTTTGATTGAACTGATATTTTTTTTGGTTGCGTCAGAAAAGACGCACATGTTGAATTTTAGTGCATCAGCTAAGAAATCATTGCGTCAAAAACGCAAGAAACGCACTCTGGGAGAAACACTGTCTCTACCAGATCAAAAAACTTTAGACTTGTCCAATTTGAAGCTTTTCATAGACAACAAATTAAATATTGCTAAAGAAAGGGACTTATTTTCAAAGGTGTCGAAAATTTTGTGGGGGAAAAGGAGAAAGTGATGGTACCCATCTCATCTCTTTTTCTCAGAATATTTTCAAAAGTCTACTCCTTTGGAGTCAGTATAAATAGGAATCATTTGGTAAAGGTTTAATTTAGTTTCTTGCCCTTAGCTTTTCCAGAACAAGAGGGAGCAAGTCACGGAGATGGCTCAGAGAAAGAGGCAGGCTGGATCGAGGGTGTAGCAATATTATTAGCCGTCGTGGTAGTGGTTTTAGTGACTGCTTTTAATGATTGGCAGAAAGAAAAACAATTTAGGGGACTGCAAGCTAAAATAGAACATGAACATCAATTTAGTGTATTGCGTGGTGGAGAAGTTATTCAAATTCCTGTAGGGGACATTGTTGTGGGAGATATTTGCTTAGTTAAATATGGTAAGTTTTGGTCTTATTATATAATATCATTTTAGCAATCCAAAATGGTAATTTTTAGTGTGTTTTTAGGTCACCTGAGCACAAAGTGCTTAAGATGAGCTTTTGTGATTGTGCTGTGTCTGTTGTGTGTTGTCTAGGTGTCAGCAATTACCTTGTGTGCATTCTAGAGGTCACATTTTCAGTCCCATACTTATGAAACTCGGTCAGCATCTCTGTCTTGATAAAATCTTGGACAAGTCTGAAACTGGGTCAAAAAGAAGATCACTCAGCCAAACTTTCAAAAACCTTGTGTGCTCTCTATAGACCACATTATCAGCCTGAAACTCATGAAAGTTTGTTATAATGTTTGTCTATAAAATATCTTGGACACATTTGAAATTGGGTCATGTCGGGTCAAAAAGTAGGTCACTGGGCAAAGTCTTAGAAAAACCTGTTGTGCGCTCTAGAGACCACATTTTTAGCCTGATACTCATGAAACTAAGTCAGAGTGTTTGTCATGATGATAATTATCTCAGTCAAGTTTGAAATTTAGTCATTTCAGGTAAAAATACGGTGCATTTGGCCAAATCTTAGAAAAACCTTGTTTGTACCATAGGGCCAAATTTTCAGCCTGATATTCATGAAGATTTGTCAGAATGTTTGTCATGATGATATCTCAGATAAGTTTGAGATTAGGTCATGCCAGGTCAAAAATTAGGTCACAGGATCAAATCTTAGAAAATCCTTGTGTGCACTCAAGAGGCCACATTTTTAGCTGGTTACTTATGAAACTGGTCAGAATGTTTGTCTAGATGATATGTTGGACAAGCTTGAAATTGGACTTTGATGTCTTGGTCAGGATCATAATTGGGTCATGTCTGATCAAAAATATGGTCACTGGGCCAAATCTTTGCAAAACCGTGTGTGCACTCTAGAGGCCACATTTTCAGTCCATTATACTCATGAAACTTGGTCAGAACGTTTGTCTTGATGATATCTCGGACAAGCTTGAAATTGGGCCATGTAAGGTCAAAAAGTAAGTCACTTTCACTCATGTGTTTAAAACCAGGATTTCTTCAGCTTTATCAACTGGAAAAACTTTACTATGGTTAGCAATTTAACTCTTTACCAAACAACAAAATTTTAGACTGGTCCAAATCGAAAGCACTTGCAGATGACAAAATAAATGCAACTCAAAAATTGAAATTTGTTTCCAGCAGGGTGGAAAACATTGTGGGAAAAGGAGAAAATGCTGGTTACCAGCATTTTCTCCTTTTCCCACAATGTTTTCAAAAGCCTTCTATCTCAGGGTCGTAAAAACTAGGGATTGTTTGGTAAAGGGTTAAGGCCAATGACCCTCTTAGCACTCCTCAGTGTTGTAAGTATTTGTACCTTTATAGGACATTACTAGCAATATGGTGACTTTCAGTCTGTTTAATATATTCTAGCACTCCTGCATGTTGTAAGTGTCAATATGTTTTTGTTTTAGCACTCTTCAGTATGGAAAGTTTTACAGTATTTTCTCTTGCCTTTGTCTAGACTGGGCCGTTTAGGGCCCACTCCAACAAATTTTGTTGGCCCTATATAAAATCAGTAGGCCACTCAGTAAAATGGACACCATTGGGGAATACCAAGTAAGAAGACTAAATCCAACTTAGACTTACTGGAACAATTTATTACTATGCAAAAAGTAATTTCATTTAGTAACAGAACATCTTTACGTGCATTGCAGACAATGAATGATCTGCGAATCAATATAGTTAAGGGTAAAACGCTGTGTACTCTTCGTCTCAGTGTAGGATAGAAAAATCTACAGGTTTCACTGTTAAGCATTACTTTCCATTTGGTATAGTGGTCCGTATTAAGATTTTATATAATCAGATGTGTTATTGTCAAATATTTTATCAAAAAGTAACTATTCTGCTTGACTTACAGTTTGGCGCTCGAAGTAAATCTTTATACTGTACCTAGCCCGTATCTTCGAGACTTTTCCAGATGTGCATTGAAATAGATAAAATCCTGAATTATCTAGACTAAAATGAGTCTTGATTCCATATATACAACAAGGTCAAATTTTAAAATAACATTGAAATCCCAGGAATTTCTAAGCGTAGCTTTTATTATCTCAGGTTAGGCATTTAACTGCACCCCAAAAGGCCAAGACTGCATATTCTAGTGCATTGTTTGCTACTTTCATGCGTTAAAAAACACAAAAACGCAGCCCCCCCCTCAATGTTTTCTATCCTAACTGATCCAATTCCAGTATTTTTGCGACATTTAATTTGTCCTCCGTAAATGCTTTTAAATTGAACCAGTCTAAAACTTTGAGAATGTTAAAGAGCTAAGAGAAGAGTACTCTTTTCAGTTAAACTGTGGGACAGATTTCAACCAAACTTCATTCAAATGTTCCTATCATGCTATACTGCAACAAGAAATTGCATCAAGAGCTTTTATTCCTGGGGCAAGAAAAAAACTGAAAACATTATGAATGAATATTTAAAAGAAAATCCAGTACTACACTACATATTTGCAATATTTGCCATTTTTTGACCTCTTTTTTCCCCATGATTTGAAAATTTTGTCATAGAAGATTATTAGAATTCAACATTATTTTGGTGTAACTGATACCACTTTTCAGATTTCATGATGACATCTTGATCCATCAAAAAACATGGTTTACATGTATGTGGCTTATTTTCTGGATGTGGCCTTTAACACAATCTTTAAAAAATCTTTTCTTGACAAAAATATTGGCAGAATTTCAATAAAAGTTGATAGAAATTTACTTGACTCTTTACCACACAACTCCAAACTTTTAACGACCCTGGTTGATTAGACTTATGAAAACATTGTGGGAAAAGGAGAAAATGCTGATAACCAGCATTTTCTCCTCTCCCCACAATATTTTCTACCCTATCAAAGAGAGAAACCATCATTTTAGCAATAATTAATTTGTCATGTGCAAATGCTTTCAATTTAGTCTTGTCCAAAATTTTGTTGTTTGCTAAAGAGTTAAGGTAGATTGAATTCCTTCATTTTAACTTAATCGTGGTGTACTTTCCTTCTTTAGATTCTATTGTACAGTCAAAGAAACTGTCAAAAATTTTTGGTAAAAGTTCTTTTCTGTCTAATACAATCTAATACAAATGTCGCTTTGTTTAACATCTTACATATTTTATGACAGAACCGAGGATGGCTAATTGAATGGCTGCTGTGGAAATGATCTTTTAGTCCCCCACCAGCCAGGCCGGGTAGCTCAGTGGTTAGGGTATCTGACTCATGACCTGGTTGTTGCATGTTCAGTAACCGGTTGAGGCAATCTCTCTTTCTTGCAATTTTTCTGCCTGTCACCTCTGATGTATCTGAGAAAAGTAGTCAGTAGCTTGAAAAGAAAGTTGTGTCGGTACCGATATGAGAAAGCCTGGAAACACATATGAAGATGCACTGACTGCTGTAATACGACAGAAGCTATTAAAACGATGTTTAATTCCAATAGAAACAAAAGTACCCCACCAATTCCAGCTAAATGTTTGTCCTCCATCTATCCATCTTTATGTCTGTTTGCTATCCTTGTAACCCGTAATTGAACAATTAGGAGTTTTAATGGTTCAGTGGAAGAAATCCTTTGAAAACATGGGAAAAGGAGAGCCAGCATTTTCTCCTCTTTCCACATTGTTTTCTTACCTATTAGAAGCAAATCCTATAATTTACTGTCATGCATGCATGTGCTTTCAGTAAGTACAAGTCAAAGGATTATGTCTCTGGCAAAGAGTTAGATGTGCCTGAAAATGAGGGGACTCTCATTTTTGAAATGTTGGAAAACATTATGGGAAAAAGATAAACAGAGGAAAGATAAACAAATTTCCTCCTTTTCCAGGGTCCTGTATGGCTTATTGGTGAAATTGTAGAATTTGCAGCCTGGAGGCCCTGGATTTGATCTTCACTCAAAGAGTTGGGTTTTTCATGGGAGTGTCCTTGGGCAAGACACTTTAGAGACTTGAACCCAGACTACTAAGTAAGCTGTTGCCTTGATATGACTGAATTAATCTTGAAGGAGACATTAAACACCATTTAGTGAATCTATGTCTTTTTCCCACAATGTTTTGAGCTTCATGTAGTTTGTCATCTGCAAAAGCCCTAGATACGGGCAAGTCTGTATCTATCTAGATGCAAAATGGGCTAACAGGGATGTTCTTGAGATCGATGTAAAAAAAAATTAACCCTTTCTTAAACAATCCTACCCAACAACCTTGGAGAAAAGAGCTCTCTAAAACACTGTGGGAAAAGGAGAAGATGCTGGTAACCAGCATTTTCTGCTTTTCCCACAATGTTTTCCAATATTTCCTAGACCATTTTCACCTCTGATGGCATGTTTAATTTGTTGTCTCAACTGCTTTCAATTTTGACAATTATCAGTATTTTGTCTGATGGTAATGAGTTAAAATACAAGATTGAAAACCTTAGCAGATTTTTAACTCTCTAACACACAATCCCTACCCTAAGAAAGAAGCCTTTTGAAAACATTGTGGGAAAAGGAGAAAATGCTGGTAACCAGCATTTTCTCCTTTTCCCACAATGTTTTCTATCCTTTCTAAGACAAATTCTAATTTTTGAGCCACACTTACGTTGTCGTCTGCAAAATGCTCTCAATTTGGACTAGTCTTAAACTTTATTGTTTGGTAAATCCAAATGGAAAACACTTGCAGACGACAAATCAAATATTTTCTACATTATGAATTTTGTATTTCAAAGGGTAGAAAACATTGTGGGGGAAAAGTGGCGAAAATGCTAGTTACCAGCATTTTCTCCTTTTTCCATGATGTTCTGAAAGCCACTATGTTTTAAAGAACCTTCTACCTTAGTGTTGTAAGAAGTCAGGATTGTTAGTTAAAGGGTTTATCCGGAAACTCATGAAAAAGAAATGCAACAAGGCCATTTTGCATCCGGGATACGTTTTAACATTATTTGTATTGCTGTTCCAGATAACAGAATTTTTGACTTGCTGAAATTGAAGGTGTTTGCCAACAACGAATTGTGGCTCAAATGATGAAATTTTCCTTTAAAATGCAAGGAGACATTTTATGAGAAGGAGAAAATCCTGTTTTCAGCACTTTCTCCTTTTCCCACAATGTTTTCAAAAGCCATTTTCTTCAGGGTTGTTCATGCGTAGTAGGATCATATGGTAAAAAGTTATTTGGCTTCATTGTAATCACAATAAGTATGTGTAATTGTGTAATACGACAAGGATTAAATGTGTATTCACCATAAAATGTTATTTAGCCAGTCCCCCGCCTACGCAGAAATCCAGTTACATTGTTTGCCCAGATTTGCATCCCTTTCTTTAGCTTCGATTGTTGTCGTTATATACAATGATGAGGCAGAGTAGTTGTCGTGGAATTAAACATTGACACTATTTTTTTGACCCTCTTCTTAGACAAATTTCAACATTTGAGCCACAATTAGCTTGGTCTTTGCAAATGCTTTTATTTTTGACTGGTCTAAACATTTGTCATATGGGTAAGGATTAACTGGCAGATGCATTACATACATTAACCCTTTACCAGACGACAGGATTTTAGCCTTGTCCAAATCGAAAGCATTTGCAGACGACAATTTCATTGTGGCTCAAATGGTATAATTTTCCTTTGATGGGATAGAAAACATTGTGGGAAAAGGAGAAAATGCAGGTTACCAGCATTTTCTCCTTTTCCCACAATGTTTTCAAAAGGCTTCTTTCCCAGGGTCGTTAAAAGTCGGCATTATGCGGTAAAGGGTAAAGAGATGGTCTCTATACCACAGGATCTCATGTTTTCATGATGCTGATGACAAAAGATCCTGAACACTTATGGTAATAAGCATCTACTTTTACCACAATAACTTTCACCGTTATACGGAAAGGTCTGATTTTTTTTTTAAACCACATTTAATGCCATGTACAATTGCTTTTAATATAGATGAGTCTTAATTTTTGTTTTTTGGTAAATAGTTCAGAGGAAAATTAATTATTTCATGCTTTCCGGTAGGTTATCAGGAAATATCGTTGAAATATTTTTCGATATTTTATGGTTACGACCAGTGAAAAATACCGATTTTTGTATTCTAACTCTTCAGTTGAAGGCGGAAACAGTTGTTACCGCACACTAGTTACCTAGGTAAAATGCGCGTGCCTCACAACCAGATGGAAATATGACGTAATTTACCTTACATTTCTCGCGCATGACGTAATATTGTATTGTGTTGCTATGCGGAGGGGGTACGCCACGGGGAATAACCGAAAAGAACTGTACTGCATTTTGATTAAGTTCCCCCCAGAAAGGGTTAAAAGCATGAAATAAATAGAATATTTGTTTTTTTCGGTGAAAGATGGAAATTTATTTCATCGAGTGAACATCATTGGTAATATTTTCACTTGTGGCTTCGCCACTTGTGAAAATATTACCGATGATGTTCACTCGATGAAATAAATTTCAATCTTTCACCATAAAAAACAAAATATACTCTATTTATTTATACTCCCTTCTTAGTATACTTACAAAAATGCTTAAAGATATGTTAGCAAAGAGCCTTTTTTTGGGTGTGAAAATTGTATTGCCTGTATTCAGCTATCTTACTAGTTAGAATAACAGTTATTTGCTCCTTGCTACAATGTTTTTGTGATCTGCTGCTGTCAACAGTAAGCTTATTTTTTGGCCAGATATCTATTATGTGGATTTACTCTATAATGAATTGTAATTGAATTGACACCAATAAAAAGCAATGGACTATGATATTGAGGATGTTCATCTTGAGAGCCTGAGGCTTTGTATAATATGGAGGCCTCAACTTCAAAAACTGACCTGGCCAGAACATGTGTTTGGTAACCACAAGTTTAAAGGGTGTTTTAGTAATCATTGTAAACTGAGGGAAAAAAATGTCTTATCACTGAATTTAGTCAGGTATTAGCTAGCAAACCATCAAACAATAAGAAAGAACAGTGATAAAAAGAAGATATTTAATGATATTTCGTTAATGAGACACCTGTCTTCTTAACCCTTTACCATACAACAAAATTGTGGGGTTGATTCAAATTGAAAGCATTTGCAGACAACGTACTAAATGTGTATCAAATCTTTGGGTTTTACCAGCATTTTCTCCTTTTTCCACATTGTTTTCAAAAGTCCTGTTTCTCAAACTCGGGTTTGTTTGGGAAAGGGTTAATTTATTTGTGCAATAATTTCACAGAATAGAACATTTATTGCTTCAACATGAACTACATAGTTTTTCATTGTTACATAGAAAAGACAACATTGCATACATGTCACGATCACATTCCGACAAAGAATATTCTGTTAACTACTAAGAACTGTCATACAGGTATTTTTGACTATCTTCCGATGATGTTGATTGAGTGGGAGGGGTACTAGGTATCAGAACATTATTGGACTTTGAGCTCTGATTGTTGGTATGCTTTTGGCTGACCATAGAAGCAATAGAAGCTTAGGATAATACCTGGCTTTTTTGCCATGGTGCCGAAACCACTTTCCGACTGAGATTGCAGAAAATATATTACGTCATGACAGTAAAGTACACGATCAATACCTGGTTGATGTCTGCGTCCAATCAAATTTCATTTTGCATATAGGCACTTTCAGCGCCCATGAAAAACACTAAATTGTTATAGTTACGCGGCTGATTCCGCTAGTTTTGATATGCGACAGGAATCGCCTTTTACCGATTTTTTCTGCGAACATTTTGAATTTTTTAGCGAGAAAATCGCAAATGTGCGGCCTTGGCAGAACACTGATAACAAGCATCAGCTTTGTAAAATTGTATTCAAAGAAGCAACATGACATGGTACATAGACTCATAAAAATAGATGAAGTGATGGATTGCAAAATGACCCTCTTGCTGCTTAATCCTGTACCAAAGGATGAAATTTTGGACACAACCAGAATGAAAGCATTTGCAGACGACAAATTAAATATGGCTCAAAAGATGGAATTAGGTTTTGTTAAGTTGGAAAACATGATGGGAAAAGGAGAAAATGCTGGTTACCAGCATTTTCTCCTTTTCCCACAATGTTTTCAAAAGCCTTTTTCTTCAGGGTCGTTAAAACTTAGAATTGTGTGGTCTGGTGTTAAAAATTTCAAAATTGAACCTTTTTGATGGGGGTCCAAAAATAAATGAGTTTTTCAAACACCACCTTCAGATCAGTTTCTTGCAACGGATAACTTTGTGCAATAAAAGGAGGAAATTTATAAGGCACAATCTTACATTTGCACAATTTTTATATGTTTTCATGTTTTGCTGATGAAATCTTGGACTGAACAATCACATTCTCTCACATCAATGGAGAAGATCGATTGATCGACCGACCGACCAACTGACCGACTGATTGTTTTATGTCCCTATAATTATGTCCCAGTCAACATCATTTCATATCATGGCAAAAGTTCACTCATTCAATTATGTGCATGGTTTCACCAAAGCTTGGTTGTGATGTGTATTGCCCAAGGATACTCCCATGAAAAAAAAACCCAGCTCATTGCATATCATACAAACTATTTTTCTTTGAGAAAAGATGGCTACTGTAACAGATCTTACTGTACAATGTCATACAAATGCGCCTAGCCTAGTAGGTGTTGAAACAAGGGGTCATGGGATGGAATCCCCAACTCTGCCAGTTTCTATCCAGTGGGTTGATGAGTCATACATAGGTAAAAATTATTAACCCTTTACCACACAACAAAATTTAGACATCCAAATTGGAAGCATTTCCAAAGGACATAAGTAATGGGATTTGTCTGTAAAAGAAGAGAAAACATTGTCGGAAAAGAAGAAAATGCTGGTTACCAGCATTTTCTCCATCTTCCAAAATGTTTTCAAAAACTTTCTTTCTCAGGGGCGTTAAAACTCAGGATTGTATGGTAAAGGGTAAAAGGAAGGAGAAAATGCAAATCACCACCATTTTTTTCCTTTACCTATAATGTTTTCAAAAGTCAAAATCTGTGGGTCTAAGGGTCTTGGTAGAGGGTTCAGTGAAAGTTCGTGCTGCAGTCTTTTTTTTTTCAAAAATGTTTTGCGCCATACGGCTAGCTCTAGCCCCTATAGTCATCTCAGGATCAGACATTATAGATCTAAGATCAAACTTCTTGTTCTGTATAGTCTAATCTTGATCAACACCATCCTGAAATACAACTGAAGTTGTATGTATATAATGATGCTGTAAGGGATAAAGGTAATGAAGGAGAGCTTGATGATTATCGTAACTCTTTACTAGATTACAAAATTTTTAGACATGCCCATTTTAAGAACAAGAACAGTTACTATAGACTGAAAATGCTTCAATATAACAATTTGTCTTTGAATGGGTGAAAACATTGTGGGAAAAGGCAAAAATGCTGGTTACCAGCATTTTCTCCATTTCCCACAATACTTTCAAAACCATTTTTCCTTGTTCTTGTTAATATAGAGTTATTTCGGTAAGAAGTTTAAAGGTTAGCATGCTTTGATTAGGGTATAGATTGTATAATGGCACAAAGTAAATATCTGCTAATTTATCACAGCAGAAAACTCTCTAATGACCAGGCTTCTGGGATGCTTCTAGACAATCAATACAAAACGCTGGTGCAACCCTCATTATATGTTTAAACCTTTACCACACAATTCAAGAGTTTCAAGGACCTGAGGGAAAAGCCTTTTGAAAACATTGTGGGAAAAGAATAGAATATTAGTAACAGTTTATGCTTATCCAACCTGCTGCAACCCTCATACATGCTTGCTAAACCAGTAACCAGGTGGTAAAATTTTAGACTTATCCATAATAAAAGAATTTGCAAACAATATACTATCACTTTATCAAAAGATGCTATGTTTAAAGGACTCTGAGGAAGAAAACGTTGTGAGGGAAAGGAAAAAATGCTGGTAACCAATATCTTCTCCTTTTTCTGGGATTTCTTTCTACACCTTTCAGGACAAATTTCATGATTTAGACACGTTTATCGTTTATCGAAGGATTCTATGTTTAACCCATTACCACACAATGACAACTTTTAACACCCCTGAAAGAGATGGCTTTTGAAAACATTGTGGGAAAAGGAGAAAATGCTGGTTACGAGCATTTTCTCCTTTTTCCACAATGTTTTCTACCCTATCAAAGAAAACCCATTTCATATGAGCCACATTGAAACTGTCATCAACAAATGCTTTCAATTCGGACAGGTCTAAAATCTTGTGGTGTGGTAAAGGGTTAAAAACCCTCAGCAAGGCTTTTGTAAAAGGTTTTTGAAAAGGAGAAAATGTTGGCAATTGGCATTTTCTTCTTTTCCCACAGCAGTTCTTTCTCTTTTCTAGACAAGTTCCATGATTTGAACCACATTTAATTCGTTAATATACAAAATGCTCTCGATTCTGCAGGTCAAGAATTTTATCATCTGGTGCTTTACCTCTTTTCCAAACGACAAAGTTTTAGAGTTGTCCAGATCCATAGCGTTTACAATACTCGTGAAAATTGGCCAGAATGTTTGTCTTGAGGATAGCTCAGACTAGTGTGAAAATCAGTCATCGAAGTCTGGCCAGAAAGTAGGTCACTGGGTCAAATCTTTTAAAAACCCTGTTTACACTCATTTTCAGTCCAATGCTTATCAAAGTTGATCCGAATCTTTGTCTTGATGATGTCTGAGACATGTTAAAAAATGGATCATGTCATCTAAAAAAGTAGGTCACACGGTTACTTCTAAAAACCTTGTGTACACTATGGAGGCCATATTTTGAGTCCAATTCTTATGAAATGTAGTCAGAATTTTTGTCCTCATCATATCTTAGACGACTCCATAAATGGGTCATATCAGGTCAAAAAGTAGGCCACTGGATCAAATTTTTAGCTCCACTGGCCGAAGGCTAGCGGGCTTATGTCATGGCCCGGTTCCGTCATGTGTCCGTGCGTTAACTTTTATTTCAAACATCTTCTTCTCTGAAACTACCCATCCAAATTCGATGAAACTTCACAGGAATTATCCTGCCATGGTCTTCTTCAGAATTTCTTGAAAGAATTTGATTCCTTCAAAAACTCTAGTTGCCATGGCAACAAAACTGAAAGATATTGAACATTTTTGAAAATCTTCTTCTCTGAAACCATAAGGCCCAGGGCTACTGAATTTGGCATGTAGCTTTATCTAATGGACCTTTAACAAGTTTCTTCATATTATAGGCCTGGGGTCAAAATTGGCTCCATCCCAGGGATCACAAGTTTAACATGGGCTTGCTTATATAGTCACTCCAATTTATATATTAATCAAAGGAAATATCTCCTGTTATAAAGGATAAAGTTTGTTACTATTTACCTCCCTTGATTATCAGACTGCAGTAATACAGGATTGGTGCTAGGTATTTAAGTTTTTTGATAGAAAATATTCTGTTTTCAGGGAGAGTGATTCATTTTGATGCTAATAGTTATGCTCACATGAGTGGAATATTAAATTCAAAGTAAGGTTTCTATCATTCAGTTTTTTTTCCCAAGAACTTTACTTTTCATGCCAATGAATAAACTTGCTTGTATTACCTGACAATGTTCAGTGTTTTCAAAAGCCTTCACTTTCAGGGTCATCAACACTTCGATTTGTGTGGTAAAGGGTTAAAAAGCCAGTGGAGCGATACAGGGCCATCATGGCCCTCTTGTTTATAAACCTTGTCTATGCCCTAGAGGCTGCCTTTCAGTCCAGTACTCATGAAAGTTGACCAGAATTTTTGTCCTGATTTTATCTTGGATGATTGTGAAAGTAGGTCACTTGGACAAATCTTTGAAAAAACTTTGTGTACACTGTAGAGTCCACATTTTATGTCCAGTACTAATGAAATTTGGTTAAGAATGTTTGTCTTGAAGATATCTTGGAGGAGTGATATGTTGGAGGAGTTTAAAAAAAAAGTCCACATTATTTCAAAAAGTAGGTCACTGGAACAAATCTCTGAAAAAATCTAGGTTACATGCTAGTAGTTACATTTTCAGTCCAATACGCATGAAAGTAGTCAGAAATTATCTTAAATAAGTTCAAAAATGAGTCATGTAAGGTCAAATTGTAGCACTCTGGACAGATCGCAGAAAAACCTTGTGTATGTGCTAGAGAAAAGATTTTCAGTCCAATACCTATGAAAGTTGGTATGAATATTTACCTTGATGATATCTTGGACAGGTTAAAAAATGGGTCATGTCAAGTGAAAATAGAGAAACCATAGAAAAACATTGTTAAATTCATAGAGGCTACAGTTTCGGATCAATACTGATTAATGTTCTCAAAGGTACACAGGCTCAGGTGAGCACTTCAGGGCCATCATGGCCATCTTGTGCCTTTTAGCGTCATGAATTAATGATGTATGCTAGGAAATAAGCAAAATGAGTACTAATAGAGGGATTCAGGCCCTAAAAGGCCTCTTGTTCTGTTGTACATAATTATTATCTTTTTCTTTTGTTCACCTTTCAGTAATTATATCTAAAAACAGCCCATGTGTTAATGGGATAGAAATATATGTGAGTGATAACTAATTTTTATGCTAGTTGTTAATTCATTGAGAGGGCATGCACTTTTAATGTGTCTCTTTTGTTCCTCTATTTTTCTATTTTGTCTGTCCATCTGTCCTTGTCTGTCTGTCTGTCAGTCTTCTAAGGCATAGACCATGTAGGTAATGTTAGACAGATTAAGTGGCTTCCGAGTTTCAAAATATAGAGATTAATCAAATACCATAAGCCATGATTTTATTTCCCTGAGGAAGACTGCCTTTGGAAACATGATGGAAAAAGGTGTAAATACTGGCAATGTTTCCTACTTGTGGAAAGACAAGGTCCATTGTGTAAGATACATTCAACCCTGAACCACACAATCCTGACTTTGAATGACTCTGGGAAAGAGTGATTTTGAAATCATTTTGGGAAAAGGAGAAAAAATGCTGCTAACCTGTATTTTCTTGTTTTTCCACAATGTTTTCTATAGGTTTGAAGATAAACTCCATTATATGAGCCAGGGGTGTGCATTTTATTCAATTTTCCCACTTGTCCATGGACAAGTTGGACTGACTTTTCTACTTGTCCGCAGTTAAAGTTTACTTGGAGTGGTATTTCTGCATGAATTGACTTAAATTTGTCAATTAGGGTTGCATTTAACTTCAAATCTTTAATTTTATGCTAGATTATACAGATTAATATCATTAATAAGTTTACATAAACAACATACCATGTTGATTAGCTATGAGAGAGAGCAACTTGTGCATCATTCTCATTTCATACTTATTGTGTATATCAGAGTTTTGATCTTTCAAATATAATGCATGGACGTGACTTGTTGCCTGTAGATTCTCTAGTGCTTCAGTTTTGGAGACATTTCTTTCTAACTTGTGCCATTTGGCACCACAGGCGATAACGGGAGCCATGAAACCTGTGTGTGCCTGCCTGTTTCACTTCATATTTTTCGTGCGTGATTTTTCTGTTAAATGCGTGAATTACGCACATGTGACTTGAAACCCTGAGGTTGAGATTTTCCCAAGAACAGAGCTGAGGTCGTATCCGCGGACTTCAGAAACATTCTACAAACATGACAGTAGCGGATTGGAACTATCGTCCTGTTGGCACCAATAAAAGGCAGCAAATCGGCTATCCTTAAACACATGCTTGTGCTTTGCATCATATTCTCTGTCTCTCTGCCCTTTAGATTTATGCTTTTCAGGATCTTTGATCCAGATCCACCAGATCTAATGGCCAATTTGTCCGTTTGGTGCAATAAAAACCACTTCGCAACTATTTTACCAGGCATCATATTACTACAACACCACATATTTGCCTTGATACGGCCAATAGATAGCGTGTTTTTCTTTTGAAACTAAAATAGTTTGTAACGTAAGAGTATCTATTTCTACAAGGTACAGACATGGATTATGCAAAAGTTTGAATGAAAAGACCGTTTGAGGATCGTCATTGATATAAAAACGGCATTTTCTTATTATGTATGGCTCTGAAATTCACTTGCCTCCGGACAAGCGCTCTGGAAAAATCTACTTGTCCGCCGGCAAAAAGTCCTGAGTCGGACAAGTAGAGCATAGGAATTCCGCACCCCTGTGAGCCATATTAAATTTGTCAGCTGAAAATGCTGTCAGTGTGGAATGGTTAAATAAATCAAAGTGCTGTCAGCACTGTAATCGGTCGACACTGAATAACTACAGTGGTTTGAAATCACAAATCAAATGGCAGTTGTTTGAACTATGTATGGGATAGACGTTTTATAACTGAGTCACGTAGGAACTCTCCGTCCCTTACAAATTAGTAGTTTAACGGAATGCTAAAGATATATGTCTGCCAATCGACAGCAATAAAACGTAGAATGTAAGTGACTATTCTGACCAGTAATACCGATTTTCAAGCTTTAGATATATCTCATCATGAACAATACCTACCAACCTTTTATAAAAGATTAAGAAAATATAAATACATGTATTCTTTTCTTTAACTTTTGCAACTTTTGAAACTATACTGTAACATATTGTCAGATATTATCAGTAATATCCATATTGAATGATGGATATGATGAATAAGTCGTATAGAACGTGCCTGTATTATGACTATCAAAGTGATTACTTTTGGCTGCTCGCGTTTATCTTGACAAATTGTCCTACCGTATGTTTTTCGGCTGGCTAAATTGTCCTTAGCAAGATTGTTCTGTCCAAAACATCGGCTGGCCAAAATCTCCCACATTACTTTCAAAGCATGTAGCATCTACCAAACCCTCAACCCTTTACCAAATGATGTAATTTTAGACTTGTTCAAAACGAAAGCATTTGCACATGACGAATGAAATGTAGACCAAATTAATGATGATTTGAATCGCTGAAATGGTAAACAAGAGGGCCAAGATGGCCCTGGATCGCTCACCTAAATTTTTAAGAGGACAATAACCAACTTTTTTTAAAATATTGACATTTTGGAAACAAAATCAGTATTTTGCCAAGCAATTATAAAAAGGTCACCTGTAAAAATCATTTCAAAATCTGTCACCACCCCTACAATCATCACCACAGCCATGTTTTTGATGAATCAGATTTCTGCAAATAAATTTTAGGATAGGTCACCCAAAGACCTTATCTTGAACAAGAGCACATGCCCGATAGTGGCTAAAAATACAAAGTTGAACATGAGCACCTCATGAGAGTGCCAATGATTGGCTGTTGGAACCTTGCTGGATAGTAAAATAAAATTCCAAATCGCAAAAGGGGCATAATTTGGACAAAACAATTTTGGAGTTAACTGCCCTCGTTGTATGGGTTGCTTTTTACTAGTGAACAATTATTCCGAGTTTTAAGTACATGTGTTGAGTGGAAGCCGAGATATAACAAAATGTCAAAAGTTTTTGCACAACAACAACAATGCAGGTGACGCCAACAGGGCTATGTCAATACCTCGATGTTTTCTTTGAAAACAGCTAAGCTAAATAAGGGGTATAATATAAGGATCATTTCTGTGAAATAACTTCAAAATCTGAATAGTGATTTCAGAGAAGACAAAATTTTTAAGAATTTCTTCATGTCCTCAGAGAGCAAATAGCTTCCACCCACCACAGCCATGTTTTTTGACAGATCAAAATTTCGCGAATAAATTTTCAAAAGGGGCACCTAAGGAACATTTCTGTGAAATTATTTCAAAATCTGACAAGTGGTTTAGGAGAAGAAGAATTTCAAAGAATTTCTTTTAGTCCATACAGTGCAAAGATGCCCATCCCACCCAGGCCATGTTTTTCAACGGATCAAAATTATACAAACAAACTTTAAAAAGGGTTACCCAAGGAACATATCCATGAAATTATTTCAAAATCTGACCAGTGGTTTCAGAGGAGAAGATTATCAAAGAATTTCTTGGAAAATTCCATTTGGTTGCCATGGCAACCAGTTTTTGATGAATCAAATTCTGCGAACAATTTTCAAAGGGGACATCCCAAGGAACATTTCTGTGAAATTATTTCAAAATCTGACCACCAGTTTCATCAGAGAAGATTTGTATAGAATTGTTGATACCGCTGGATGCTAAGAGCCCCCCCTTCTACCACGGCAATGTTTTTCGAAGAATCAAAATTTCGTGAACAATTTTTTAGAAGGGTCACCCAAGGAACATATCTGTGAAATTATTTCAAAATCTGACCAGCGGTTTCAGAGGAGAAGATTTTTAAAGAATTTCTTTAAAAATTCCATTTGGTTGCCATGGCAACCAGAGTTTTTGATGAAATCAAATTTTGTGAACAATTTTTAAAGAGGACCTCCCAACGAACATTCCAGCCAAGTTTGGTCCAAATCGGCCAAGCGGTTTAAGAGGAGAAGATGTTTAAAGAATTGTTGATGCCGCACGACGGACGACGCACGACAGACACAGCGTGCCCCTAAAAGCTCCCCTTGAGCACGTTGTGCTCAGGTGAGCTAAAAAGTATTTGAATCAAGCCAAATAATTATATGCGAGGCAAGAATACGAAATTACGCTTTCAAAAGATTGGAATGAAAGTCGAAGTGAATCACCTAACTATGTCACCTAACAACTGAAATATGGACACAGATGCTACTACTAGCGCTCTATCTGGCAGACGTATCGTCGAGCTAAAACATCTTTTCAGATGCAGATGCTGTCAGTTTGGTCTAGTCCAAAATTATGTCACTTGGTAAAGACTTGCAGAAAACGAGGAGCTGTACATAACTCTTTCTCCTTTACCAGGTTATCCCTTACCTTGATGAGTCTGCAGTAGACAACATTAGAAAAGATTGATGTCAAAAGGACAAATTGCTGCCATGATTGATTTCTCCTTTTCGCACAATGATTTCTGACCCATCAAAGAACTGTGATACATAAATACCAGGTTTTGGTTTAGCGTCTGCAAACGCGTCAAATTAAGAAGAGTCCAAAATTAGTCATTTGGTAATGGGTTAAATGGTAACATCAGGATTACATTTATATGCTATGGATTGGTTTATTATGAACAACAAACTTGATTCTTATAAGCATTGTTGTATTGTTGAAAAATTGAGATAATTTACTTCATATAATGTCTATGTCTTTGACAAACCCTACATTTACTCATTAGTTTGTGCTCCACCCACAAACTTAAAATGTATTTTCTTAAAAAATAAGGCTGTTGACCTATTTGTATGGCGGTTCATATCGCCTGCAACCTACAGTCCAACATTACATTTTTTTTTTTAGCACCTAATTTTTCTTTGTACCCCCAATTCAAAACCTAGGGGGTACACTGTACCCCTAAATATTTCTTAACCCCCAATTCAAAACCTAGGGACTACACTGTACCCCCAAATTTTTCTTTGTACCTCCAATTCAAAACCAAGGGGGTACATTGTACCCCCAAATTTTTCTTTGTACCTCCAATTCAAAACCTGGTGGGTGCGCACATGTACCCCCAAATAAAACACCCAGTGGGAATGCTGTTCTATTCAATAATATTCAACTCTGTACCACACCACAGAAATGTGAAATTGTCCTAATTGAAAGTATTTGCAGACCACTAAAATGAGGCTTAAATAGTGGAATTTGTTTTGGAAATGGATAGAAAACATTGTGAGAAAAGGATAAAATACTGGTTACCAGCATTTTCTCCTTTTCCCACATTTTTAAAAGCTTTGTTTCTAAGGGTCGTTAAACCTCGGCATTGTCTGCTAAAGGATCAAAATTGCTAAAATTATGATTTTTGTCTTCAAAAAGGTAGAAAACGTGGGAAAAGGAGAAATTGCTGCTTACCAGCATTTTCACATTTTTTCCAGGTTCCCAAGTTTTAACAGTTTATTTGAACCTTGAGAAGATTCCTTTAAAATCATTGTTGATAAATGCTAGTAACCAGCAATTTGTCCTGTTCTCATATCTTTCCTACCCAAAAATAAGTTTCAATTTTTGATTTACATTTACTGTATTTTCTGCAAACACAATTCAATTTGGACAGATCTAAAATTTCGTTACGTGGTAAAGAGATAAAAAAAAATGAACAAAACAGGAAGTTGTTAAGTATAATTCTTAGAATGGTAACTCTATCCTTTTCTAATAAAAGAATTTAAGCTGTCCTTCTATTCAATAGTGTTTAACTCTTTACCGAACGATCCTGACTTTTTACAACCCTGAGAAAAAAAGCCTTTGAAAACATTGCGGGAAAAGGAGAAAATGCTGGTAACCAGCATTTTCTCCTTTTTCCACAATGTTTTCTACCTTTCTAGAAAAAAAAAGTTAATTTTCGAGTCACTTTTATTTTGTCGTCTACAAATGCTTTCAATTTGGACATGTCTAAATTTTGTCGTTTGGTAAAGAGTTAACTGTTTACCACTCCACACAAATGTAGAATCTCCAAACTGATAGTATTTGCAGACGACAAATCAAATAGTTGTCAGTTGTCAAGGAGGTATAATAATCACAAAGGGCAGGTAGTGCAACAAACATGTTTACCAAGTCTCAAGTCAATTTGACTCGAGACTTCAAAGTTCCATTCGGGACAAGCAAGAAATACTGTAAAAATGAAGATTAAAGTGGAATTACTCAAAATCTGCGCTAGGCAGAGTTATTGTTCTTGTGCACTGTACTCGGTAATATTGCAACAAACATGCATACCAAGTTTGAAGTCGTTCTGACTTGAGATGACAAAGTTATATTCCGGACAAGCACTAAATGCTGTAAAAATGAAGATCAAAGGGAAATAACTCAAAGACAGCACAAGGTCGAGTTACAATTCTTGTGCACTGCACTTCCACATATTGCAACAAATAAGCATACCATATTTCATGTCATTCCAACTTTAGATGACAAAGTTTTGCTCCGGACAAGCAAGAAATGCTATAAAAATGAAGGTCAAAGGGGAATAACTCAAAATTCGTGCTAGGAAGAGTTGTGGTTCTTGTGCACTGCACTCCATAATTTTTCAACAATCATGCATACCAAATTTGAAGATGTTCAGGCAAGAGATGACAAAGTTATATTCCGGACAAGCAGAAAATGCCATAAAAATGACAATCAAAGGGAAATAACTCGTAGACAGTATGAGGCAGAGTTATGGTTCTTTCACACTGCACTCCGTATTATTGCAACAACTACAAATGCCAAGTTTCAAGTCAATCGGACTGCAGATGACAAAGTTATGCTCAGGACAAAGAACTATTCTACAGAACTTTCTAATTCAAGGGCAAATAACTTCAGTCGTTCTAATCCGATTAGATCCATAATTGAACTAATCCGAGATCTTATGGTCATAAGTATTTTGACAAAGTTTGATGCTGATTGGTTAAAAATTGTAGATGCTAGAGTGTAAACAAAGTCAAATATAGCAATTTTTCTAATTCAAGGGCAAGTAACTCCAGTTGTTCTGGTCCGATTACACCCATCATCAAACTCATCCGAGATCTTATGGTCATATATATTTTGACCAAGTTTGGTGCTGATTGGTTGATATTTGTAGATGCTAGAGTGTAAACAAAGTCAAATATAGCAGTTTTTCTAATTCAAGGGCATATAACTCCAGTTGTTCTGGTCTGATTACACCCATAATCGAACTCATACAAGATCTTATGGTCATATATACTTTGACCAAGTTTCGTGCTGATTGGTTAATATTTGTAGATGCTAGAGTGTAAACAAAGTCAAATATAGCAATTTTTCTAATTCAAGGGCAAATAACTCCAGTTGTTCAAGTCCGATTAGACCCATAATCGAACTCATACAAGATCTTATGGTCATATATATTTTGACCAAGTTTGGTGCTGATTGGTTGATATTTGTAGATGCTAGAGTGTAAACAAAGTCAAATATAGCAATTTTTCTTATTCAAGGGCAAATAACTCCAGTTGTTCTGGTCCGATTACACCCATAATCGAACTCATCCGAGATCTTATGGTCATATATATTTTGACCAAGTTTGGTGCTGATTGGTTAATATTTGTAGATGCTAGAGTTTAAACAAAGAAATGTGAACAGACGGACGGACGACGGACAGATGGACGACGGACGCCGACGGACGGTGAGTGATCACAATAGCTCATCCTGAGCACTTTGTGCTCAGGTGAGCTAAAAAAACATTGTGAGAAAAGGAGAAAACGACGGTTATTTGCATTTTTCCACAATGTTTTTAACAGCCTTCTTCCTCGGGGTCATCAGAAACGGGAAAGTTTGGTTAAAACACTCAGTTTTAGTTTATAGTCAGAAAAACAATATCCAAACATTACAATTTCAGTGTTGAGTTTTTTTTTTTCCATATGAATTATACATAAACAGACAATTAAGATATTCAATATGTATGTCTGTGATACTGATCTGCATTGCATTCAAAGGACAATCTGATCTTGATCTTTCATTGTCTTCAAAAGCGACTATACATGTCACTGGAGAACATGGGCCATTGTATTGAATCATTGTAATGAGCAAGAGCATTACTATAGTAAACCTTGTGCTTTTAATCTGGAATATGGAGAGGATGAGAGTCAACCAATATGCTGATGAGACAAACATGTTACTGAGAGTTTTACACTAAAGCGCTGAATTAATGAAATAGATCTGATAAGCGTGGAAAAGCAGCCTAATTATTGCAGGGTCATTGCTGTCTTGACTACGATATCTCAAGAAATAGGAATAGCAGATCCAAAATTTGAGTGACTGCATGTTCTGTGCAGCCTGGTCTGAATCTGCGCTCTCCGAAGAGCTTTTTTCCCTGGTCAGTTGATTCAGACATGGAGAATATGACGTTAAGTGAGTTTTTTGTGTTGCAGTTTCAGGGTTTTTCCCCTCTATGAAAATGCTCTGTTTAACTCTACCAAATGACAAAATGTTGAAAATCTTTCAAATGATGAAAAAACGCTGTGAGGAAAAAGAGAACATGCTTAATACACGTATGCTGTTTTTCCCACTATATTTTTAAAGCCCGTCAAGATTGTGTGGCCAACGGTTAATAGACTGATTCCAGTCTTAAGAATGTCATCAAAAAGAAACATGTTAGTGAGCGTGTAAAATGGTAGAGCCGTAGCTTTAGGGACAGGAAGAGGGGCTATGAAAACAATTTAACCCTTAACATGCTAAATATGTGAAATGAAACTTTCTAGCTGACAGTAAAAGCCCAGTTCTTTACTATTTCAAAGGTATTTTTTTTTGGGGGGGGGGGAATATCTTCTTGTCGGACATTAACGATTCAAAATCAGACAGCATGTAGTACACAGTCTTATCTTGATCTACAATGTCCGGAAAAGGTCATAAATTCGCGCTTAGTAGCCCAAGGTTTAATACATCCTAAGCTGAAAGATGCATAATCAAATCTATGCTGATCAGTATTGTGAATGGACAGTCTGGTTTCTAAGGTTGCAAGAGTAGGATAACCAGACCATTCTGAAAATGTATATGTAATGGCTTCTCCACTAGGGTCATAACCCTTAAACAACTCTACATGCTTTGTCCCACACACTTTGTCCCACACTGCTTCACACACTTCACCTCGCTAACATTAAACTACCAACGGCAGATTACTTTTTTAAATGGCTGTTACCAGTAGCATGTAGATCAGTTTGCTCTACGGCAAAACAATCTAAATTTTCAAATTCTTTTAAAGCAATGTTTCCTTACAAATTCCGTTTCACTGCAAGTTTATCCTTGCTCGAGGCCAAATGACCTATCATCTTTTCAACACGAGGTGTGCTTACATAATCCGATACTCCTGGATTGGCTCTTGTTTCATTCATAAGTTGTTGCTTTATCACTGACACCATTCCTTGTTGCTTATCAGGGTTAAAAGTTCAACGTAATAAGGTCACAACAGCTAGTATTAGTGTTATTAGACTGTAGGTAAAAGCTGTCACAAGTTGCAGTTAGATCAGTTTGCCCTCAGCAGACGGTTTTCCGAAATTTGTGGTCTCTCTAATCGTCCGGCTCACGCCGACCGATTAAAAAGCGTCATATTTTAAGATGTTGATTTGTTGTTTGCAACTGCCTTCAGTTTGGACAAGTCTTGAAATTTTGTTGTCTTGCAACTAGTAATAAGGGAGCCCCTGTTTTGTAATTATGAATTTACAATCTTTTCTAATCTTAACCCCTGATAGTGCTGAAAAGATGGAATGCTATTCTCAATCATGTATTAACACTTTACCAAATGACAAAATTGTAGACTGGTCCAAGTTGAAAGGCAGATGACAATTTTAATGTGGCTCAAATGATACAAATTTTCTTTGATTAGGTAGAAAACATCGTGGGAAAAGGAGAAAATGCTGGTTTTCCAGCATTTTCTCTTTATTCCACAATGTTTTCAAAAGGGTTCTTTCTCAGGGTCGTTAAAAGTTGGCATTATATGGTAAAAGATTAAGATGCAGATATTGCAACTATAAGGTTATGTTTTCTCAGACTATCTGGCAAAGAAATGGACAGAGTGGATCCAAGATCAGACTGCATAATCTGTACAGTTTAGTGTTTCTGCATTGTGAGTTTGGTCTTGTCCTACACTGTTGGTATAATCTAGAAAATCAGTGGTCAGTGGGTTAAAGGTCTAAGTCATTTTTTGAAGTCTTGTAGGTTTAAAGGTGGGTATTTAGATTTTTTACATCTCACCAAATTAAAAAATATATATATCACTGAAATTTATATGAAAAAACAATACAAATCATCAATAATTAAGAATCATAAAATTACAAAAAAATTTTTTTTGATAGTGTTCCTTTAGAAGGCTACGTAGCCTCTTAAGGTATTTTTAGATTTCGCGCCAAAAATCAAAAAAGCATTGTGGGAATGTCAAGTGACTTGCATGTGACTAATGACGCTTAAGTTCCATAACATAACAAACATGTAATTATTTTCCATAATGTCTTCTTCGGACGCTATGTTTGAAGCTTCGTCTGTGTATTTCCGGTATGTAAATGAGCAAGTTGCTTATGTAAAAATAGACCGTGTTTCCCGTCGGTGTCAATCTGGGCCGTATTAAATCCCTAATTTCTCTTGTTGTCGGATGGTTTTCAACTATTGGGGTTTTATGAATGAAAATTAAAAGGCTTTGGGAGTATAAGGATTATTTTTTTTGTATTTTTGTAAAATTTTCGCCCCAAAATCTGAAGGGCCACCTTTAAGGTAGTAGACCTGTAATGGAAAACAGCTATTTCCACTATAATATTATCCAACAAAATTTGCTATGATTAAAAATGAGTATTATTGTACTACTTTAACGGAGCCACTTTTTCCTTTTTTTCCTTCTTCGAATTATCATTTATAAATCTAAAACCACTATATTCTCATTACAAAGGGAGATAATAATTACCTCCCTTTTCTGGAAACTAACAAAAGTATCAACAAATAATGTCAAGATAGACATCAAAGGAATTTCTGGTCGGTTAAAAATGTGCAAAAATATTAAGTCGGTATAAATCCTTATTTATTAACTATCAAGAAATTTTATTCCATGTTGCACTAGAAGCGTTAGGAGTCTACTACTTTAACCCTTTACCAAACAATCCCTGGTTTTTACGACCCAGAGGAAGAAGCCTTCTGAAAACATTGTGGGAAAAGGAGAAAATGCTGGTAACCAGCATTTTCTCCTTTTCCCACAATGTTTTCTACTCTTCTAAAGTCAAGTTTCAGTTTTTGAGGCACGTTTATTTTGTCGTCTGCAAATGCTTTCAATTTGGACCAGTCTAAAATTTTGTCGTTTGGTAAAGAGTTAAATTAAGTCACTTTTTGAAGTCTTGTAACAGAATTTCCTGGAGCCTTTTACCGAGTACCAAACATGGATCCTGGGGAACCAGGCTTTGGAAAAAAGTTTGGGAAATTGGAGAAAATGCTCATAAGCAGCATGTTTACCATTTTCCACAATGCTTTCCATCTTATCACAGACATTGTCATTTGAGCCATTATTAAAGTTTCATCTGCATAGCTGTCAAATTAAAGTCTAAAATTTAGTCGTCTGGTAGAGTAATAACCCTTATCCTGCTAAATAAATTAAATGAAACTTTCAAACCCATAGTAAAATTAAAAAAAAACCCAAATGGTGCTATTAGAAACTTATTTTTTGCGGAAAAATATCTCCTTATTGGATGCCCTGCCATGTAGCTCAGTGGTTGGCGTATCTGACTCGTGACCTGGAGGTTGGGGGTTCCATACCCGGTTGCGGCAAACTTTATTTCCGGTGATATTTTTGCTGCATATGAGAAAAGTAGTCAGTGGCTTTGGAAAGAAAGTTGCGTCGGTAGTGGTGTGAGAAAGCCAGAAAAACATATGGGTGCGTCACTGACCGCCATGATATGACCTAAGCTGTTAAAATTACGTTAAACTCCAATACAAACAAACAAATCTCCTTATTGGACAGTGTAGATCCAGGATCAGACTGCACATTCTGTGCAGTCTGATCTTGATCTGCATTGTCCGCAAAAGGTCAGTGAGTCGCGCTTAGCAGCCTATGGGTTAAAAGACTTGAATCACAACAGTTGGTAAAAGAGTCCTCCAGAAGAATCACTATGGGAAAGCATTCTATATTTGTTTTCATGCCTTTACAAAGTGTTTCATTACATATTGATTTTTCCTGCCCTGAAAACAATTTGATTTCAATAATAATTTTCCATCTGGAAATAATGGCCGTGTTCTCATGATTCCTTGAGCCCTTTGCCACATGACAAAATTTATACTTGTCCAAATTTAAAGGCATTTGCTGGCGACAAATTAACTCTACCAAACGACAAAATTTTAGAGTCGTCCAAATTGAAAGCATTTGCAGACAACAAATTTGGCCAAAATGATGGAATTTATATCTGAAAAGGTAGAAAACATTTTGGGAAAAGGAGAAAATGCTGGTTATCAGCATTTTCTTCTTTTCCCAAAATGTTTTCAAAAGCATTCTTTTTCAGGTTTCAGGGTCATTTAAAACTCATGATTGTGTGGTACAGAGTTGAATGAGGCTCATATGAAGGCATGTATGTCTTGAAAGAGTAGAGAAAACATGGGCTAGGGTTCACTTTTTCCGTCAATGTTTTTTCGAAAGCCTTTTTTCATCAGGATCATGAAAATTCTCAATGGTGAGGAAGAGAGTTAACTTCATTGCTTTTCCAAGAATGAAAATAAGAATGGTTTATGTATACAGCGCATGTTTTGTGCAGTCAAATCCAGATCTACATTGGCTGCACATGCAATATTTGTTTTGAAAGGCACTTTCAGGGTTAATAACCTCTTGTTACAAAACCACAACGTGATTTGACTCTTTACCAAACAGAAAATATTTGGATTCTACTATACTGAAATCGTGAAAAAATTAAATATAACTGAAAGGATGATTTCCATCTTTGATATGGTAGAAAACATTGTGGAAAAAGGAGATTGTGGTTACCATCATTTTCTCCTTTTCCCATGGTGTTTCCAAAAGCCTTCTTCCTTTTGAAGGTTTAAACCCAGAATTGTTTGGTGGCAAGGGGTTTGGGTTTGATTTGACCTGTTGTTACAAAATCATAATTTGAATAAAATCACACACTGAGACTCATGATTGTCTGTTTTTCAGGTGATTTATTGCCTGCTGATGGAATTATAATACAGAGTAATGATCTAAAGGTAGATGAAAGTTCACTCACTGGAGAATCTGACCATGTTAAAAAAGGGGAACTCACTGATCCAATGCTCTTGTCAGGTAAGTCAGGACTACTCAAGGCTGTCTTTGATAGGGCAGGAAACATGTGGGAAAAGGAGAGAATGCTGGTTAACAGCATTTTCTCCTTTGCCTACCATGTTTTCAGATGCTTTTTTTTCACCAGGGTCATTTAAACTTAGGATTGTGTGGTAAGGGGTTGATAAAGAAAAAGTAAGCTATGGGGAGGTCTGCATCACCCTGCCAAAAAAGCAATGTATATCTAAGCTTACTCTGCACTCTCAGTATTGTTTCTGGCTCAATGGAGCTGAAGTGGAGGCAGGCTTTGTGGTTGTCAAATTTCTGTTGATTATCAGTCTGTGACAGCAATTTCAGCAAAAGAACTCTCAAGCAGTTTATCCCTTCATTAGACAGCAAAATTTTAGACTTTTCCAAATTCAAAGCATTTGCAGACGACAAATAAGATGTTGTTTTAATGATAAAATGTTTGAGTGAAAGGTCAGAAAACTCTGGGAAAAGGAGAAAATGCTGGTTACCAGCATTTCCCCTTTTCCCACAGTGTTTTCCAAAGCCTCCACAGTCAGCATTGTTGAGACTCACTGTGTGGTAAAGGATTAAAGGAAAACTGCATAAGAATGTTTTTTATGCTCCTAATGTGTTACAATGTTTTTCATCATTTTGGCCACACTTAGTTTGTCACTTAATTTGTCAACTGCAAATCCTTCCAAGTCTTCAATCTTGTGGTATATTCAGCCATAATAGTTGTAATTTTTAGTCTTCAAAGTGTTAAGTCAAAATGGGCAAGTCGAAAATTTTGTTGTTGTCGTTGCATTTTGTTTATTCTTTTCAAGACGACAAAATTCGAGACTTGTCTTATGAGAGAGCATTTGCAGACGTCAAATTAAATCTGGTTCAAATGATCTAGTATATTATTGAAAGTGGAGAATATAATGTGGGAAAGGGAGAAAAAGCTAGCCACAAGTATTTCGTTGTTAGAACACAATGTTCTCCAAGGCCTTCTTCAGGGTTATTAATACACAGGATTGTGTGGTAAAGGGTTAAACACATGATTACATTAGTTTATACCTTCAGGTACCCATGTCATGGAGGGCAGTGGGAAGATGTTGGCAACAGCTGTAGGTGTTAATTCTCAGACTGGTATTATCTTTGCCCTTCTTGGGGCTTCTCATGAGGACGAGGCCAAGGACAAAGGTCAGGAGAAAAATAACAAAAATGCTCAGGGTGCAAATGCAGGTATGGAATCTTTGCCAAGTTTTATATTTAATTTATGGAAAGATTATCAACTTTTTTTTTTTTTTAAATCTTATTTTAGATATGTCTGTTTTAACATACTAAGGAAATCAGTGTGACGGATAAAGATCTTGTGCCAAGTTAAAAAATTTGGCTATACATGTATTTACAACTTTTATCATAGTGGCTGAAGTGAGGTAGAGAGGGCAATTATGGCGCTCTGATTTAAGTTTCTCTGTATCTTTATTCTCTTTGTTTTGCTTCTTTTTTCCTTGTATGTTTTCGTCTTGTCTTGTTTGTTGTATTTTCTAACGCAGCCATACTTAGATTTTTTTCTATTTGGATTTGTTATCCAGACACCCTTCTCTTCAAAATCACACTTTAGAATTTTCAGCGAATTGCCATAAATGTTCTGCACTGGAACCTTTTTGAGAATTTTAGATGGAATTTCAATCTTTTAAGAAAAAATTTCTTGGCTCAATTTCTCTGAATTACAAACATTAAACTGTTATAGGCTGTCAATTGATCAAAGGGAAACAACCCAATTTTTTTTTTATGGCTTCTTTTTCAACTTGTTATCTTACTTGATCATTTTACATAATTAATTTAGCCTTGCTCTGTAAAAGGGGGCTTAATGCATCTGGTAGAAGTATTGACTCAGGTCAGCCTGCACAGTCCCCGCAGGCTGAACCAGGCCAAATTTTTGCTCTTGGTCAATTCTCTGTATGTCCAAGGACCACTCTACCTCATGATTCCATTGGTTGTTAGACAAAATGAATTTTATGGATCCATGCTTATGTGATGGCTTGCTTGTTATAATGTATCACAGAGATGCATTAAGCCCCCTTTTGCCAGAGCATGGCTTAATTGCAGTCGGCATGGCTAATTCAATATTTGTAAAGTTTTCTACTTAAAAAATGTTCAGGTTTTCATTTTAGTGATTCATTTTGATGTTTTGTCTTGATCTTCATATCATTAGGCAATTTTGGTATCATTCTATTTTCTCATGCCAGATACTGACTTGGTTCAGTACTTTCTGCAGATGCTCTAAACCCAACTTTCACAGAGTGTGGCTCAAACAAATTCCATGGATTACAGAAATTTTATGTTGTTCTTATTCAGCTCCGAATTCTGAATTATAACAAAAGTGTAATGGTCAGACCTATGACTGCTACCAGGGATAGCTTAACTCTCATTGTTCTATTTAACATGAACATAACAATTCTGTTGGTTGTTATTCAGCTGTCATTTCTAGTCAGTATTGACCTTATTTGATTTGGTTTGTGTTGATTGGTTCCATATTTGTCTGTCTAATTGGATTTTCTTCTGGGGGCAGTTGTTTTTGTTAGAGTAGAAGACATACAACTTAACTTGTAAAAGTAAAATGGGGTGGGCCAGAAAACAGGAAATGCACTTTAATCAACCAAGCATGTAGCTTCTTTTTCCTTCTTGACTGGAAAAAAAATATTGAAAAGAACCCATATGAGTTTTACGATAAGACTTTTTATACATTGCCTGAAGTTTGCTAATTGAATATTTCTTGGAAAGTTAATTCAATATTATTGTGAGTGGGAGGCAGAAAAGGCTGTATCTCTTAACCCTTTCCCAAACAAAAAATTTTTAACCGTTCCAAACTGAAAGCATCTGAAGACAACAAATTGGGAAGTGCTATAAATATTGTTCAGCTTTTTGATAGGGTAGTAAACATTGTGGGAAAAAGGAGAAAATGCTGGTTACCAGCATTTTCTCCGTTTCCCACAATGTTTTCAAAAGGCCTCTTCCTCACGGTCATGAAAACATGGATTATTTAGTAAAGGGTTAAAATGAAATTTCATGGTTTAATGGTGGTATCACATGTCTATTACTTTCTCACTCTGCTCTACAATTTGTCTACTCTGTGTGGCCACGTTAGCTTGGCTAAGACTAGACCATTGGTTGTACAAGTGTACTGCATATGTTTCTTTTTATTGACAAGGTTGAACAAGCATACAATTTCATTTGTACCCATTTTTATTGGTGGTGGAAGAGTATTCTTCTGGTTTAACTTTTATGTACCTTGGCCTTTGACAAAGTTTGCTTGGACAGCTTCTGAAATGTGCTCTGTGAAAAGGGGTTTTAGTGCGTCACAAGAAAGTATTTACCTATGTCAGTCAGCACAGTCTGTGCAGGCTGACATGGGTCAAAACTTTTGGCTATTTGTAAATTTTCTGCATGTCAAAGGACAATTCTACCTCTCTCTACCTTTCTTTTTTTTTTAATCTTCTGACCCAATTTTGTTTGTAGAAACTGGACTTTCAGTTTAATTTCAATTCTACATTTATCTTTTTTTTCATTCTTGTAAAAGACATAACTGTAGTTTCTTACAAAGGTAATTTATATGTTGTAGTATATACACATACATTTTGTAGTTTCTGTTCTTGCTTCCTCACTATTTGTATCGATTGTGGCCAGGGAAAATAATGTGGCATAAGCCATAAATAAAAATTTAGTAATTTCTATAGAAGGCTTTTTTTATACATAATATTTAAACACACAAATTTTTGCAAAAGTTTTGATTATTGTTAAATTTTAGAATATCTGAATCCATCAATGGAAATTTTACTATTCTATGTATTTGTTGTTGAGAAAAAAAAAAGCGGTTTGTAACTAGCATTTTCTCCTTTTCCCACTATGTTTTCTACTCTATCAAAGACAAATTCCATAATTTGAGCCAAATTTAAATTACAAGTCTGCAAGTGCTTTCAATTTTTAAAGTCTAAATTTATTTCATGTGGTGCCCGAGACAGTAAGGGTAAAAAAAAAAAAAGAGAAAAAAATCAATATGATACTTAGACGATGGTAACAGACTAATTCTTATCAAAAGCATTTGCATACAAACAGATATGTGGCTCAAATGATGAAATTTGTCTTTCAAAGGGTGAAAGACTTTGTGGGAAGAGAAGAAAATGCTGATTTCAAGCATTTTCTTCTATTCTACAATATTTCAAAAAGCCTTCTTGTTCAAAGATATCGAAGTGTACGATTATTTGGTAAAGGGTTGATGTATTATTAATGGGCGTTGTTTTTAGCTCCACTGACTTAAGGTCAGCAGGCATATGTCATGGCCTGGTGTCTGTTGTGCGTCCGTGCTCCGGTGTGTGTGCCCATCCGTGCTTGCGTGCGTTAACTTTTATTTCAAACATCTCTGAAACTACCAATCCAAATTTGATGAAACTTCACAGAAATGATCCTGCCATGGTCCTCTTCAGAATTTCTTGAAAAAATTTGATTCCTTCAAAAACTCTGATTGCCATGGCAACAAAACTGAAAAATATTGAAAATCTTCTTGTCTGAAACCGTAAGGTCAAGGGCTACTAAATTTGGCATGTAGCTTTATCTAATGGACCTCTAACAATTTTCGTCATATTATAGCCCTGGGGTCAAAATTGGCCCCATTCCAGGGATTACAAGTTTTAACATGGGCCTATATAGTGACTTCAGTTTAAAAAGTAATCAAGGGAAATAACTCCTGTTATAAGAGATAAAGCTTGTTACTATTTACCTCCCTTGATTATCAACCTACATTATTGGAGTTAGGTATTTTACTCTTTAAAAACAACAGTTTTTTTGACTGGAAAAGTTAAAAACCATTGCAAATGACAAACTGAGCTTAAATGATTATTTCTGTCCTTGATAGGGTCAGAAATATTATGGGAAAGCAGAAAATACAGGCTGACAACATGTTGTCCTTTTCCCAGAGTGTTTCTGAAAGCCTTCTCTTCCTTAACACTTCAATTTGTGTGGTAAAGGGTTAAAAAGCCAGTGGAGCAATACATGGCCATCATGGCCTTCTTGTTCATTTTTACATCTAAATAAAGAAATTGCTACTATTTCATTTTGTGTTGTCTCAGTATTGTCGTTATTTCTTTTGTGACTCTTTATCATGTATTCTAGCATGACTATGCAGAATGTAACAATACAGACCTTATTAATGCCAATAATGGCTCACAGTGCCCCAGGTAATATAGGGCTTATTATGGTCCTCTTGTTGTAATGCCATTATCAGCACACTTGCTTATAAACCATTTGAGCAATACAGAGCTTATATGGCCCTCTTGTTGTAATGCCAATCAGCTCACTTGCCTGTAAGTGAGTAGGGCAATACATGACTATGATGGCCCTCTTGTTTTGAAGAAATCAATCTCTTCTGTGCTGCTGTCCAACTGTAATCTGTAAGGCACTGTGAGGGTGTGGTATACTTTCTAACTTGAAAATGTCCGAATATTATGAATGTAGTCTATGTATAAACAATAATAATACTGACAAATTTTGATGCTGAAATGCCTATTAGTGCTTAATTGATGTTGCTGAGTATATTATTTACCAAACCTTTGTTGTGTTGTGTTAATATTGTATGTACAAGAATCTTTGCTTCACATACAAGCATTTACCATTGAGGTACCGATCACAACTGTATTGGATGTAGAACTGCCATTTGTGGAAATGGGTGAAATGCCTATCTTTATGGCAGAATCGGTATATGTATGTGAAGTCAATAGTCAAACAAAAACTCACAAGGTTTGAATTTGACAATCATATTATTATTTCAATGGTCAGCTTGTTGCCTTAGATAACAGACTTGAAGCAGAGCAGCATGGAATATCCCTTGTATGATATAGATAATACATGAATATGAAATGAAAACATTGTTGCAAAAGGAGAGGTTTTTCAGTGTCAGCATATTTTACCCCAGTATGTTTAACTGGTTACCAAACAATCAAGGTCTTACTGACCCTGAGGAGGAGGCCTTTTGAAAATATTTTGGGAAAAGAAGGAAATGGTGGTAACCAGGACTCTTTCCTTTTCCTGTAGTGTTTTCTATTTTCTTCCCTTTCAAAGACAAAGCTTGTTATTAAACCCTTTCCCAAAGGACAAGTTTTAGACTCTTCCAAACTGAGAGCATCTGCAGACGAAAAATTCAGAATTGGTAGAAATTAGCTGTAGGTCTCTGATAGGGTAGAAAACATGGTGGGAAAAGGAGAAAATGCTGGTTACCAGCATTTTCTCCTTTTCCCACAATGTTTTCAAAAGCCTTCTTTCCCAGGGTCGTGAAAACCAGGGATTGTTTGGTAAAGAGTTAAGCCATACTTGATTTGTCTTCTGCAAATGTTTTTAATTTGGACAAGTCTGAAATTTTGTTGTTTTGTGAAGAGTTAGATGTGACCAGCTGGAATACAACAAAGTCAGAGGTAATGAATTAAAATGTGAAGCTGCTTTTGTAAGTTATTAGATATTATTTAATAACAGTTTTAAGTTTCTTAATTGATAGCTCTATTCACAGATATTACACATAAGGCCCCACTTGCATGCTTTTTCTACACTTTGATGATTTTCTCCACTGTTTTTATTCGAAGCTTTATATGAATTTTGTCTGAATTGGCAAGTCATTGATTTATTATTTTGCTTTTGAGTATTGTAAATGCTTCCATACTTTATCAAAGGAACATAGATCTGTGGTATTGTCATGTTGCGTCCTTTGACCCTTTTCCAAATGACAAAAATTTAGATTTGTCCAAATTGAAAGCCTTTGCAGTCGACAAATGTCACTCAGATAATGATATTTGTTTCTGAAAGGGTTTCTGAAAGGTTACCAGCATTTTCTCCTTTTCCCACAATGTTTTCAAAAGGCTTTTTCTCAGGGTCGTTAAAAGTCGGGATTGTGTGGTAAAGGGTTAAAGAGAGGAAATTGACTTCCCTATAAACCAAAGCATGCATTTCCAAGTTAGATGGTTTTTCTGCAGAGTTTGTAACTCTTTCACATCCAGTTAAATGAGAAAGACTTTTTGAAGGGCTACAAATACAATTCTGCTGTAGATGAAAAGACAGTTCTGTCAAAATCTAGAATAAAGTAATGGACAGCATGGATCAAGATCAGACTGCACATACTGTGCAGTCTGATCTTGATCTGCTCTTGCCTTTAAAGCGACTTAGGTCATACATGGTGAAGAAAGAGTTAATTAATGGCAGAAAAACAATTTAACTCTCATAATTAGACATACCCTGTTTGTGTATAATGACTAAAAAGTCTGTGAATGGAGCCAATACATTCTTTAGTGCAAGTCTCAAAATTGGTGTTGTTATTCTTTGCCTTGTTGCAAATGTAAGATCTATTATGTTTGTAACACATGGGCAGTCTTTACTGAAATTCTGTTACAAAATGATATAGGACAAAATTGCTACACAGGTCTTGCAAGTACCAAAATTGTGTAAAGTTCTGAAGTAAACAATATCTCAAAAGATGCACAGATTAAATAAGGCTTAATATTTTGAGGCATTCAGAAGTGTTCATGAAAACGTCGAGTAAAAAAAGAGAAAAGAAAGGAGCAGCCTAAACTTCTGCACCACTGAAGTCTTTCAAAAGGATCTTATGTTCATCTTTGGACTCAGTGCCAAGTGCCCAATTAGGCCATGCAATGTAAGAGGTAGGAAAGCACAAAACTCTTTCAATCTTTGTAAAGTTACATCTTTCATTCAAAATAGACCTGTGTCATTTTGTTCTTGAAATCATATCTTTTGACATATATAAAAGTACTAATAAAAGTCCTATTGGCTTGCAGGCTCAGAAAAGACAGGGTCTGGACCGAACGAACCATGTGAGTTAAATTCCTTTATTTAAATCCTAGTGTCTTAGTAAAAGTTTGTTAAATTCATAGCTAAATTTTTGTATATTAATTTCCTCTGGAAATTGAACAAAGCATGGAAACACATACAGTGCTTTAGGAGAAATGCAAAGCCATATTGTAAAATGTGCACTTTGTGTTGTATTAATGTGTTTGCCTGTTATTGCTGTATTTGAGAAAATCATAAAAACAAGGTTTTGTTGATGACAACTGCAAACCAAAAAGATAAGTTTTTCTTTCTGCCCATCTTATATAGTTTTATCAAAGTATGTTTAATAAAAGTGCATTGTGGTTGCATGAGTTTGGTATCTTTTTTATGATGCAGCAGACCATTTCACAAATATTGGGTCAGAAAGAGAAACTGCTCTTTATAAGCAAGTGCTTCTTTTGCCAAAATGTTTTCTCATATACAAGATTAATATTTAATTCATTTGGAGTACCCATAGTTCATTCTGATAGATGTCATCTGCTAGAGATAAATGTATCTGGAGGTAATGATTTAACCCTTTTATGCACAATGCCGACTTTCAACAACTCTGGGAAAGAGGCCTTTTGAAAACATTGTGGTAAAAGGAGAAAATGCTGGTAACCAGCATTTCTCCTTTTCCCAAAATGTTTTCTACTCTGTCAAAGAAAAATTGCACCATTTGAGCCACATTGAAATTGTCGTCTGCAAATGCTTTCAATTTGGACAAAGCTAAAATTTTGTCGTCTGGTAAAGGGTTAAGGAAAGTTTCAGTGCAAAAAAGGACTGCTTGCATCAAATGGAGTCACCTAATTACTTGTTTAAAATCACAAAATCAATTCAATGAGTAATTATTAGCAAGGTTGTCTTTCAAACAATCATATTTTCAGGTTCACACTGATTTTTTCCTAAAACATTTGCATATGGATATTGTAACTGATAAATTGGTGGGATTAGCTGTTGTTGGTTTTAGTAGACAAGATCAGACTGTATGGAGTTTAAAGCCAGAAATAAGATCTACATATGCTGTGTAATATTCAGGTCCAAGCAGTCAGGAAATTGCTATATACCATTTATTTGATGGCGAAAGATACATGTTTTAATTGGTTAACCCTTTACCAAACAATTCTCTGTTTAAGGACCCCAAGTAAAGAGGCTTTTGAAAACAGTGTGGGCAAAGGAGAACATGCTGGAACCCTTGTCTTACTATGTTTTCTGCCCTGTCAAAGACAAATCTGGTCATTTGATATACATTTGAATTATCGTCCGAAAATAGTTTTAATCCAGGCGAGTCTAAAATTACTGAAAGCATTAAATTTTGCAGACAGCAAATAATTTATTGCATGATTGGGTTTGTTTTCAGAAAGACTAGGAAAAATTGTGGGAAAAGGAGAAAATTCTGGTTACATTACCAGCAAAATTGGTCTTTCCCAAGGTTGTCGAAACTCAGAATTGTGTGGTAAAGGGTTAAGAACTCTATATGACATGTGTAGATATTAAATGTTTTCATTTAAATTTTAGATAAATTTATACTGCCAATCTTTTTGATAATGTCATATGTTAAGCACTGGTCTGGCATTTGTAATCCAACTAAATAGAATTTGGGTGCATGAGGCTTGAAATAGTGCATGGTTGAAACTGACGCATGACCTAAATGTATTGTGTGCAATGCATCATTAGTCCAAATTATGATGGAAACTGACCTTTTTTTAAAACAAACTCGTGTCATGATTGATTAATTCTGTTCTATTGAGATAAATGTACAACATGTGCGTTTTAATGAAACAAAGGCTATGACAGCAGTTTTCAATGCTTCATCTTGATGGTCTCACTCGCTACTTTTGTTGTGATTTTGGGTAGATCAAGTTCTGACTGCACAAAACATGCAGTTTGACCTTTTGTCTACTCTACTCTAACAATTTTTTTCATGACTTTCTTGACAAGACCAACCTTGATATAGCATTATTTCAGAATTTAACCCTTTACCAAACACCCCCAGGATTAAATGGCCCTTTGGAAAAGGCCTTTTGGAAACATTGTGGGAAAAAGAGAAAAAGTTGATAACCCGCATTTTCTTCTTTTCCAACAATGTTTTATACTTTTTCAGATGCAACTTCCATCATTTATCCCACATCCATGTTGTAGTCTGGAAATGCTTTCATTGAGGCTTGGTCTAAAATTTTATCGTTTGGTAAAGGGTTAAGTGTTAATCATGAAATGACAAAAATGGAGATGTTGTTTCGATATGGATAAGATTTTTTTTTTGCAATCTGATATTTGATCTACGCTGTCCATTGGCTGAGGATATGAATGAATAATTGAGCCATTACTGTAATATGACTAAAATAACATGGAAAGTGGCATAAAACACCATTAAATCAGCTATCTAACTGATCATCTCCTTTTCAGATATAAAAATATATTTCTCTTGTACAGTTTCTTTTCTGATTAAAAATACTTTTTTGGTGATGTTTTAGACATTGTGGTAGTATGGATCCAAGCTCAGACTTGGCTGCAAAAGTCACTTTGTGTGTCATCCATGAAAGAAAGTATGGGTGTATTGAAATTTAAAATGACTGGATGAGAACCATTTTGCATTCATATTACAAATCCTGTGTGCCAAGTTTCACTTTGCTGACCAAGATTACTGTTTCGTTCTTTAATCGTTATATTACAAACTAACTTTATCATTAGGTTTATACTTATACTCAAGTGCCCATTACATACCACACACACATTTTTTATGCAAAATGTTGCAAATAGGTCGAAGTCTCCTTAATTTGTACTCTTCAAATGACATTTTCTGTCTTCATTTCAAGAAATTACTTCAGAAGCAAACCTTATTAGATTTGTCATTTCTCATGTTTTGTAAATGCAACCCTACAACTGATTATGTCATGGATAGTCTGTTTGTGTCTGTTCATGAATTGCAATGATGTCACTATGGATTCCGGGGCTTGTGCAGAAACTTGGTTAGAATTTTTGTCTTGATGATATCTCAGACAACTTCCAAATTGGGTCATTTTGGATCAAAAAGTAGGTCGCTTGGCCAAATCTTAATAAAGCTGTGTGTGCACTCTGGAGGCCACATTTTCAGCCTGATAGTCTTGAAACTTGGTGGGAGTGTTTGTTTTGATGAAATCCCGGAGAAGTTTGAATTTGAGTCATGTTGAGTTAGAAAGTAGGTCGAGGGCTGAAAAGTAGTGTTGTCCGAGGTCCGGGACCTACTGAAATGGAGATTGAACCAGTGGAAAAAAACAAGGCGAGGGTCCGAAGGACCTGTAAAAGTGGTCGGACTTGTTCAGTTTTCAAAGTAACAAGTCCGATGCCCGAAAATAAGTTCAGAATGATTGAAATTTAGAATAGTCATTCTAATTCAGGTCTACTTGTTGCAGACAATCTTGGTGTAAAAGTGAACTACTGCGAAAATTTTTCGTACACCGGCCGCTCGAGGACGCTATCACTTAAACTTATTTAAGTCATTGTAATATCATCAGTTTTCCCTGGTTCCTGATTTGCCAAACATCAGTAAGAGTTACATGAGGTGAAGCTGGTTAAAATCTGCGAATATCATCTATGCTTTTTGCTTAAAATTTACGAAAGAAATTTATTCATACTTGGGTTTTCATCAAATATCAAACGGAAAACTTCGGAAGAAAATAAAAAAGAGCTTTCATAATTGTAGGAAGATAGAAAATATGAGAACAAAGAGCGGGTTGGGACCTTCCAATAACATTGAAATGAAAGTTGGTCGTGGGTTTCGTCCTACAATGCAACCGTTCAAATGAGTTGCTCCATAAGAAGACTAACATAATAAAATTGCATAATAATGCTAATTGTTTAACATCTTCCTTTAACTGAAGCCACCAGAGTAAAAGCAAATTGAAATGGTAAGGTTTTTTTTTTTGTCATCTCCTGAGATACCACTACTCTGTACAATGACTGAAAAAAAAACATGGACCTGCCCAAGTATACTTTGGACCCTCCCGTTATAAGGGCCAAAAAGTCCTGGACCCAGCTACTATTATTACTATTTTTCAGCCCTGAGGTCACTTGGCCAAATCTTAAAAAAAAAACCCACATTCTTAACCTGTTATTTATGAAACTAGGTCAGAGTGTTTGTCTTAATTATATCTCAGACAACTTGGAAATTGGGTTATGTCAGATCAAAAGGTACGTCACTGGGCCACATCTTAGAAGAACCTTTTGTGCACTCTAGAGGCCACATTTTCAGCCAGATAGTCGTGAAATTAGACCGGAGTGTATGTCTTGATGATTCCTGGACAAATGCAAAATTGGGTCATGTTGGATAAAAAGCAGGTCAATGGGCCAAATCTTTGAAAAAACTTTGTGTGCGGTCTAGAGTCTACATTTTCAGCCTGATACTCTTTAAACTTGGTCAGAATGTTCGTTTTGTTGGTATCTCAGACAAGTTTGAAAGTTGGTCATGTCTGGTTGAAAAGTAGGTCACGTACACTCATGTGTTTTACAGTATTAAATTCAGAATCCCTTCAGCTGTATCAACCCTAGATCACTTTACTCGGGCATTAGGGCCAATGGCCCTCCTGTTCTTAGTAAGGGCGATAAATATTGTTTGAAAAGGAAAAAAATGCTGGTTACCAGGGTTTTTTTTTTTTTTGCTTTTCCCAAAGTGTTTTCAAAGCCTTTTGCACAGGGTCATTAAAACTTCGGATTGGATGTTAAAGGGTTAATTTATCAGAAGGAACATTGATAAAATATAGTAAAAAAGGAATAAACACTTTTTTCAGATACTGAAAGATTTACTCAACTTAAAGTCCCTGTAAAGCCAAAAATAGGTAATTTTCACCGTTTATAACTCGAAAAAATATTGGATAACCCATCACAACACACATATGTAAGATCGGAAAAAACTCGAACATGTCAGTTACTGCATTGGTTGCCATAATATACGTGAGCGAAAATGCATGGTGTCGATTTCACGGACACCATTGATCGAGACAACCTTCGTTATATATTCCAACTAGGTCTTCGAGAACGTCACGTGATAACATTGCATCTCATTAGTGCTATGATGTAGTAGATAGGACTATTGTTTACAATTCCAACATTATGTCATCAGAGAGTAAGATTGCTCATTCTGAACCTGTTTTCTTATTTAGATGTAGAAAACTCTTCCTGTATTGATGATAAATGAATAAGCGATGATCAGCCTGTGTCATTGTTTCTGTTTACGATGTCGATAAACTTACGTTTTTCAAGCCTAGAATGGGGACAAAACGATCAAGTGAATGAAGGGTTTGTTTCGACGCTTTGAATGATCACGTGGTGTTTACATCACTAACACGTCACTGCGGACATTTACGATGAAAAATTGGCTAATCGTCGGCGATCATCGATGTAAACAAACAGATAATGCGGCATGGTAGGGTCTGTTCTAGTTTCAAAATTCTTTTTTCTGCCACTGACTGGAACTTTTGCTAACTGCACCTTTACATATCGTGAAAGTCATAATAATCGCCATATTTTTACATAGTAAAAATGAAATTTACTTTTATTTTATAAACAGGTTGTTTATTCTGTTGGACGCTACTAAGACTTTAATGATTTAAAAGGCAACATCAAATCTCATCCATATTAGCATTACACCTGTATTAAGCATAACACCTGTGTAAGCAATGATCCATAAAAAACTTGTCACAAGCAGTTGCTCATTGGGAAGATTGATTTAAATGGATGAAGCTTTGAAATAAGCTTGTATAGAAATGCTTTGTCTTGCTTACCACATATCCAACTAAATGTTACTTGATTGATTCTAATGCCAATCTGAGCATGGTACATTTTCCTTAAAATAATTCATTTGAATAACTGTATCAATAACATTGTAAAATAATGGGCAGATTCCATGCTTAGAATGAACATGTTAGTTGTTTTCCACCTTAATTTTAAGGTACTGCTTGTAACTAGCACTGTAAGTTACACAATACCATAATGTAGGGGATAGGGAATGCATCCACATTTTGTACTCTCTTTGTCTTAGTTTAAATGGTGGAGGACTGTAAAACTTGTACACGCGTAGTCCCATCCTACTGTAAAGGCCCAGAATTTAATGCATGAATACTGTTAAGAGAGATGAGAATGACTGGGTTTGTTTCTCGGGTGATGATGTCTTTACTAGGTATTATGTAAATTCTAACAATATAAATATGGGCATTCTGTCCCAAATTGATTTGAAACTGAAAAAAAAAAAAGACGAGACCATAGTCAAGGTAGACTATGCATTGAGCATCAAAACATTGTCTCTTCAGTTTATCTCAACAAATGTGCCAAGCTCAAACTACCCTTTATAGTTTAAACACTCATTCAGAATGATTTTCTGAACTATTATTTCAAACTGGAATCAGAACACAATTCTCAGCGACGTTCAGTTTGAAACTATTACACATAAGTTTTTATAAAGCTTTCTCTGTGTGTATGAAGCTGTGGTCCACTGCTGTTTGTCTACTGACGTGTCTTTTCTAGAAACTGAAAAGGAGGGGGGAAAGATTTCCCCCTCCATTCAAAAAATAGAGGAGATTTTCAAAAAGTAATGGGGAAAAATATTCAAACATAAAGAAAACATATAGCTTATATAACAGACATTTATTCCTGTCCAAGACTATACAGCAATCTTAAAACTTACCTGTTTACATATCAAAAGACAGTTTGTGGAATATCCTTGTCTTGAAAATGATTTAATTTTTCAAAAATAGATAAGAGCAAAACATTTATAAAATTCTTTCTGATAAATTCATTGAAATAACATTAGTACAAGTTTTATTTTAAAAAAAGGACTGTTTTGGTACCCAGAAAAGTTGGCAGTTTTGGTAATGCTTTAGACAGGGCCACTTTGGAAGTGGCCTGATTTGACCCATCCTCCTGTAGGGAGGTTACTTTAATGGACATACGTTGCGAAACAATAGCTTCTGATTTGATGTTGTTTCATTTAAAACAGTGGTACTTTCTGCAAAGCAAGAGTAAATTCTTTACTGGGTACTTTTTCATTGTTAAACTTTATTTTTTATGCTGGACTGTCATTGGGTCTGAATTAATGCAGGATCTGTCAAAATTAGTTGGAATTCTGCTGTTGTGCATCCTAGAATAGACACTGCTACTGCAGATGTTCAGACCAATTTTTTCAACCTGATTGTTTTGGCTGAAACTGCAGACCTTTCAACTACAAGCTTTGAAACAGCAAAGATATTTGGAATGCTGTAATCAAGTCCTGTGCTGTTATAAACTTTCATGCTGTTCGGATAGTCACTTGGAATGTTGAAGCATTTGGACATACGTTTGATCCTCTATCAATCTTTTGCATTTGAGCCGTAATTATCAAGGGACCAGTCTAACTCATGATTCACTCTGTTGTTAGATGTAGTGGGTTTTATGGATCCATAATTATGTGATGACCTGCTTGGGATTTTGCAAGGAGATGGATTAAATCCGCTTTTGGTAGAGCATGCTCATTTAAAGGATTAGGTGTGACATGGTTGAAAAATGAGTCCAAAGGACAAATTAGAAGGACAGGAATATGGCTTTAATTTAACAACATAAAAAATGTCTGGATAGGGATGACAGGATAGAAATAGCATGACATTATGTCATTTACTGCCAGCTCTGGGCTTTAACCTCTCCCAAAGGAATCTGCTCTTAATCTGTCTGACTCAAAGATCAGGTAACAGAAAATTGGTAAAAGATGTTATGTCTTAATTGTGATTAAATGGGTGGGGGATTCATGTAATCATTTACACTTGCAGTCTGTCATCTTACTGTTTCATTTCTCAAACAAGAACATGAGTTTGGATAACAATGTTTGTTTTTTTTGGCAATTAAATTAGTGAAACCATGAGTCTGGGGTGTGGATAATATCAGTCAAATTCTGTTAGATATGCCTGTCAAAAATGGGAGGGGTAGGGGTATGTTCAATATTTGGTGTGCAAAAGGCCATAGAGTGATTTTCAATGCATGTATCTTTGTCTTAAATTGCTGGAAGCAACTATTGTCTGAGGCTTGGGGTAAAAAATCCACTGCATTGGTTTAAGTGACAAAAGGGACACTGACTTGGCACAAATATAGTCATCTTCAAAATTTAAGGTAAAGAACTCATCGATTGACATAATAAATATATCCTATACTTTGTTACTATCAGAAAGCAGCAGCTCAGTTTTTTACAGTAACTGGCAAAGATGGGGAGGGTAAATTTTTTGTTGGGATGAGCCAACTAGAAAGCGGATCTATAATATTGACTTTATCAGTGATGTTATAGAATTAACGTGATTGAAAGATCTGGCAGAAAGATCTCATACCTAATGGTCTGAGGAGCACATGTGTATGGCTTCCTAGCATCTAAATGTCATAAAGTCTCTTCCCAAGTGCCAGTGGTTATACTGATATTTATTAAACCACAGTTGTGTTGTTGGGGGAAATTTTTAGGTCCATATTATTTAATTCGTTTTACCAAATGACAAAATTTTGGACTTGTGAAAATCAAAATCATTTGCAGATATTGAATTAAATGTGGCTGAAATGTTTGTTAGATCTATGAAAGAAAACATTTTGTGGAAAAAGGAGAAATTATTGTTGCTAGTAGTCTCTTCTTTTCCAACAATGTTTTCATAAACTTTCCCTTTTAACCCTTTATCACACAATCCCAGCTTTTAACAACCCTGAGAAAAAAAAAGCCTTTTATAAACATTGTTGGAAAAGGAGAAAATGCTGATAACCAGCATTTTCTCCTCTATCCACAATGTTTTCTACCGTATCAAAGACAGAAATCATCATTTGAACATCTATTTTTTTGTCTGCAAATGCTCTCATTTTGGTCAGGTCCAAAATTTTGTTGTTTGGTAGAATTAAAGGTCATTAAAACATGAGAGTGTTTGGGAAAGGGTTAAGGAATATCAGTTTGGTCTTTGCTAAAACCTAGGTTGTGGCAGCATACCAGAATCATCTCTAAAAGACCATTCTAATGGGTACCCTTTAAGGGACCTATTAAATTTTAGTTTTTATTCTGTAAATCAAAATTTTGTGTGAAGCACAATAAATACAACTAGATACATTTTGTTTCCAGTCATATAAACTGCATGGTTACATTCAGTAAAAGATGCAATTTTGGGCATTCAAATACAGTGTTGGTGTTCTTTTTTTTTGTTAAATGAACATCAGACATGACATTATGTTGATTTGATTATTAATCCTTGTAACTCAGGAATAGTATTGATCAGGCGAAATTCCCACAAGTTTTTGGGAAACTGGCGTGAAACCTAAAATTACCCTAAGACACAGTAGCGGCCAAAAGTAAACAAAGCGGATATTAAAATTCATTTAGATTAAAATGTTACCATTAAAATTCGTTTAGATTAAAATGTCACCATTTAAAAGTATGGAAATTATTCACATAACAAAGCTGCAGACAAAGTAAACTGAAATGTCTCAAATATGCTAAAAACCCAACAGCTTGGTATTAATTTTTTGTTATGGAAAAACAGAATGATGCTGGACAAAAAGCCAGAGCTCTTGCCTTGCTTTAACTCTTTACCAAACGACAAAATTTTAGACTAGTCCAAGTTGAAAGCATTTGCAGACAACAAAATAAATGTGACTCAAAAATTAAAATTTGATTTGGGAAGGATAGAAAACATTGTGGGAAAAGGAGAAAATGCTGGTTACCAGCATTTTCTCCTTTTCCTACAATGTTTTCAAAAGCTTTCTTTCTCAAGGTCGTTAAAAGTAGGGATTGTGTGGTAAAGAGTTAAGCAGATTACAAGGAGATACTAATGTTATAGATCGTGGTACTTTGTCAGTTCATCAAAATGTTATTTTCGCCTTTTATTTTAGAGGGAAAAAAAATGATAAATAAAAATAAGAATAAATGAATGTTAGAAACACAAATAGAAATAAGATCAATAAATAACCCTTAACAACAAATTCCTGTTTTTTTTAAATACCCAGTTTTGAAAAAATTGTGGAAATGTTGGTAAATAGCATTTTTTCCTTTTCCCACAATGCTTTGTGCTTTGTACCTGATCAGAGACCTTTGGTTTATTTGTATGAATTCCAAATTTTGCTGTGTGTAGATGCTCTTATTTTGTATGAGTCAAACACCTGTTGTTTGATGAAGGGATTGTTAAACGAATGAATAAATGAATAGATAAATAAAGAAGAAAAATAGATTGATTAAATAAATAAACAAAAATATTGGAAAGAAAGTGCCATGGAAAATGAAGAATTATTTTGTAATACTTCCATTTTTCATATTTGGGGAAAAATATAGGGCAACAAAATGTCTTAATTCCTATGTATCCTTTATAAAAATACCAGTGATATTAACCATGTTTTAGTTTTATTATTTAATGTATGATTATATAAATGTAGTTAACAGTATGTCACATGTTAACCTATACAGTGTCTATAGTACAACTGAAGATAATTTTTCACACAGTACAGATCAAGAATAGACTGTACAAGATCCTCCAAAAAATTCTGATAGAAATAGCCTCAAAATGCAATCATTTCCTCTGAAATTTTCCATTTTACTTCATTGGCAGTCAATAGGATAACATGTGCCATCAGTAAACATAGTGATGTAGTTCATTACATTATTGAAAATACGCCAGTGTAACTTCCTGTGATTGTCTATGTTCTGTAATGAACTGTGAAGCTCTAAATGTCAGACTTGCAAAATTTAGGAGACAGAAGCAAAATTGATTTCTCGTAGCTCACCCGAACAAAAGTCCTCAAAGTTTAGCTGTTATTATAGTGCAGTCGTTATCACACATTACTTTAACGCAACTTGTCTATTATCTGACCTCAATCATTTTTCTTCCTTATGCTTTTGTTACATTCCTACTATTCAGAAGGCTACATCTTTTGTACAAATATTTTTGTAAACTTAGTAATGAATTAAATGTCTATCTTGATAATGCCTCAGTTGAGTGTAAATTGGGGTACACATGGTTAGAAACAAGGTCACCAGGTCAAACCTTATCAAGGTAGAAGCCATATTTGATATTCTCACAGAAACTTTTGGAATGTTCATTTTGATGATATCTTGGACGGATGTGAATAAGAATCACCGGTGTCCAGCACAGAGTAACATCTGAGAAAAACTTTGTTTTCACACTAGATGCCACTTTATTATGCTTGCCCTACTTGTTATGAAACTTTCTCAGAATGTCTTTCATAAGGATATCTTGTCTAAGTCACACTTCTGATCACATTGTTCAGAGACTAGGCAGTTTGTTTGCCTGCATTGTGATGAACTCCTGACCAAATCTTTGTCCTGATAATGTCTTAGATATGTTTGAGAGGTCCTTTTTTTGTTGTTGTTCAAAAACTAGGGCACATGGTCAAAATTTAGAAGTACTTAAAAAAAAAAACCACACACACATTATTCAAATATAGTTTACTTCTGTTGCGTTTCCGGTGAGTGATTCGGGTTCTTTGGGTCCTCTTGTTATTTGGCTAAAGAGGATCAACACTGTGAATATCAACTGCCTAAGATTAAAGTATACTACTGGCACAAGTTACCAGTGGCTTAATGTATAACTACAAATGACTCGAATAAAGTTTCTTACTCAATTTTCATTGCATCATGTGCTTTCTTTCATTCCAGTGCCTATGTAGATGCATCACTGGAAAAAGATGATTTTAGAAAAGTAATCTTGCATGTGAAACTTGGCACTCTAGTTACATAAAGAAACAAAAAAGTTAAGGTCATTTAGTAACAGTTACTGTTGCATTCCTTATCGTTTAAGAGTATGTAAAGTCTTTATCTACACTTGAGTTGAATTTACTCAAACACTATGTTTTTGCATAGCAGAAAATGCACATGCAGAATGAAGAAATTATGAAATAGTGGGCATCACACACTCACCTTGAATGGAATGTTTTGGGCTTCATCAAATATCAACTTTGAAGGCTTGGAGTAAAAAAAAACTGCTTTGAAATTTTATTTGGTTATGAATCATTCATATTACATGTTACAATGGCTTTTGGTGTACATTAATAGCAAAGTCAGGGAGTATATTTTAAGTGAAAGTTATTGTTGAAAGAACAGATTATGGTTAGCTTCATATCAAAGTTCTATTCCCCATCTTATCATCATAGTATGATAACTGAACAATGTTCTTGATATCTTCTTCATAAAGCTCTTGGACTTCTTAAGTCATTTTTGAGGACATGGTAGATCAAGATCAGACTTCATAGATCATGCTACATATTCCATCCAAAACAACCTTGTAATAGCATTATTTGGACTGTTTTACCTTATTGAATTGGTCCATTTCATAAATTCAGCACTATGGGTTAACCCTTTACCAGACAACAAAATTTAGCCTTGTCCCAATTGAAAACATTTGCAGACCACAATTTCAAAGTGGCTCAAATTGTGTAGCTTTTTAGCTCACCTGAGCACGAAGTGCTCAAGGTGAGCTTTTGTGATCGTGCTGTGTCTGTTGTGCGTCGTGCATCGTCAACTTTTACCTTGTGTACGCTCTAGAAACCACATTTTCAGTCAGATACTCATGAAACTTGGTCAGAATGTTTGTCTGGATGATATCTCAGACAATTTCAAAAATGGGTCATGTCGGGTCAAAAACTAGGTCACTAGGTAAAATCTTAGAAAAACCTTGTGTACGCTCTAGAGGTCACATTTTCGGTCCGATACTTATGAAGCTTGGTCATAATGTTTGTCTGGATGATATCTGGAACAAGTTGGAAAATGGGTTATGTGGGGCCAAAAACCAGGTCACTAGGTAAAATCTGAGAAAATCCTTGTGTACGCTCTAGAGGCCACATTTTTAGTCCAAAACTCTTGAAAGTTGGTCAGAATGTTTATCTTGATAAAATCTTGGACGAGTCCGAAAATGGGTCATTTTGGGTCAAACACTAGGTCACTAGGTCAAATCTTAGAAAAACCTTGTGTACGCTCTAGAGGCCACATTTTCAGTCAGATACTCATGAAACTTGGTCAGAATGTTTGTCTGGATGATATCTAGGACGAGATCGAAAATGGGTCATGTCGGGTCAAAACCTAGGTCACTAGGTAAAATCTAAGAAAAACCTTGTGTACGCTGTAGAGGCCACATTTTCAGTCTGATACTTATGAAACTTGTTCATAATGTTTGTCTTGATGATATCTCGAACAAGTTCGATTGTGGGTCATGTGGGGTCAAAAACTAAGTCACAAGGTCAAATCTTAGAAAATCCTTGTGTACGCTCTAGAGGCCACATTTTCAGTCCAAAGCTCTTGAAAGCTGGTCAGAACGTTTGTCTTGATAGTATTTTGAACAAGTTCGAAAATGGGTCATGTCGGGTCAAAAACTAGGTCACTAGGTAAAATCTTAGAAAAACCTTGTGTACGCTCTAGAGGCCACATTTTCAGTCCGATACTTATGAAACTTGGTCATAATGTTTGTCTTGATAATATCTCGAACAAGTTCGAAAATGGGTCATGTGGGGCCAAAACCTAGGTCACTAGGTAAAATCTTAGAAAACCCTTGTGTATGCTCTAGAGGCCACATTTTTAGTCCAAAACTCTTGAAAGTTGGTCGGAATGTTTGTCTTGATAGTTTCTCGAACAAGTTCGAAAATGGGTCATGTGTGGGTCAAAAACTAGGTCATTAGGTCAAATCTAAAAAAAAAAACTTGTGTACGCTCTTGAGGTCACATTTTCAGTCCAAAACTCTTGAAAGTTGGTCAGAATGTTTGACTTGATGATATCTCGGATGAGTTCAAAAATGGGTCAGGTCGGGTCAAAAACTATGTCACTAGGTCAAATCTTAAAAAAAAACCTTGTATACGCTCTAGAGGCCACATTTTCAATCCAAAACTTTTGAAAGTTGGTCAGAACGTTTGTCTTGATGAAATCTTGCAAGAATCCGAAAATGGGTCATTTTGGGTCAAAAACTAGGTCACTAGGTCAAGTCTTAGAAAAACCTTGTGTACGCTCTAAAGGCCACATTTATAGTCAGATACTCATGAAACTTGGTCAGAATGTTTGTCTGGATGATATCTCAGATGAGGTAAAAAAATGGGTCATGTCGGGTCAAAAACTAGGTCACTAGGTCAGTCTTAGAAAATCCTTGTGTACGCTCTAGAGGCCACATTTTCAGTCCAAAACTCTTGAAAGTTGGTCAGAATGTTTGTCTTGATAAAATCTTGGATGAGTCCGAAAATGGGTCATTTTGGGTCAAACACTAGGTCACTAGGTCAAATCTTAGAAAAACCTTGTGTACGCTCTAGAGGCCACATTTTCAGTCAGATACTCATGAAACTTGGTCAAAATGTTTGTCTTGATAATATCTCGAACAAGTTTGAAAATGGGTCATTTCGGGCAAAAAACTAGGTCACTAGGTCAAATCTTAAAACCTTGTGTACGCTCTTGAGGTCAGATTTTCAGTCCAAAACTCTTGAAAGTTGGTCAGAATGTTTGACTTGATGATATCTCGGACGAGTTCAAAAATGGGTCATGTTGGGTCAAAAACTATGTCACTAGGTCAAATCTTAGAAAAACCTTGTGTATGCTCTAGAGGCAACATTTTCAGTCCAAAACTCATGAAACTTGGTCAGAATATTGGTCTTGATAACATCTCAGACGATTTCGAAAATGGGTCATGTCGGGTTAAAAACTAGGTCAGTAGGTCAAATCTTAGAAAAACCCTGTGTATGCTTTATAGGCCACATTTTTTGTCCAATACTTATGAAAGGTGGTCAGGATCTTTGTTTTGATATTATCTACAATGGGAAAATTGGTTGGCTAAAAAGTAGGTCACTGAGAGAAATTCTAGAAAAAGCTTGTGTACATGCTAGAGGCCAAATTTTCAGTCCAATAATTATGAAAGCATAGTAGATTGTTTGTCATGATATCTCAAAAGAGTTTGAAAATGGGTCATGTTTGGTTAAAAAATCAGGTGAGCGACTTTAGGGCCATCATGGCCCTCTTGTCTTTGATAGAGTAGAAAGCATGTGGCTATAGGAGAAAATGCTGGTCACCAGCATTTTCTCTTTTTCCCACAATGTCTTCAAAAGGCTTCCTTCCAGGGGTTGTTAAAACTCAGCATTGTGCGGTAAAGGGTTAAACCCTCAGAGTGATATATTGTGAAATGTGCGTTTTCAGTTAGAGAATAAAACCAAGGTATTTTATTCTAAAAGCCGTTTTGGCCAAATGATTCAGACAGTGTAGGTCAAAAGTCAAGCCTTGCATTCTGTGCAGGCTGATCTTGTTCTACGCTGTCTACAGAAGCAGCCAAAGTTGTTTTGGGCATCTAATGGGGGTAACTTGGAAAAAATGAGTGTCCACAACTTTTGGTAAGAAAATGAAATTAGCGGCATAGCCAGGAATGTTGCAAAAGTGAAGTCCATGACTTTTAGCGTTGGGCTAAGCTTTCCATGAATAATACTAAGTTGTTTGCTTTTTTCCCTGAAAATGGCCTGTTGTAAAAATTTTAGTGGAAGGCAGGACTTCAAGGTTTGAGTCTGGCTAAGTGCCTGGAAATGTGTCAGAAGGCCGAGACCAAGCTGTAAAACTCATCTTGTTTAGTGAATGGCATTACTGCAGACATGTATATTTATAGTTTAATTTACTTTTTTTCTTTCTATCATTTGTTAGTGCTTCGCGATTCAGGCAGAGTGGGTATGTGTTATGGTTTTGTCTAGTGGCACGTGTTGCACTAACAGTAGTTAATAACATTTAACAGTAGATTAACATCCCCCACTAACCTCCCCATAGTGTTCCTTTTTGTTGTTGTTGTTGTTTGTTGTGTTTGTTTTAGCCATTACCAAATGACAAAATTTTACACTTATCCATATGGAAAGCATTTACAGACAACAAATTAAGGTTGGCTTAAATAATAACAGAAATGCCAGGAATACATGGACAGGTGCACTTGTCCACATGGAAAAAAGTGTGGACAACATGGATAAATAATTGATGTTCACCATGTAAGAGGATAAGTCCTTTACCAAACAATCCCGATTTTTCACAACCCTTATATGGAAGGCTTTTGAAAAATGGTTGGAAAAGTAGAAAACGCTGGTAATCATCATTTTCTCCTTTTCCCACAATGATTTCTTCCCTTTCAAAAACAAATCCCATCATGTTAGTCACATTTGGCCTGCAACACGCGAAAAGGGGGATTCGGACATTTGCGTAAAGTGTTGTCTCGGATCAGCCTGCGCAGTCCGCGCAGGCTGATCCGAGACGGCACTTTACGATTACACTAGATTTTGTCCAACAGTAGACTTGCGCAAAACAGAAAATAACATAAAAACGGAAAGTGTCATTTCGGGTTAGTCTGCGCAGAGTGCGCAGGCTGATCCGAAACGACACTTTACGCAAATGTCCAAATGCCCCTTTTCGCGTGTTGCAACCCATTTGAAGTTGCGTGCTGCAAATGCTTTCAATTTGGATGATTATAAACTTCTGTCATTTGGTGAAGAGGTAACAGATAGGAACCTCTGCATTTGAAAAAGTGTGGCACTTGTCACATACAGCTACATCATGATGAAGATAACCCTTTATGACACAACCCTAAGTTTTGACGACCCTGAGAAAGAAGCTTTTTGAAAACATTGTGGGAAAAGGAGAAGATGCCGATTACCAGCATTTTCTTCTTTCTTCACAATGTTTATTTCCTATCAAAGACAAATTCCATGAAATGAGTTACTTGGTCATTGTTGTCTGCACATGCTTTCAGTTTGGACAAGTCTACATTTATGATTCATGGAAAAGAGTTCAGTGTATGTATGCTCAAGTTTTGATATTACTTTCATCTTATTATTGTTTTACCTATAATTCCTTATAACTCTATCAATGCTTATGCTTTTTTTGGTTCAAATAAGCTATTTCAGAGTGAAGTCAAAGACTATTATTGGCCATTTAGTAAAGTTTCACATATGTTAATTCTTCACAACAAATTTTTTGTATCTTTCTATACTGATGTATTAACAAAATTAAATGATGGTTAATTATTAGGATTTGTCGTTGAAAGTGTAGAAAACATTCCAGAAAAAGGAGAGAGTGCAGTTAATCGCATGTTCTCCTTTTTAACCCTTTGGCTGCTAAGCGAGACTCACTGACCTTTTGCAGACAGTGTACATCAACATCAGACTGCACAGAACGTGCAGTCTGATCTTGGATCTACACTGTCCGATGAGAAGATACCTTTCTCCCAAAAGTACCTGTGAAAAAGCGAAATTTGGGTTTTTACTATCAGATTGAAATTTTGATGTTAGTTTTTTAGCGGGATAAGGGTTAACATGTTTTCAACAGGTTGTTTCCTAGAGTTGTTAGAGCACAGAATTGATTCTGTAGTAAAGGGCAAAGCAGAACTTATTCCTGAACCCATTGTCATGCAAGACAACGCTATAAATTCCTGAAATACAATTTTTTTGAAAACTGTTGCATGTATTTGCTCCTTTCTTCACAATGTTTTCATGGAAAAATTCACTTGTATTTCTGTCAAATTTTTCTCCTATGTTTCACTTACAAGTACTTGTTGGGATTTGGAAAGTCTGATTGGTGTCATTTTTTAAACCTTTGACAAATATAATTTTAAAAAAAAGTCACAAGATAAAGGTATAAGACCAAGTACATTGTAATTTGCTCTGAAATTGTTTAATTTGGGCTGAATGTATCTTGACCTCTTTTTTCTTCTATAGGTTTTAATTAGATTATAAAGAACTGTTGTAATTTTTTCTAAATTAAGCACCTTGAGGGCCAGTTGGAAGATCTCTGATCTGCATTATGTCCTATTTTGGGAGATAGTCTGATTTAACCCTTTACCACACAATGACGCCTTTTAACACCCCTGAAGAAGAGGCCTTCTGAAAACATTGTGGGAAAAGGAGAAAATGCTGGTAACCAGCATTTTCTCCTTTTCCCACAAAGTTTTCTACCCTATGAAAGAAAAGTTGCGTCATTTAAGCCACTATGAAATTGTCTTCTGCAAATGCTTTCAATTTGGATAGGTCTTAAATTTTGCCGTGTGGTAAAGGGTTAACTCTTTCGGCGCCAAATAAATAAAGTCTACCTCTTTCGAGGGCTCTAAATACAATCTGTTGAAACTTACAAAGATTTTGATTGTATAGGCTTGACTACACAAGGGGACGGTATACATCAAAGATCAGACTGCACTTTCTGTGCCGTCCTCAAAAGTGATTTTTTTCACCTATAGCACTGAAAGGGTTAACCTGTTACCAGCTATCGCGTGTTACAGCTCTTGAGATGCTTCTTGAAACATTTTAGGGGGAGAAACACATTGTCTCCCCATTTATAAACAAATGTTGTCACTTGAGTGGCATTTGTGAACTACAATGCTTTCGATGCAGACAAATGTGGTAAGCTTGCAGCATTTTCTTCTTTTCTCACAATGTTTCCCACCCCATCAGAGATCTATCTGAAGCTCTTTTGTGCCGATTTTGAAGTTGTTGTCTGAAGATGTTTTGAATTCGAAAGTCTAAAACCTGTCAAATGGTATAGGGTTATTAGGCATTTAGAGAACTTATCTAGCTGTTACAAAATTCATTGTCTATGTTGTATGGTAATCTCTGAAATTTTTAAATCAAATGGATTCTTGACCTAGATATAGACATCTTCAGACAATGTTCCCAGACAGGTTGTTTTAGAAAAAGAGATAACAGTTCTTGTTTCAAATTACCTGTTTCTCTGCTGTTCTTTGCTCACCTGAGTATAAAATGTATTAAGACCAAATAATGGAGAATAAAATGTATATCATTGAGTGAATCATGTGTACATATTAGGCAACTTGTACAAAGTCTACCCTTGAACTTGTTGTACAGCAATTTGATGAAGCTGCTGTCTAGATGGATGCAAGTCATCTGTAGTTAGAAAAAAGTAGCTAATTAGTCAGATCATCATCAAATTGCAAACAGTTTATACACATTAGATCACAAGGATAAAATTTTGAACATAAAAAAAAAAATATGACTCGGGTGAGCAATTAAGTGCCTATATGACTCGGGTGAGCAATTAAGTGCCATACTCCCTCTCTTGTGTGTATCAAAATGCTAGTAAATTATATGGTTGTGATATTTGGGGGCTAGTTTTTAGGCCTGCATCTTGCTGCAATATTATTCATTTTTGTATATCTGAAATAGACAATCAAGTTCAACAATTTGTCATATATCATTTTATTTTCTTTATGATTGAATGATCATTGCATGACTGACTCATACCTGTTTACCACACAATCCCAAGTTTTAATGACCCTGAAAAAATAAGCTTTTGAAAACATTGTGGGAAAAGGAGAAAATGCTGGTAACCAGCATTTTCTCCTTTTCCCACAGTGTTTTCTTCCCTTTCAGAGACTAATCCCATCGTTTAAGCAACATTTGTGTTGTCATCTGCAAATGCTTACAATTTGGAAAAGTCTAAAATTTTGTTGATATGTAGAGTTAAGCCATAAGACCAAGGAATTAATGTTTAGGAATAAGACTAAGGAATTAAGGTGACAGCTCGTTAGATTAAATCCTATTAAAAATTAAAAACAGACACCCTTGAGAACAGTGTGGAAAGTGCTGAATTTACTTAAAACATGCAATTTCTTCTTTTGTCCTTTAAAGTGTTCTTGTTTAGCTGTGCATATAAGCTTGATGATTATAAAGTTTTGTTACATTGCCGTGAGATTTTCATAAAATGTTTCTAACAATTAGGAAATTATTGGAAAATTGCATATAACTAAGTTATAGACTTGCGAGTTTGAAAGGACTTGTATACCACATTAACTGTGACTCAGATGGTAGCATTATTTTTGATAAACAAGAAAATATTGCTAGTTACCAGCATTTTCTGGTTTTTCCACAATGTTTTCAAAAGCTTGTTTAAACATGGCATTGCTTATTTAGGTGTTATAGTGGGTGTCTGCATTAGATCCTTTTTCCAGGTTTAGCTCACTCAGTCAGGTAAAAAAGATTATTTAACTACAAGACAAAGCTTCAAAGCTCCAAATTATTCAAATAACCAAAATACATGATTGTATTATACTCTCTAATGCTCTCTATTGCTTGCAGTTCATTAATTAACTCTTTACCAAACGAAGAAAGTTTGGACTCAATTTTGAAAGCATTTTAAGATGACGTTTAAAATGCAGCTCAAAAGATAACTTTTGTCTTTAAAAGGGTAGAAAACATTGTGGGAAAAGGAGAAAATGCTGGTTACCAGCATTTTCTCCTTTTTCCACAGTGTTTTCAAAAGGGTTCTTCCTCAGAGGCATTAAAACTCGGGATCGTTTGGTAAAGAGTTAAAGCTATGGAAACTATATGAATGCAACATCACTTTGGTATCTTGGGCATCTTTCTCTGGTTCCCAACATTTTCTTCTTTTCCAACAATGTTTTCTTTTCTTTGCAAATGAATTTCATGTGTTCCCATCATCTGCAATTTATTTCACATTTAGATATTGTCATTTTATTATCAAATAATTTGTGCATTGACTTTCGTTACTGTATTATTTATGGTATAAGGTATTTTGATTGAATGAAGGTATAATTTTATCGTAATAAATTAGTTTTATATTCATGTTTTTCTGGTCATCAGCAGTTTTAAAAAAAAAGTGTGAAAGATGGTTTGATGAATTCATTGATTTCTCTAATTTTAACAAAAGGCCAATTTATGAGAAAATACAATGATGGTTGGAGTTTATTGTGTTTTGCATGTTTTTGTTAATGTAATAACTGTTTTAACATTTAATAGATTTTTCTTCTTCTCCTTTACTTGCACGAGCATTGACATTTCCTCCTGGATGATTGACAGGTTATAATAGATATTTTACAGAAATGAAAAACCCTTCATGTGCAATTTCCAAAAAAGTGCTTGAATTAGCTGAAGTTGCTTTTACAGACATTGTAGATCAAAAGCAGATTGCACTGAACATGCAGTCTGATCTTTGATCTATAAGCTGTTTGCTTCTTTGCCACATGTTCTTGGCTAAAAAAAGAAGAAATAATATTTATACTGTTTTGACTAATTGCATAGGTATATTTCATTAATTGAAATACAGTACTCTAATGATTGATACATAGCACCATTTCAGTCATTTTTGTTGACTAGGATAGTCTATTTTACCTGCAAAGCAGTGTATAGGTTTAATCAACATTATATAAGAAAAACTTGCATGATAGTTGGAATGTGTTAGATGGTTGCATACCTCTTTGTCCATAGTGCAGTTTGTTATGTATAAGTAACACATAGTATTTTAGTACATTGTAGAAAATTCTAACTACATCCCTTCCTATAGTCTGTGTTAATCATGGAATGAAGTTCTTTCATTTATTAAGAAATTTCATTGGAAATGAAAACTATAAGTAAATTTTGGTAATGGCCTTATGTCTTATAGATATCTTGTGTACTTTTAAAGATACCGAAGCCATTAACCTAGAGGTGACAGGGAACTCCCATAATGCTTCAAATGCTGGTAACCAAGTTGGTAACAAGGTGATGGAGGAAGAAAATGATGACCCAGATAGTCCAGTGAAAGACAAAGCTTCATCTGGAGGTAGCAGGAAAGAGAAATCAGTGTTACAGGCCAAACTGACCAGACTGGCCATTCAGATAGGATATGGAGGTGAGTTACTGTATTCCTGTGATACTGAGAGATAAAGACTGTAGCCCTAGAGCTTGTAGATTGAAAGGGGGGGGGGGGGTCTTTACCAGCCCTCCCTAGTGCAAATCTAGATCGAAAAAGCAACTGGTTTCTGACTGGCTCATCCAAATTTAGTTCAGTCAATTAGAAATGTGTTTCTTCCAAATTTAGAAGTTTTTGGAGAATTGGACTAAAGATATTGTTTAGAATGGTTGGTGAAAAGTAGCCAAGGTTTATTGATACATGAAATCTAAAGTTCACAACAGAGAGTCACTTGAGCCCTAAAATATTCTGTTTAACTCTTTACCAAACAATTCCGGGTTTTCACGACCCTGGGAAAGAAGCCTTCTGAAAACATTGTGGGAAAAGGAGAAAATGCTGGTAACCAGCATTTTCTTCTTTTCCCACAATGTTTTCTACCCTTCCCAAACCAAATTTCAAGTTTTGAGTCACATTAATTTTATCGTCTGCAAGTGCTTCCAATTTGGACTCGTCTAAAATTACGTCGTTTGGTAAAGAGTTAAACTTTTACTAAACAAAACTGTTTTAACAACCCATTTAACAACCCATTTAACAAAGAACGCTACTCTGAAACATTGATGGGAGAGGAAAGAGTGCTGGTAACTTGCGTTTTCTGGTTTTATGGCAATCCATCTTTTGAGGTGCATCTACAGGGTTTTCTCAGGACTTTCTCAGATGGGGTCATTTGACCCCCATCAAATTCATAAAAGAAGGAAGATATTTAAATGTAGGGGACATTTAGAAAATTTGAGGTTCCAAATTCAAAGAAACGGGGGGGTCAGGGAAAACCTTGATTGAGCTTTTTCAGATTCTACCAGTATGAACAAGTCTGAAATTTTGTTACCTTATAAAGAGTTACACATCTTTGCTACAAACACTGTATGTGTGACATAAATAGAACTTATAATTATGTACATTAACTCTTTGCCACACAATCCCGACTTTTAATGACCCTATAGAAGAAGGCTTTTAAAAACATTGAGGAAAAAAGAGAAAATGCTGGTAACCAGCATTTTCTCGTTTTCCCACAATGTTTTCTAACCTATCAAAGACAAAAATCATTATTTGGGCTACTTTTATTTTGTTGTCTGCAAGTACTTTCCATTTGGTCTAGTATAAAATTTTGTCATTTCCTTTTTATGAATGATTAAAATTTTATTAACTTCTAGGTCCAACTTATATTTGAACTATGGAGGTTGTTGTGTTTTGTTGATGAAGTATGATGGAAAATATCATTTTTATTTGTAAAAATTTTGACACAATAATCATGTGTGATTATCTTCTGTTTTACAGGCACGGCTATCGCAGTCCTGACTGTTCTCATACTGATTGTGAAGTTCTGTATCATTAAGTTTGCCATTGATAAGAAAGAATGGACCTGGGGCTACATGCAGTACTTTGTAAAACATTTCATTATTGGTGTCACTGTCCTGGTGGTGGCAGTACCTGAGGGTCTACCATTGGCTGTCACACTGTCACTGGCTTACTCAGTCAGGGTAGGTTACTTTTTATGTTGCACCCTCGTAGCATTGCAGATGCACATTTATCACATAACCTCCCTTGTTTTCAGTGTAATATAATCATTACAAATTTTCTTATCTTATACACGTTGGATATCATATTTGTGTGACGTCATTTTTGATGTATTTCATAGAAGTGAATGGGTTTTATGGATATTACCGAGGGTGCATCTATAAATGGTTTTGCATCATCTGATCTATATTTCGTGAAATATTGTTATGTGATAAAAAGAATCTGACATTCGTTGGCGTTTGAGATAAAATTTTATTAAACTTGTCAAGGAAAAATGTTATTAAGCTCGCCAAAGGCTCGCTTAATAACATTTCCCTAGACTCGATTAATAAAATCTTATCTTAAAAGCCAACTCATGTCAGATCCTATATATATCATCATACTCCCTTAAGTCTGTTTGTATGAATGTCTAAGGACATGTTGATTGATATTGTGGTGTTTGTCTAATCCAAACTTTAAACATTAATGTTCCTAATGGCTAACTTTGTCAATGTTTTCTACAATTGAAAGGATGATGGTTGTTTGTATCCAGCCCAGCAGGTTACTGTTGCCTTGCCAGGCTTCAAGATAGTTTACCACAAATGATCAAATATTCAACATAGTTGATCTTTCTAGGGAACTTCTTATTCTATATCTGTCATATTTAGTGATGATTTGGGTTTGTGTCCAGACTGTGTGTGTGACATGCTTTTAAATTAGTTTGGTTGGAACTGTCACCTTATATATACATCGTATCGTGTGCAAGAAATTTATTGAAAACTTAAAGGTCAAGGTCACAGTTCTTCGCTGACTCATCTATATTCTCTACATTTATAGGGATGATAAGCATATCAGGGTAAGATAGTAGATGTTTACTAAAGAAATACTCACAAAGGGTCCATTTAATACTTAAATGAAAAAATGCTTTCTGGCATGTGTAAATAGCACATTTTTGCAGACAAGTTTTAGCAGAAACAGTGGCTGAAACAGCCACATGATTGCAAAATTTGGGTTCAAAGTGTTTGTATTATTCATGTTTTTGTCTTCAAACAAGTTTTATGGCACTAGGTTACTTAACAAGTACTTTACAGCCAGTTAAGTAACAGTTTTAAAAAAATGATACCTGAGTCTTTATTCAAGGACCAATGTAGATTAAGGCTTTACCACACAATTCAGAGTGTTAACGATGCTGAGAAAGAGTCCTTTTGAAAACATTGTGGGAAAAGGAGAAAATGCTGGTAACCAGCATTTTCTCCATTTCCCACAATGTTTTCTACCCTATCAAAGACAGAAATCATCACTTGGGCTACATTTATTTTGTTGTCTGCAAAGGCTTTCAATTTGCTGGAATACAAAAAATTTTCATTTGGTAATGAGTTAAATTCCAAATTAAAAAAAAAAAAGTGGCTTAAATGGCCTAGCCTAAAGGGTCTGAAATTTAGTTGGGAGTTGCGTAAGGAAATCTTTGAAGATTCTTCTATGCCAAACCATACGACCTAGAGGTTAGAATTTTTCATTCATATCTCCTTATACACCTCCATTAGAACTATCTGAATGATAGTCTTGGAGGTCAATAAAGGCCTTACTTGAGGGATCAGATGTTTTATAGAGTTATTAGTACAATGGGAAATTGTTAAGAAATTTTCATGTTCCAAAGTACAAGACCTGGAACCTTTAACTCTTTACCAGATGACAAAATTTTATTCTGGTACAGACTGAAAGCAGTTGCAGACGACAATTTTAATATAGTTCAGTTTTTAGCTCCACTGGCCGAAGGCCAGAGAGCTATTGTCATGGCGTTGTGTCCGTCGTCCGTCCGTCCGTCCGTCCGTCCGTGCGTCCGTAAACTTTTTCTTTAAAAAACTTCTCCTCAGAAACTATTGACTGGATTTTTACCAAATTTCACAGGAATGTTCCTTTGGTGGTCCTCTTTCAAATTCCTTCAAATAATTGTGTTCCATGAAGAATTCTGGTTGCCATGGCAACCAAAGTAAAAAACCTTTAAAAATCTTCTCCTCCCAAACCGCTATTTGGATAGCATTATTATTTTGCAGGAATGTTCCTTAGATACAGGTTTACAGAATTCCTTAAAAAAAAAAAGATCTGTCAAAAAACATGGCTTTTATGGGAGACTCATTTTCCTTTTATGGTATAAAGTAAAATCTTTGAAAAATTTCTTCTCTAAAACTATTCATTGGATTTCATTGTTGTTAGCTCCACTGGCCGAAGGCCAGTGAGCTATTGTCATGGCGTTGTGTCCGTCGTGCATCGGTCCGTTCGTTCGTCCGTGCGTGCGTCCGTAAACTTTTTCTTTAAAAAACTTCTCCTCAGAAACTATTGACTGGATTTTTACCAAATTTCACAGGAATGTTCCTTTGGTGGTCCTCTTTCAAATTCTTCAAATAATTGTGTTCCATGAAGAATTCTGGTTGCCATGGCAACCAAAGTAAAAAACCTTTAAAAATCTTCTCCTCCCAAACCGCTATTTGGATAGCATTATTATTTTGCAGGAATGTTCCTTAGATACAGGTTTACAGAATTCCTTAAAAAAAAAAAAGATCTGTCAAAAAACATGGCTTTTATGGGAAACTCATTTTCCTTTTATGGTATAAAGTAAAATCTTTGAAAAATTTCTTCTCTAAAAGTATTCATTGGATTTCATTGTTGTTTTGCAGGTAAGTTCCTATGGTGGTTGTCTACCAAATTGTTTCTTCAGTGAGCTAAAATGCAGGATTGAATGATAATTGTTAAAAACTTCCTTTCGCCATTATAGAAATAATCAGGCCTGTGGAGCGATACAGGTGCTCAAGCGCCTCTAGTTGATATCTGTCTTTGATAGGGTAGAAAACATTGTGAGAAAAAGAGAAAATGCTGGTTACCAGCATTTTCTCCTTTTCCAACAATGTTTTCTAAAGGCTTTTTTCTCAGTGTCGTTAAAGCTCAGCATTGTGTGGTAAAGGGTTAAAGATGATACGTAGAATCACCTGGTAGACCTCTTTGGAAATCATTTAGGTAATAACCCTTGGATCACAACTAGCACTACGGGGTGCTTGTGTCGTACCTGGAGATGTTAACTGTACAAGTAGATTTTGAAATTTAAGGATAGAGCACCCTAATGGAAAACAGCTATTTCCACTATAATAATATCCTACAAAATTTGCTATGATTAAAAATGAGTATTATTTAACTACTTTAATCGAGCCACTTTTTCCCTTTATTCCTTCTTAAAATTATCATTTATAAATCTAAAACCACTATATTCTCATTATAAAAGGAGATAATAACTACCTCCCTTTTCAGGAAACTAACAAAAGTATCAACAAATAATTTCAAGATAGACATCAAAGGAATTTCTAGTCAGTTAAAAATGTGCAAAAGTATTAAATCAGTATAAATCCTTATTAATCAACTGATGAATTTTATTCCGTGTTGCACTAGAAGCGTTAGGGTGCCCTATCCTTAAATTGTGCAGTTTCAGGGCAACAATGGCCCATGTGCATGAATATGAGATTTATAAGGTGTGAGGCAAAGAATTGGGAAAAAAAAAAGAATCTAATTAAGAATTTTTTTTTGCGTAATTTCAGAAAATGATGCACGATAACAACCTTGTCCGACACTTAGATGCCTGTGAAACCATGGGTAACGCAACAGCAATTTGTTCTGATAAAACAGGGACACTGACTACCAATAGAATGACTGTTGTTCAGAGTTATATTGGAGGTAGGTAGGACAAACACACAGTCTATAAGAGACTTAGTATTTGGAAGTGAACCATGAATTAACGTTTTAAGAATTGTTTTGTGTAGGTATGGTGTCTTAACTCTATACCAAATGACAAAATTATGGACTGGTCCAAAGGGAAAGCTTCTCCAGACGACATGATAAATGTGACTGAAAAATTGAAATTTGTTTTGGGAAGGGTAGAAAACGTGGGAAAGGGAGAAAATGCTGGTAACCAGCACTTCTCTTTTTCTTCAATGCTGTCAGTGTGTGAGTCTAAAATTTTGTTTTCTGATAAAGAGGTAAAGGAAAGGACAATGTTTTATTGCTATGACAGAAAAAAAAACTTTGAATGAAAAAGAGAATATACATGGCAAGAGCATTTGTCTCTTACCCAAAAATGCAGGAACTTAAAACCAAAATAAATGAAAGGCAAGATAATAATTAGGGTATTATTTTTTCTCTCAGTGGAATTAACAAAGTAAGTATCTGTCAGCTTATAAAACATGGAAGAGATATTGGCTTCATACACATTTCGAGATTCTTCTGAAGTGTAGATTCTAACAGAATTAAGTTGACAGATCCAACCTAGTGTTATATTAGGGCTTTAATTGAGAGTCAGTACTGGACTTGTATTTTTCAGGATCTATGGAGTTTCTCTGTAGTGGGTGATGTCATTACATTTATTACAAAGAGCATGTTATACATATCTCGGTTAGTCTCTTCCAATCAAACCTCTGCCAGTTATAAAAATATTTTACTTGTCTATATGACCCAAAAATAATGTTCAACAAGACAGTGTGCCTTTTCTCATATCAAAGGGAGGCAACAGGACAGAAATTAGTCTTATTGTCTAACTATAGTTATACTTTTAAATACGGTTTGCAGATGGTGGAAGTAGAGTATCAGCAAGCAAGAGATAAGTAATGTATGAACAGAGAAAAGTCTGTTGTATCAGTTTCCTGTCATGTTTATATTTACAGAGGTTCACCACAAGTCCACGCCCAATTTCTCAACTCTGTCCAGTAGAATACAGGATGTCATGATTAAGGCCATTGCCATTAATAGTGGTTACACGTCCCAAGTTGTGGTAAGTTTCACCTCTACTAATGTTTTACTTCGACTTAACCATTTACCACCCAATCCTGAGTTTTAACAACCCAGAGAGAGAAGGCTTTTGAAAACATTGTCAGAAAAGGAGAAAATGCTGGTAGCCAGCATTTTCTCCTTTTCCCACAATGTTTCTTCTCTAACAAAGACAGAAATTATGATTTATGCAACATTTAATTTGTCATCTGCAAAATTAGTGAAGTCCAAAAATTTGTCGTTCAGTAAAGAGTTAACCGTTGCCATTAACATTAGTTTTACACCAGAGGTTGTGGATTTTCTTGTACTGGTCATATACATTTGCATAAACCATCATGGTGGCGTTCTGTTAAGAGTGCTTGCCTTAACCCTATACCACACAATGACGCCTTTTGACGCCCCTAAAAAAGAGGCCTTTTGAAAACATTGTGGGAAAAGGAGAAAATGCTGGTAACCAGCATTTTCTCCTTTTCCCACAAAGTTTTCTACCCTATCAAAGAAAAGTTGCGTCATTTGAGCCACTATGAAATTGTCGTCTGCAAATGCTTTCAATTTGGATAGGTCTTAAATTTTGCCGTGTGGTAAAGGGTTAACTCTGTACAAAACAACAAAAATAAGGAGTTGTTCAAATTGAAAGCATTTGCAGATGACATTTTCAATGTGACTGGAATTATGAGATTTAGCTGTGGAAGTGTAAAAAAACATTGTGGGGAAAGGAGAAAATGATGGTTACCAGCATTTTCTCCTTTCCCCGCAATTTTTCAAATTATCTTTTTCTTGACATTAAAATTGAAGATTATGCGTGAAAGGGTTAAGAGCAGATCATAGCAAGGTTTGGAAGGCCAGACCATGATATTTGATTGCAATGTCATCACTCGTTAGCCCTCAAGATAGGCTTTTTTCAAATAAAGTAGAAGGTTCATCCATTTTGAAAGCATTTTCAGACATCATATTAAATGTTGCTCAAGTTATGGGGTTTGACTTTGAAAGGATAGAACTCATTATACCCCCGCAAAACGAATGTTTTCGGGGGTATACTGGAATCAGCCTGTCTGTCCATGTGTCCGTCCGTTTGTCCGTCCGTGTGTCCGTCTGTGTACAAATAATTGCCTGTTTCTGTCAAAGCGCTGGCGGGGGTATTAAGTCACATTCAGTGACAGCTCTAGTTATTGGTGGAAAAGAAATGACTGTTGGGTACAGTTTGCTGCTTTATACCATTTTTCATGTTAAAACGAATATCTTCAAATTTGTGTCATTTTTAACACTTCCTTTTCCCTACCATTTTTTCTTCCTCTGTAAGACAAATACCAGCATTTTGGTGACATTTTATATGTCATTTGCATGTGCTTTCTGTTTGGACACGTGCAAACTTCTGTCTGTGAGTTGCCCATTACATCATAAATGGTAGTGAGTGCTACTGTTGTTGTAGTGGCTGAAGGCAAAAAGAAGATTGTGCAATTTGGATTATTTTACAGCCAAATGAACAAGAAGGAGGTCTTCCCCAACAACTGGGTAACAAGACAGAGTGTGCTTTATTGGGGTTTGTACAGGAACTAGGTCAGAGCTATCAGACTGTGCGGGACGATTACCCACAGGATACCCTCGTGAAAGTGTACACGTTTAACTCTGTCAGAAAGTCCATGAGCACTGTAACCCATCTGCCTGGTGGAAACTTCAGACTGTATACTAAAGGAGCATCTGAGATCATCCTGAACAAGTGAGTTTTATGTTAATTCTTACAGCATCATTAACAACTTTGTTGCCTTTGACAATAGTGCAGATACCAAGATCAGACTGCACAGAAGTACACTATCGGCTTTGCTAAGACATCATGGGCATAAGAAACATTGGAATTGAAACAATGTGGGTTTGAATTCTATATTAAAATTTCAGTTGTTTTGAATTGGAGTTGAAAGGGTTTGTCATATACTAGTTGCTGTGCTTGTCTTTGAAGGGTTAAAATAAACCTTGTGGAAACAGAAGAAAATATTGGTTATCAGCAATTTCTCCTTTTCCACAATGTTTTCAGAGGGCTTCTTTTGGAGAATCCTATTACTGCAAGACTTTTTGGCAAAGGGTTAAACTCAAGTAGATTACAGGTTAAAGAATAAGCATCATTATCATCTTAGCTGCTGTAGAAGAAAATGTCGAGATATTGTCATAGCCCTGGTTTTGTCTGCTTCGTTATGCAAAAACTGTGACATTTTATAATGTACTTCTGTCGTTGCTGAAGATAATTACTTCAAACTAGAACAAGTTGTTAACTTTCTAAAGGGAGACCCATACAAGAAGGGCAGGTAACCATCAAAGTATTTTTTACATAATTTACATAGTTATCCCCCTTATTTGACTTAGAATTTTCACTGAAAATCAAGCAACTGCAGCTGAGCGTTAGCACCCCTATGCTGCGCATGTCTTTACCTTTGGTTTAACTCTTTACCAAACGACAGAATTTGAGACTGGTCCAAACTGAAAGCATCTGCAGACAACATATTAAATGTGGCTCAAATGATGTCATTAGCTTCTGGAAGGTTGGAAAACATTGTGGGAAAAGGAGAAAATGCTGGTTACCAGCATTTCCTCCTTTTCCCACAATGTTTTCAAAAGGCCTCTTCCTCAAGGTCGTTAAAAATCTGGATTGTTTGGTAAAGGGTTAAGATAGAAGGGAAAATTGAAACTATAAACTCCTTACTAGGTGATAAATGGTTAGCCTTCTCTATGAATGAAAGCATTTGCTGACAAAAGTTTTATTTAGAATTGGCTCAAATGATATGGATTGTTTTATATGGGGTAGGAAACATTGTGGGAAAAGGAGAAAATGCTGGTTACCAGCATTTTCTCCTTTTTCCTCAATGTTTATCACAGTCTTCTCCATTACGTTTATTAAAACACATGATTGTTTAGGAAAAGGATAAACCACAGGATTGTTTGGTAAAGACTTAAAGATACCCATTTACTCATTTTAAGTCAAATATAACCAATTTCTTCGATATTTTATCAAACTATAGTCATTCTTGTAGCTTCATGACAAATATTACACCTGGCAGTTGCGAGATTGCATAGATTACGATTGATAGAAAATGTAATTTTGGGCTTGGCTCCTATCCACTCGTTCAGTCGAGGATACTGCATTATGCTTGTCATGTGACTGTGTACGATCTTTGCCTTGCATTCATGTAAATGACAAGAAAGTGGAGCCGAGATACACTGCACAGGTCTACTGCCGCAACAATCTATGTCTCAAGAACCTGACAGCAATTTACTCAACGATGTCGGAATTTTATATCGAGAGTGCAGTGGAATGATTTTAAAGACAGAAATGTAAATTTTGTATGTGCACTTTAATATTCAGCGATTTTGGATTGCTGAAAGAAGGGGAAAACCGATGATCCTACAAATAGACGAGTGCGCCATTTCCCGTGTTGAAACAACAAGTAGTCTAGCCTTCTATTTTTAGATGGGGGTGTGTAAATGACTGTAGTGATACACTTCCCCATTGTTTACAATTTTGACCCGACATAATTTTCTCCCGACCAAAATCCATTTCAAATAACAAATCTGAAACTTCTTTTCATTCTTTTGGGCTATAGATATTGCTGATTTGTTGATTTAAACACATTTCTACATTCAGCTAAAATGAGTAAATGGGCATCTTTAAAAGCTTAAACAAGATAGGAGTTGTTAAAAAGTTAACCCTTAACCTGATAAATTAGTTAAAAGAAACCATCAAGCTGATAGTAAAATCCCAAATATGGCTATTTAAGAGTCATTTTTTAGGGGGGGGAAAATACCTCCTTATCAAACAGTGTAGATCCAAGGTCAGACTGCACGTTCTGTGCAGTCTGATCTTGATCTACACTGTCTGCAAATGGTCTGTGAGTCAAGCTTAGCAGCCAAAGGGTTAAAATACTTATAACTTAAATGTTTCAGATGTTCACACTTGATTGACTGTAAAGGAGAGCCCAAACCATTTACCATAGAGAAGCAGGAACAGATTGTAAAGACCATTATTGAGCCAATGGCCGGAGACGGATTGCGAACAATCTGTATTGCCTACAAGGACTATAAGAAAGGTATGCGATTTACCATATAACTGCCGAGCCCGGTAGTGCAGTTGGTAGAGTACAAGACTCAAGAACAGTGGGTAGCTGGTTTGATCCCCGGCTCCGCCAATTTCTTTCCAAGGATTGATGATGGTCAATATCCTTTTTGTTCTCCTTTTTGTTCACAAATTGCACAGATTTTTACACCCTGGCAGCAGATTGCTTTTGGATTCCATAGATTCAGAATGTAGTATGCTGCCAGGGTGTAAAAAGTCCAATAAATGAAAAAAAATTGTGATTTTTAAAACTAATGGCTCAGTTTATTGTGCACAAAGCAACTGTGGTTCTGTTGCCAGCCTTTACTCTAGAGGCTATAATTCTTTTCTGATCTTGATGATATTTCGAATGAATTGCTGGCTTGATGATATTCCAATTGAGATCAAATATGGGTCATTTAAGGTGAAACATTAGGTTACTAGTTTCAGATATTGATTCTTCTCAGTGCAATACTTGGCAATGAAATCGAGCATTTTTCCCCTTTTCCACAATGTTATCAAAAGCCTTTGTCGTTGGGTTTGCTAGATACACATGAAAGTTTATTGAAATCTAATGACAAAGTTTATTTTGTGCAGAGAAAGGTGAACCAAATGAGACAGTATTTGATGAAGAGCCTGACTGGGAGAAAGAAGATGAAATTGTCCGAGATTTGACCTGTCTCTGTATTGTAGGGATTGAGGATCCTGTTAGACCTGAGGTATGTGTCGTCATTTTGTATTCTCATTCTGTTGATGCCGTGACAATAGACTGATGCTGAAAATACTGTGACAGTTGGAGGAAGTACTGAACAAATAGATTTTGACATTTAAAACATGTTTTGACTTTCTGTACCTTCCAAATAGAATACATAAAAACTTTAGAAGTGTCATGTGCTACCTTTATGAACCTATTCTCAGGAGTTACTGATGACGATATACAGATTTTGCTAATTCCAAGGTCAAGTTCTCTGAATCAGTTTATAATCACTACTTTTCTTTTTTAAACTCTTTCAACGCCGAATATAAAAGATCTTTATCATAAAGGTTTTTGTTCCAGAAGGTGACAGCATCAATCCAAGATCAGAATGCATTTTCTCAGATGATCTCAAATAATGATCACCATTCCCATCCTGATCTGTGCTGTCCACAAAAGCCTCTGTTTTTGCCCTTGGCACTGTGAAAGTCAAAAGTATATTTGATTGGATAATTGGTTTTCTTCTGCTGCGCCAAAATCCAGCTCTTACTTTTTATAAGTTTGACCCTTTGACCACGTACAGTGAATCACATTTTCACTGGAAAAAAGTGACTGATGTTGTGATTGGTTAAATGGCGTGCAACACGCGAAAAGGGGCGTTCGGACATTTGCATTAAACATAGTCCCGAATCAGCCTGCGCACTCCGCGCAGACTAATCCAAAACAACAATTTTCATTTTTATGTAATTTTCTGTTCAGCGCAAGTCTACTATAGGATGAAATCTAATGTAGTCGTAAAGTGCCGTCTCGGATTAGCCTGCGCGAAGTGCGCAGGACGACACTTTACACATATGTCCAACTGTCCCTTTTCGCTTGCTGCAGGCCAAATGAGGACGTAAAACTGTGCTACTATTTTCCAAAAGCATGATCTTTCAATCCAATTCAAGAATTAACGGACACACTCTATAGTTCATAACAAGGAATGATAAAACTTTCAATAGTCTTAGTGACAAATGCCAGTCATAGTTGGCATGTTTGAATGATGTAGATTTCACTTTTTATCCTGCTATGGTTATCTTGCTACTAGCTACTATTCAACACTTTATCAAACAATAGAATGTTAGACTTTACCAAATTGAAAGCATTTGCATACTTAATGTACATATAATGATGGTAATTGTCAGTGAAAATGTAGAAAACCATGTAGGAAAAGGAGAAAATGCTGGTTCTCAGCATTTTCTCTGTTTCTCACAAGGTCTTTAAAAGGCTATTTACTCAGGGTCATTAAAACATCGGATTGTGTGGTAAAGAGTTAAAAATGCCAATCTCAGTTTAATGACCATGTGATGACTATTTCAAGGTACCAAATGCAATCAAGAAATGTGTAGGAGCTGGCATTGTGGTAAGAATGGTCACTGGAGACAACGTAAACACTGCAAGATCCATAGCAGCCAAATGTGGAATCTTGAAGATGAACGACGAGTTTCTTGTTCTTGAAGGGAAAGAGTTCAATCGACGTATACGTGACCCAAAGACGGGAGATGTATGTTTTGTTCTACCCTTAATCCAACAGTCCTGTGTTTGAACACTGCAGGCATAGAAGGCATTTGAAAACACTTTTGGGAAAAAAAAAGAATGCTGGTAACCTGCATTTTACTCCTTTCCCTGTTTTTTTCTACTCTTTCAAAGAGAAATGCCATAATCTGTGCCACATTTAATTTGTCGTCAGGAAATGCATTCAGTTTGGACCAGTTTAGGTATTAGTTTTTAGTTAAGATTTAGTCCATGAGAAAATACAAAGGTTAGGCCATACTGAAAGCAGTTGTGGATGATTATAGCAATATGGCTCAAACAATAAGATTTGTCACTGAAAGGGTAGAAAATATGTTGGGAAAAGGAGAAAGTGCTGGTAACCGGCACTTTTCTTACTTTTCAATGATATGTTCCTAAGCCTTAGTTTTCAGGTTCATGAGAACACGAGATTGTTTTGTGGAAGATGAAAAGAGGATCATGATTATACATTATCAAATTCTATAATATATCGCCTTCTTACTGGCAAACAAAGTGCTTGCCAGGCCTATCAACTCAGCTTGTAACCTACAGGGCCTGACATCAAAGGATTGCTTGTTCAGTCCCCCAGCAAAATTCTTTCCAACCATTAATTAATGTCATTGTGATTCTCTGTATTCCTCTCTCACTGCTGAACATTGTTTAGTTGGATGTGTATGTGGGCTAATAGCTACAGGCTTGGAAAGAGTGTTGTGTATAGAGCTGGTTACAGAAACTTTCCTAGAATTTATGACAATCATTGCTATGGGATCCATGTTATTTAAATCTTAAAGATACCCATTTACTTATTTTAGCCAAATGTAGAAATATGCTTAAATCAATAAATTAGAAATATCTACAGACACAAAGAATTAAAAGAAGTTTCAGATTTGTTATTTGAAATGAATCTTGGTCGGGAGAAAATTACGTCAGGTCAAAATTGTAAACAATGGGGCAGTGTATCACTAGAGTCATTTACATATCCCCCCATCTAAGGTGACATAGATTGTTGCGACAGTAGACTTGTGTAGTGTATCTTGACTCCACTTTCTTGCCAGCTACATGAATATGCAAGGCGAAGGTCATACAAAGTCACGTGACAAGCATCATCCAGTATCCTCGACTGAACAGTGGATAGGAAACAAGTCCAAAATTACATTTTCTATCCATCATAATCTATGCAATCTCACAACTGCCAGGTGTAATATTTGTCATGAAGCCACAAGAACGATTATAGTCTGATAAAATATCAACAAAATTGGTTATATTTGGCTTTGAATGAGTAAATGGGCATCTTTAACCCCATGACAAAACTTTAGATTTTCACAAATTCAGAACATTAGTCGATGACAAATCGAAAGGGGCTAAGATGGTGGAATTTGCCTTTACTTGAGTAGAAAATATTTTGGGAATTGGAAAAAAAATGCTGGTTACCAGCATTTTCTCCTTTTTCCACAATGTTTTCAAAAACTTTCTTTCTAAGGATCATTAAAACTCGGGATTGTTTGGTAAAGTACTCTTTTTTCTTAAAAGTAAAATAGCCAAAAAAAAAAAGGTTGAAGAGAAACATGTATTCACAGCTTACATCAGTCACTCTTGGTAAATACAAAACAGTGCATGACTCATGGTGTGAGAAGTCCCAAATATTGACCCTGCTCACCACCAGATTCAATCTTTGAACTGATTTGAAATGCTTATGTGTCATACTGTCTCCAAAGTTTGTACTGGTAGACAACTTTTTCACTTGCAGATTTCCCAAGCTTTAATTGACAAAATCTGGCCGAAGCTACGGGTGTTAGCAAGATCCTCTCCCCAGGACAAGTACGTTCTCGTCAAGGGTATCATTGACAGTAAACTCAGCGCAAATAGAGAAGTTGTGGCGGTCACTGGTGACGGTACTAATGATGGGCCAGCTCTCAAGAAAGCAGACGTTGGTTTTGCAATGGTATGGATGTTTTTGATATTGTATGGATTTATGCAGTCCTCGATTCAGCTTTTCCAGTGTCCTTTGTTAACCTGTAATTGTTTGAACTTTTCAACCCATTATCTTTTAAAAATAAATTGCAGTAAAGAACTCAAAAAACATTTATGTAAGATGAAAAAGGTTCGATGTTCTTTGATGAAATTTAAAAATACCTAGAGAGGCTAAATATCACATTAACCCTATACCACACAATCAAGAATTTTTATGACCCTGAAAGAGAAGGCTTTTGGAAACATTGTGGGAAAAGGAGAAAATGCTAGTAACCAGCTTTTTCTCCTTTTCTTACAATGTTTTAAACCCTATCAAGGACAAATTTTGTCATTTTACACACCTTTAATTTGTTGTCTGCAAATTCTTTCAATTTTGACAAGCCTAAAATTTCATTGTGTGGTAAAGAGTTAAGGAAATACCATTGATTTCTCTATTTATACACCTTTATATATAGTTTGCAAACAATTGCTTTTCTATCTTCAGTGATAATACTTTCTTAAATTTGGTATGAGTATAGAAACATGAATTGCACCCTTTAAACAGGAAGCAATGAACTTCACTAACATTATAAGAATTAGAGATTTTGATTAATCTTGTAGGTTATAGTTGCATGTTAACCTTTTTATCATACAAAAAGGACTTTGTATGCTTCTGCACTAGGCAACGTTTTAAAAAAAACCTTGTGCCAAAAGAAGCAGTGGCTTGTTTACAAGTTTTAACTCTTTACCACATGACAAAATTTTACAGTGGTCCAAATTCAAAGCATATGCAGACAGCAAAATAAATTTGAATTAAAAATTGAAATTTGTTTTGGAAAGGGTAGAAAACATTAGTAGTGTCTACTATGTTTACAGGGTATATCTGGTACCGACGTGGCCAAGGAGGCATCAGACATTATCCTTACCGATGATAACTTTACAAGTATCGTAAAGGCTGTAATGTGGGGGCGTAATGTATATGACAGTATAGCCAAGTTTCTACAGTTCCAATTGACTGTAAACGTTGTAGCCGTTACAGTGGCTTTCCTTGGAGCCTGTATTATAGATGTAAGTGGTTTTTTGCTTTTTCAATTTTATGTTTTACAACGAGGATTATTAGCTAAAAGGTGAGCAAGTTGATGTAAAAGTCCAGTTTCTGCAATGCCTGTGTTTATTTATCAGCTCTTTACCAAACAACCCCAATTTTTGGACTTTTGGAAAAAATTTTATGTCTGAATTTGAGTAAAACCTTCATTTTTTTTTTTTTCAGCTCAAATTGACATACTGCAAAACAATCTAATTCTTTTGTGACTTCCACAGTCTATATGTTAGCAACACATCCTGTCATAGTGAATATGATGATAGCATTCTTATTGTGGGAACATGTGCGCCTACTGTTTTTGTTGCAATTGTTGTACTATTGCAGGAGTTATGGTTTTAGAATTATTTTCTTGATGCAGTGACAAGGCAACCGTCATGGTATTCTTTGGCCAGAGACAGTTTTAGTTATATTGTTCTTTATCACACTTAAAATTTCATTTTTGTTATTTTGATAAGAGCTACTGATAATTATCTCTGGTAATAAGTTTTCACTATGACAGTTTTTTTGTCTATTTATGTGTCACTACTAACTTTCATGATCAATTACTTTTCAGTCATTTTCAAATAATTTTCATACAATAAAGACATTAATTGAACTGTCAGAGACCATCAGTAAGTTATACATTCTCTTGGAATGTTACGGGTAAAAACAGAGTGGTACAACATTTGTGTAATAATGCTGTTGAAATTTGATAGATTATAGAATGGTTCAGAATTTAGTTACCTGTGTAAACATAGATGAATTTCCGATATATATGGTGGAAGGGATAAAAACATTAAATGGAAATCTTTGATCTAAAACCCAAAATGTCACAACAGGGATTTTGTTGATAGGAGTAGTCTACACAAAATAAAATGCATTTTCTGTTGGTTGTAATCTATGCAACCTTGCAACGGTCATTGGCATTAACATTTGGCATGAAGATACAAAAATGATTATAGTTTGATAAAATAAAGATGAAATGGGTTAAAAACTGGCTTAAATGAGTATAGCTGTATCTTTAACCCTGTATCAATTAGCCCCATATTTGTACAACCTTATGGAAGAAGTCTTTGAAAGACATTTTGGGAAATGAAGAAAATGCTGGTTGGCAACATTTTCTCCAATTCCCACAATGTTTTCTAGCCTTTAAAAGACAAATTTTTATCATTTGAACCATGATTAATTTGTCATGTGCAAATGCTTTCGATATGGACGAGACTAAAATCTTTTTGTCAAGTAAAAACTTTAATTTAAACTCTCTCTCTACAGGACAGTCCACTGAAAGCTATACAGATGTTATGGGTGAACTTGATAATGGACACTCTAGCTTCCCTTGCCCTAGCCACAGAACTTCCCAGTGAGGAGCTCCTAGAGCGTAAACCGTACGGACGAACAAAACCTCTTATCTCTAGAACGATGATGAAGAATATAATTGGACACTCGATCTATCAACTGATTGTTATATTTGTACTACTGTTTGCTGGTGAGTAAACTGCTCAGAGTAGTTAACTAAATTTATTAAATGTGAGAATGCTGGAAGCTTTATTAGCTCGGCTGTTTTTGAAGAAAACATTGAGGTATCATTGGAACCCTGTTATATCTAAGTTGGTGCTAAAAGTGAGATTTTGTGATATCTTCGCCATTATTGGGAATAGTTCCAAGCAAGTCTGTTCAGTTTGTTACTATTAAAAGAAGATACCATGCCAGAAGGGCAGGTTACTCTCAAAATAGTTTTGACATAGTTATGCACCTTTTTTGACAGTGTTTCCACAGAAAAAGCAACTGTAGCCAAGTGCTGGAACCCCATGTGGTTCTCTTATTTTTATGGAGGGAGTTGGTGGGTCATTCATTTTGATTAACATACCAAAGCACAATATGGTTGAAGTCATAGAGGTCCGTAGTTTGATTCCTGGCACCCATAGACTATGTATTATAAACAAGGGATTTAACTGTATGCAGTCTGTTACTCGCCCCCGGTTACAAAAAACAACGTATCTTTTCTACCCCATCAGTTATTCTCCTATTTTTTTCTACAGCTGAGAGCTAAATCATTTTTCTACCAGAAAAACACAACTGTTTGTCAGTGGCTAATGCAGTCTGGCTGATACATTCACTCAAACTTGTAAACTCGCTAAAAAATCTGCGCCTTTTCAGGAGCCCTGTATGCATGACTACACGATCAATCGATCAATACAAGCCGCCCACAAGACAAACATACTGAGTAGCCTGCACCATATTATTACTAGTTTTCCTAGATGGTTTTCATTTAAATGGAAGGAATGGATTATTTTTTACAATAAATGGATATAGAATTTTACACATATTATCTTTTAATGTAAATCTAAAACAAATACACGGGGGGTAAAACAAACCATCCTTTTGTCACGTAAGCAAATTGTGAAGTGTCGAAACTCATACAGTGTGCATAACCTAATGGTTGTTTGAGGCAACTAATGGTTGTTTACTTTTGCCATCAAATCATTAAAATTCATATTAACTTACCCTGAAGTTGTTTAAATCCATGTTTAAATAAAAATATGATGAATTTCTATCGCAATGACATCATCAAAATTATGCAGCAAACTGCACATTTTACCAAGGTTTCAGTGATGTCACTTCCAAGTCACGTCAGTTTTCATTGAATTAGGGCACTCAGAAGGGAAATCCTATTTCATCAGCATACTCTATTTTTGAGACCTTAAAACACAGAAATTTCGCTTAACACACATTGGAAAGGTGAAACTTTGCATTATAATAAATTCGTTGTATGGTCCGTTGGCAGCGGACAAATAATGTGCAGTCTGATCTTTGATCTGCACTGTCTTATTTGCCTAGACATTCTGGACAGGTAAAACCTTGTAAGTGGATTTATTTTGCTCTTTTCTCTAGGCTTAAAATATCTGTCAGGTTTATACAGTGCTAAATAGTTCAACTCTATATCAGAAGGCAAAGTTTTGGACTTGATCAAATTGATAGCAGTTGCAGACAGCAAATTAGATGTTGCTGAAAAGCTGAGTTTTGTCTCTGAAATGGTTGAAAACATTATTGGAAAAGGAGAAACAGCTACTAACCAGCATTTTCTCCTTTTATCAAAATGTTTTTAAAAGACTTTCTCCTTAGGGTTGTCAAAACACAGGATTGTGATTTTGGTAAACTACTGTTTGAATTTCCTGCTCAATATCTTCATCCTGTATTTCTGTCTTGCTTCATTTTTCAGGTCATACGTTATTTGAGATTCCGGACGGGAGACACCGCCCACTCCACTCTCCACCCACACAACATTTTACTATTATATTCAATACATTTGTAATGATGACTTTGTTTAATGAAATTAATGCTCGTAAAATCCATGGGCAGCGGAATATTTTCGAGGGCTTGCAGAGAAATCCAATCTTTATTGGTATCTGGATTGGAACCATGGCTGCGCAGGTAAGTTCCCCTTAACCAGATGACAAAGTTTTAGACTTGTCCATAATCATGGCATTGGCTGATGATAAATGTGATTCAAGTGATGAAAGTTTTGTGTGTTTTATGCTAGAAAACAAACTAAGGAAAGAAAGAAAACGCTGGTTACGGACATTTTCTCCTTTTCCCTGTTTTCAACTGCTGTTTTTCTTAACCCTTTACCACACAACCCGACTTTTAACTATGAATGAAGCCTTCTGAAAACATTGTGGGAAAAGGAGAAAATGCTGGTAACCAGGATTTTCTCCTTTTCCCACAATGTTTTCTACCCGGCTGGAAATAAATTTCAATTTTTGAGTTATGTTTATTTTGTCGTCTGCAAGTGCTTTCAATTTGGACCAGTCTAAAATTTCGTCATCTGGTAAAGAGTTAAGATTGTTAAAACTCTGGATTGTTTGGTAAAGGATGAAAGATAACCAAAACAACGAAAATTTACACCTTGTCAAAAATTCTAAGCATTTGAAGGTTTTGACTCTATCATTATGTACCAGTAGGCTGGTGGCTGTGAACTGTATCTGAAATAGTCATCACAATTTCTCTGTTTTCTTATTTTGATCGGTTCACATTTGATCTATTTTACCCTGGAAGCCTTTCCATTTCAGTCACCAAGTATTGTAATGTGGAAAAGATGAAGCATTTTGGTGGCAATTTCACTTTGGTTCTGTCATTCCTTCAGTTAACTCTTTACAATTTAGACTTGTCTAAAGTCAAAACATTTGCAGACGATAGTATAAACATGGCATAATTGATGGAACTTCTCTTTGATAGTGTAGAAAACATTGTGGGAAAAGGAGAAAATGCTGGTTATTAGCATTTTCTCCTTTTCCCACAATGTTTCCAAAAGGCTTCTTCCTCAGGGTGGTTAAAACTAGGATTGTATGATAAAGTATTAAGATTACAAGAATTAATGCTGGCCATGCAATTGATCCTTGCCCCGCAATGGTTTAGGGAGCTGCCTTTTGCAGAGTAGTTAAAAGTTCAGTCTCAGTAATCATTATCATTGTCATCTTTAGTCCTTTACTGCGCAGGCTATTTTTAGACCTGCAAACACCTATTACCAAAAATTGTATGAAGGACAATTTTTCAATAAAATTGAAGAAACACATTTATCAGAGGAACGGAGAACATCTTAGGAAAAGGGGCAATCACTACTTTCCTCAAAACGTTTTCAAAAAATAGCCTTGTTAAGGGCATAAATAGAGGTTATTACACGGCTGATGAGGGCCGGAGAGTGATATCGGCCCGCCACCTTGATATCTGCCCCGAGGGCTTCAGCCCGAGGGCAGATTTCGAGGTGGCGGGCCGATATCAGCCGTGTAATAACCTGTTTATTACATTCATGGATCAATTGGTCGATCTTTTTTTGTTTTCTAACATGTTTAAACACTTCAAATAGAGAAATTCTTGTCTTCATTCGACACAACTTTTTTCCGCGGGTAAATGTCACGTTCATGACGTAATCATGCACCATTCATCATCACTATCGTAGAGCTGCATATATGTGCAATATAGGACGTTTTAAATAAACAGTTCTTCATTTTTATTCATAATTAAAAAGGTGTTGACATTCATGAGTATTTCGCGATCCAAATATTCAATTTAATGCTATGAGGATCACAACTGAGAAACAGGATAAATAGAATAGATGGTTGGTGCTTCGAATTATGAAACTTGATCAGGCTCGGTTCACCCGACTCAACGGATAAAATTTGTAGAACTACTAGCCTATAGACACAACGCCTTGCCTGATCAACTTTCCCAATCCAAGACAACAACAATCTATTCTCTATTTCTCATGTCTTTTTTGGTTTAACGATTCAATCATTGACTAGTTCTGAAGATTTGTCCGCTAGCGATTGATGGACTGATTCAGCGATTTTCTTTTTTCTAAATGGATGTTTTTAGAATGCTAGTTTACGAGCGAGTGTTCTGTTGCTATAGATTTAGAACAAATATCTTGTCAACGGGCAGGATATCAGATATCAGCCCGTTGCCCTGCCATATCTGCCCTCGCGTGACACTGATATTACACCATTTTCATTAGAAAATGTTACTATTATTAGTAACAGAATGTAATAAAGACTGGTATTTGTTGACCAAAAAAATGTAGACTTTTACAAAATGAAAGCATTTCCTCTCTAGCATTTATCGTTTACAAACAATGTTTTCACAAGCCGTATTTCTAGAGTTATTGATAGGATGGGTTGTTTGATAAAAGGTGTTTTTTAAGTTGTTACACACATTTCTCTTTTTTCAGATAATTATTATACAGTTTGGTAGAATAGCATTTGCTACTGAAGGATTAACCTTTGATCAGTGGCTGTGGTGCATATTTTTCGGAGTTGGAACTTTATTATGGGGACAGGTAAGTTACCAGACTAAATACATGTAGCTCAGTCAGTCATCTCTCTTCAGCCCTTACAGTGGCAAGATAAAATTTTTGCCGAGCCGAATAGCTCAGTCAGTAATGAACAGGGCTAGTAGTGAAGGGGTCATCAGATCAAATTCAAGCTTGCCAACTCTTTTTTATGATTGCTGATGGTATATGCAACACTGAAAAGCGTTTTAGCGCTTTTTGTATGTGGGAAAGCAGGTAGGAGGTTAAAAAGGTTTTGCATAAAGTCCTGGGGAAAGAAACTTGGAAATGCATGGATGGATGCACTAGTCACTTTGATATAACTCAAACAATATTAAGAACAGAGTTAAATACACAGCAGACAAGCAGTTGATGTTTCTTTTTCCAGATTATTCAGATCAACACTAGACTGCCGAACCATGGATTTACATTTAAGATATTTAGATTAGACTGGCAAAGCCTGTGACTACTGAATATTGCAGGACTTTGAACATAGTACATTAACCCTAGCATTCCAAGGACAAAATCATTGGCTTTTTTGGGCATTTTAGATAAAGATCAGACTGCACAGAATATGCAGTCTAATCTTGGATCTACATAACAGAGCAGTACTGTCCAACCTGTGTGAAGCAAGCACAGTCTAAAAGTGCTTAACCCTTTACCAGATCACAAAATCCTAGACTCGCCCAAATTAAAAGCAGTTGCAGATGACAAAATAAATGTGACTAACAGATTGAAATTTGTTTTGGGAAGGGTAGAAAACAGTGTGGAAAAAGCAGAAAATCCTGGTTACCAGCATTTTCTCCTCTTCCCTCGTGTTCAAAAGGCTTCTTTTTTAGGGTGGTTAAAAGTCGGGATTGTGTAGTAAAGTGTTAACCCATAAAGCGCAGGAACCGAGTCAAGTTGTTTTTGAGGACAGTGTAGATCAAGGTCAGACTGCACAGAATGTGCAGTCTGATCTTGGATCTACACTGTCCGCTAATTTGTTACATATTCTGGCCATAACAACAATGAAAATTTGGTATTGCGGATTCTTTTCATAAATGAAACAGTCCATTATCTTAATTCAGCACTGCAAGTGTTAAAAGATATTCTTAGTAAGTAGACTAGTGCATTTGAGTATACACTTGCCACCTCTGGGAACTCAGTATGTGCTTGCCGAATGCAGGCTGCCTGTGTACTAGAGCTGGCAACTAAGACAGGGTTTATACTATTTAGAGTTTTCTTTCTTGAGATTGCTTATGTATGTGAGAACCATAGAACAGGATAAGATATAAGCTGAATTACAAATGTTTACTTTCAGATCGTCACTACTGTTCCTACCCGGCATTTGCCCAAACACATATGCAGTTGGGGTAAAGGAGAACCAGAAGAGGAAGCCCATGAAGATCAGCTGGATGGAACCCAGCCTGTACAAGACGGTGTTGGTCGCAGGGGCCAGATCCTGTGGGTACGGGGCCTGACACGACTCCAGCAACAAGTAAGTGCTCATTAGTTTCTCAGCTACAGTAGGAATGGATGAATTGCTTCCCCTGATAGCTTCAACTCCCTCCTGAATATATCCATTGCTTACATTTGGTGTATGACAAATATTGAACAGATGTTTCGTCAGAGATAAATTTCTGTAGGGCAATGGTATTGTTTCAAAATTATAAATAGCATATCTTGTTTGTCAAGCCTGCAGGAACAGATTTTGAAAACATGTTTTTCCATGCTTTTGTTCTGTATTTGTTTAGATGGCCTCTTTATTGATAACAAAAAAACTTGCTGAAAGTTTGCTATATGTATATTACAGAGAGGTTTAAGCTGTCAATGTTCGAAAAAGTGCCAAGGTTAATGAAAGGTTGTCTTATAAGTATTTACCACACAATCCCTAGTTTTTATGACCCAAAGAAAGAAAGCTTTTGAAAACATTGTGAGAAAAGGAGAAAATGCTGTCAAACAGCATTTTCTCCTTTTCCTACCAAGTTTTCTACCCTTTAAAGAGACAATTTCGATCTTTTGAGACACATTTAAGTCATTGTCTGCAGATGATTTCAATTTTGAAGAGTCCTTAAGTTTTGTCGCTTAGTAAAAAGTGAACTATTGATAAGGCTAGATTTCCTTAAGATTCATTGAAAAAAGTGTATTACTCAACCATGATACAGAGGGGCTTTTGAAAACATTGTGGAAAAGGAGAAAATTCTAGTGACCAGCATATTATTTCTGGACTGAAAATATCTATTGGGTATTGGGCACTCTAAGGGTGAAAATTGACCTAGATCAGAGGAAGCAATTTCATTGAAACATGCATGGAGTTCTATTTTTATGACGATATGTTTGTTTTTGCCTTAATTGACAGATGAAACCTATTAAGTGAAGCCCAGATGATTATCATGCAGATAATTGTTACCAAAAAATATCAAAAGGACAATTGTGTTAAAAGATATTGAACCTACAAATATAATTTTTCAAAGCCATATTATGAAGTAAGTTTCTTAAAATATTATTCGAAAAGAAAGTGCTTATAAGATTAAATTTCTTTTCACCTGTAATGATTGTTACATCTTTCAAAATAAAATTCTGGGCCTGGTTTCACGAAAAAAATTAAGTCTCTTATTTTACTCAAATCTGCAAACAGACTTGTTTTACGACTTCAGTTGAGTTTGTCATTCCAAAGCTCATCAGCATTTTCTCCTTGAAGGTTCTCAACTCTTCATCCTAAGGATCATATAAACATGCTCACTAAATGACCAGAGCTGTTGATGCGCCTTAAAACATTTATTTATTCATTCATTTTAAGGATCTGATAGATAAGGACCCTAAGGATCACATAAATACAGGATAATTTTGTAAAGGAATAAGATAAAGTCATCCATGTATTCAGTCAGAACTTGGCATATATGTGAAAAAGTCAACATCACAAAGTCCGTTTCTGAATCTGTGGGAGAGTCTTGAAATTTAATTTTCCGTCTTAAAATGCAGTTAATGGAAAAAGGGATGCGATTAGAATTATGAAATAACTTTGACTGGATTTTACGGTTTTGTAGATTGAGAATCTTGAAAAACGCATTATCACTGTGTAAAACCCTGTATGATATTCCATTTGGGCTGCCACTTGATTGCATTGTATCAGTGTAATAATTATAATCAATTAGAATTAATTAGAATTTCATTTTCTCCTTTTTAATGAAAACACAATCTCAGTTAATTTAGTTTGTTTTTTGTATTATATTATATTCCAAACTATTCAGGAGGGGGTCTGAACTTAGGCAAAGAAAGGAAGGGGAGGGGTTGGGGAGGGGTTTCATGCTGTTTTTGTCTATTTTGTGGAGTAGATTTTTTAAATAGTCATATATATATATATATCTTAGATTTCAAGAACATGTCCAGTAGTTTTAGATATTTATGTAATCAATACAGGGACATGTCCCTTTGGTTTTTAATCATTTTTCTAATCAACATCAATAAAGTTCCTAGATCTGAATACATATAAAACCTCCTGAAAAATGGCTTTAAAAGGTGGAAGAGCTGTTCAGAATAAATAAATCTTCTCTTTGCTACAATGTTTTCACAGATTTTTTAACTTAGATAAGATTCATGTTGCTTACCCCTATGATACAAGGATCTACTGCAAATTTGTTGATGGAGATAAGGATTTATCTCTTTACCATACGACAAAAATGTAGACTTGTCTAAATTGAAAGCTTTTGCAGACGACAATTTCAGTGTGGCACAAATGATGCAATTTTTCTTTGATAAGGTAGAAAACATTGCAGGAAAAGGAGAAAATGCTGGTTACCAGCATTTTCTCCTTTTCCTACAATGTTTTTAAAAGGCTTCTTCCTCAGGGTCGTTTAAAGTCGACTTTGTGTGGTAAAGGGTTAACTCTTTTCCAAACAACAAAGTATTGGGCTTGTCCAAATTCGAACCATTTACAGGGGACCAATTGAATATGTTTCAAATGATGGGAATTGATTGTGTAGAAGATATTGTGGGAACTGGAGAAAATACTGATGACCAGCATTTTCTCCTTTTCCTACAATGTTTTCAAAAGCCCTCTGTCAAGGTCATTAAAGTTCCAGATTGTTTGGATATGGTTAACTAGTAAATGATTTTAATAGTGTTCTTTCACATTAAATTGTCTATCCTTACAATAAATCCAACAAACATTCATTCCAAAAATAAATCTGAATATTTGCAATTTCATGGTTGCTTTTGTCAGAATGTCTTTGCAAAGCAGACAGTATAGGCCAAAGATCAGTCTGCATCTTGATCTAAACTGGCTGCAAAGGCAACCAAAGTTGTGATGGGGCTCTAGGGGTTATTGCATTTTCAATTAGGTTTCAATGATGTAATATTCACCATGATGATTGATTGAAAAAATGATTATGTAAGGGGGAGAAAATACCCAGGAAGAAGCCTCTGTCTTATTGCAAATCCTACCTCAAGATCTGTGAACCTTTTCCTAGTTAATCCCTTGGCTGAAAATGAGAGTCAATGCCCTGTTGCAGACAGTGTTGATCAAAGCTACACAGGGAATGAAATGAGAGAGTAAAAATTAAGATCATGCTTTACATTTGTGTAGATTGGTCAGAGTCTGCCCTCCATAGTTACATTTAGCAGGATAAAAGTTTGGACATCTTGGAAAGTGAAATCTGAATTCTTAGACATCATTGTCTAAGTGGTATTTTTTGAACACCTAGTTTGGCAAGTCAGGAAAAAGATGTATTCATGGTATTCAGATGCACCACATCCAAACAAATCCATTGGACTTTATTTCAAGGCATGAGTCTTTCAGCACATGATATTTAAAAAGACCTCTTTGATGGCTGAAAATAAAATCCATTGGGACTAAGAAACTATCTATCTATAAATCCAAGATTAGACTGCATTTCCTGTGCCACCGGCTCTTGATATAATGCCCTCTGCAAAAGGATCACAGAAACTTCTTCCTGTGATTATGCCCTTGTACAGAATAAACTTAAGCTTGTAGCAATTTCCTATTTCATATTATCTTTTTGACACTCTTTTGAGGCCCATAGTCAATTAGGAAATGCTAAAAAGGTTCTTGCAAATTCCAAGAAATAAATTGAAATTGTAATCAAAAGACTGTGTATTTATTACTTTTGCTGGCTTTGTGTTAATCAGTTCTTTACTCAGTGACAACAAAATTTAGGCTTGTCCATGTGAAATCATATACATTTAACAATTTTTGTATGACTTAAATGAAGACATTGTAGGAGAATCTCAAATAATGGTATCCATCTTGAGATGGGTAGCAAACATTATAGGAGGAGGGGGAGAAAATGTTACTAACACGTCTGGTTTTCCCAAGTTACCAAAAGTGTTTTTGTTCAGGGTAGTGAAAACATTTAGAAAAAGACTGTACAAGAAAAATTGCAGAATTATGGAAGGACAGAATTTGACAGCAGATACATTCAAGCTATCTTTAATGACCAGATTTCTGAAAATTATTTCCAAAGATGATGATACCAAAGGAATCAAATCCAGATATTTCAATGGCATGATAATTATTTTCAGTTAAATTGGCAGTTATACTAATGCTGTCATGTTTGAACCACAATATACCACTACAACATGGCACAAAACATGTGAGACTCTATCACATGACTTTGGTGTGAATATAGCTCAACAAATGATAGAACATTGTTCCCATGAAAAAGGTTTCTGTAATGAGTTGGTTAAACCTTTGGGAACCACCTACTTGATAGTGCAAGTACTGGTTAAGTTCTTCAGGAAGCAGTTATCAAGTGTTATTGATCTTTGATGTAATGACTTGTTTTAAAAGCAATGTAGAATAGATGAACATCTCTCTGGGAAAAGTGGGCTTAATGGACATTTGTAATGCATCTTTGTCAACATACAAAACAATTCTGTGCATAATATGGATCCATTCTGTCTAAAAGTGACATGATGTAAAGTGCTCCTTTGACATGCAGAAAATTTACCTATTGCAAAAAGTTTCAATCCATGCCAGCCTGAGCTTACTGAACAGACTGACATGGGTCAATACTTTTTGCAGATGTAAAATACCACCTTTTCACAGCGCATGACTCAAATAGGTTTAAACTGACCAAATTATTGAAATATTACAAAATTTATTGTATTCAGAAATGTTGACTTAATTGACTGTGCCTTCAAAAGAGTGTCTTCTTTTCCTCTGAGACTCTAAAGAAATCTTTCTTATATGGACTTAGACTCATTACTTCCTGAGAAGATTATTTACTCTTTTATATTTCAATATTTATCTGAAATAATAATTATGAAAAATTTATACAGCCTTATTTTTGTTGAAGAAGAGACAGGGAAATCATTATGACTCACAAAAAATCCTGCCTTTTGAGCAACCTTGTTTTTGGCATGGAATTGTACCTAAAACCTGTGAGAATGAACCTAAATGAAGTGATGGGTCAGGTCAGTAACTGTTTGTGATTGAGTTCTATGTCAGAAAGTCTACAGCTTTAGAAACGTTTGAAAAACATTAAAAATATTTTCAGGAATTCAAACTCGGCCATATCTCAATTTCATAGTTTTTCTAGAGATCAAATAATGTAGAAATTTTAAGAATTACACTCGAATTTTGACCTAAGAAAGAAAAAATCTCTAAAAACCTGTTGTTAACCCCCCTCTGTTATCTGTCTTCCATTACATTTGTCTTTGTTATTTTATGTTACCTGACTTTATTTGTGTTTTTGTTTTGTTTGATAAGATTTCAACCTGTCATCATTAATCTTCTTAGACTTGAAGATTCATTAGTACATTTTTCTGGGGTGAAGATTTCTCAGTCAACTGGTTGAAGGACCAGTGTTTTCTTATTGATAAGCTAAAGACATGGTTTTAACTAAAACTAGAATGATCTTGTTTTTCTGGCAGAACTAATGATTTGTTGTGCTTTTATTTTCGTTTTAACTCTTTTGAGTTTTTGCTTGGTGTTTTCTGTAACTTTTGAGTTTGCCTGGTTTGTTTTGTTTTAATATTTCATTTGCATCATGTATTGATTAGTGTTTGGTTCTTTTTATTTGAATACCTCATTTGAGCTGTATAACAAGTTCCCTCTCCAACCCATTTCCTGTATTAGTGCCACCAATCTAGTGGTAGTAGTATGGACAACAAGATGTGAAACATTACCCAGTTACCCATATAGCAGAGTCCCACTAATCCAGCAATTAACCTTCTCCCAAGTAGAATATTATCATTTCTTATGTAGCTTATTTTAGTGCTACTTTGGTTAGAAAGTCTCAAGATTGTGACTGCGGCTTTATGAAAATCAGTTTTTTCCAAGAATGAAATGATGTATACCAGTCATACTCTGAAAAATTACACATGTTTCAAAAGGCTTTTTCTGTAATCCTTCATTTCCTATCTGGTATATCGGTACTATGGTAGTGTAAATAGTACAGCAAACCAGAGAGTTTGACATGGATTGTGAAAATAAAATGGTAAAAATTGTGGAAATAAAAGAAAACCTTGCCAGATGTTTAACCATGGAAGAAAACCTGGTCAAGACGAAAGCTTTGTTTTTCTATATTTTAACAGTTGCGGGTTGTAAAGGCATTTAAATCTACCCTGGAGGATTTAGAAGAAAAACGGAGTGTGCACAGCTTTCAGAGTCTTCACAGCATCCGCAGTTCTCGCAGTCACCACGGGCATAGGCCCATTAGTGAAGAAGCGTATAATAACCATCTACTACGCACTACGTCATTCCCTATCCGCAACCAATATGCTTCATTACACTTACATTCTCCAGATAGCACAAATCCAGCGGAACATTTTAAAACGCGATCGCAGTCTTACGAAAGTGTGCCCCTTGTTATCAAACAACCCTCCCCACTGTTGGCAACTACAAACCCAGCACTCAAACCCTCACCCCCTAAATCTGTAACCCATATTGATGAAAGTGGTAATGTTACAGAAACTACCATCTGACTAGAGGCGGATAGACTGGGTGTGGACATACTTGTATGAGAGCAAGAAACACTCACAATTTCATGTATATACAAGTGTGATAAGGACTCCTTTTTGACTGACTTTACTTAGGATTTGTGTACCAGTAAGAGAGTGAAATTTCAAATGATTAGTGATAGGGAATTAACTAAGTAATTCCATTATCCCCCTGTAGATTTATCCAGGACCCTAGGGTGCTCAAATAAAGGTCTGACATTTTCAGTTATTAAAGACTGGAATTTCACAGTTTAAAGCTTTTATAAGAATATGGATATTGGACACTGCAGACCCAAGATCAGACTGCTTGTTCTGTGCAGTGTAATCTTTATCTATAGAGTCTGTTAAAGCAAATCAAGCTACATTTGGCACTTTAGGGATCAATAATTATGTTTTGTGTGGAAGGGATAAAAGTTGTGCGATAGTATCAGGGTTTTTATTAATTATCCACTCAAATATTTGCAAACACACTAGTACTTCTGTACACATCTGTGCATTTTTACAAACACATGTCAGAAGTTAGTCCAAACTAGTTTACAATCCTTGTTAATCCTTCGAACATTGAATAAATCTAGACTGAGCTTGAACCCATGGCCAACATTTTCAATCTAGTGATGGGACTCAAAATATAGCTTTTTCAAAGTTGCTCTTATCCAAAATGTCCCAGAAAAGCAGCCAGTTGATATCAGAGATCACACTGCTCATTGTGTGCAGTCTGATTTTAATCTATACTGCCTGCAAAGCAAGGAAAGTTGTAAAAGGTGATACAAGGGTTATAAGTATCCAAATTTGTTTGGTTTTAGCCTTCAATAGACTGCTACATAAATGGATACTTTCGTGGCTGTTTGGTCTGGTTGAATGTGACAGTGTAGACTAAACATTCTGTTTAATCTGGATAACACTGTATGCAAAAGCAATTTGATATATTGGGCACTTTTTGGGCTAACCACCCTTATTTCAAATTTTCTCTAGCAGCGTTGCTTACAGAAGCCAATTTGGGGAAGTTTTCCAAATTCAGACACTTTGAAAATGTAAAGAAACATAGAGTTTCTTTGTCCTACTTTTAAAATTTCTTGAATTTTTTTTTCATTGCTCTTTCTTAGGTTTTAGGCTTGCTAGGGCAGATGAAGGCTGGGCAACCTAAGGCAGTTTGTTTAATGTAGAAGATTATTAATAAAACTGATTCACTGTTTTCCAGCCCAAGAAAAAGTTACTGTAAATTTTAGCTCTACTGGCAGAAGACCAGAAGAGCTTGTTTCATTATTGGTATGGTTTCTGTCATGGGTACTACTGTCCTCGAAAAAGTCTGCCTTTGTGATACAGTTATTTTGAAACTCCCACAGCTTACATATATCATCAGTAGCTTGAACCCTACTGAAACTAGAGGAAATTCACTAATTATTAAGGGAAAAGTATCCATTTGAATTTTAAAATTTGCTTTCTTCACACAAAAAAATTCTGCATTTCTTATCTTGTGCCTTTTAATATTATGAAGGGATTGAACCATTTTGCAATCAGTGAAACTCCAAATTTTTTTTGGAAAAATAAACTTTCTTTTTCACAGACTTTATTTTATGTATCAAAAACTATGATAGGAGTGTTTGATTAATGAAATTTAACAGAAGAAAGTTTTCATCATTGATTAGAATTCATGTCTCATGAAAAAAATTCATCTAGTATGTCTTTCTTCAGAATTAATTTCAACTGGGTTACTTCAAGGTGGTAATTGCTAACAGAGTGATCAGGCCCTCTTGAGCCTCTTTTTAAGATAAGTGAATAAAAGTAATTTTTTGAAACTTGTCCTTTGGATAATTTTTTTCTTTTATAATGTATAATGTTTTATTATACAATTTCTTTCTCTGTTTTTTAATAGATAGATAATTTATGCATCTATGATAAAATAGTGTTTAATTAGACTTTTGTTGCTTATCATCTCTCCGGTTGATTCACCAAAAAGAAACTGATATTTGAATACCCCATAGTATGATATGAGACATTATGCAGATGTCTGGTCCAATTCTATTTCTGAATTAATTAGACCTGTTTTACCAGTCAACATTACACCATGTAAAATACTACAAGAAGTATTCATTGAGTCAAACTTGTAGATTTATTCTATCTTTCAAATTGCGGATATAGATTGATATATCAAAAAACCAGTGTTATTGTCAAGCCATCTATTTTCAAGGGGTACATATTTCCAAATTCAAAAAAGATATCTAAGTTTTGTTGCGAACTATGCTGTGAACAATGTTACCATTTTGTGTGAACTGGTTGTAAACCACAGTTATATTGCCCTCAATTTATTAGATGGGATAAAAACAGCAGGCAATATGTTTCTTCTGGAAGGATAATTTTTACAAATTTCATCTTACCTTTTCTGACCCAATATGTGGTATCTTTTAAATCTTTTCTTACATTTTATTTCAATCACAGAAAGTCCTGGACATAGGAGAATGTCACTTTTCATGCAATACAGTTATATAACCATATTGGAATAATCTGACAGGATTGAAATCTATAAGGAGGTTAAATAAGAATTTTGTCATCTATGTCATTTATTTCTAAAAATTGTTTCCAACAAGATCGCTTCATGAAAGGAAAAGGTTAAATAAATCCTTAATTGTAAAGATGTTCAGTATTTTGAAATGTATATTAAAAAGTGTTTCTTATTGTTCCCAATCTGCCCTAATTTGATACAAGTTTGAAAAAGGGACAAAATGCCTGAATTTCAGCTGTTATGAGAATATCTTTAGACACCACGACATTCATCTGTTTTTTTTCTTTGCTTGCCAAATATTGAAGAGTAAAACTTTATTTATAATGTTCATTATTTTGATAATGAGCATTTAGTTCAGTTTTGGTGTGTACAATAATTTTCACTTCTCTCTGTATGAACTTTTACCATAAACATTGAAACCCATGAAATCAGGCTGGATTTCTTTTTACACCATCATGGTTTTGAAGAGTGAAATATATTGTTACTTTTTAATATTCATGATTAAGGCAGGATTTATGGTTTAATTTATGAAATGTGTTCGAAATTGGTAACTTGTTTTGATATGCTTTAATGGGAATCACAAGTTAAATCCCTAGAAAAACTGATCGGTCCACCATGCATGCAAAACAAGATCTAACAGTCAGTGAAGATGAAAGAAAGATGAAAAGTGTGAGAGATTTAATTTGACATTTCCATCTGCAATTGGGGGTGTGATGTAAGGGAAGATAACATAGACTGTAACATGACAAAACATGGCTCAGGAATCAAACTGACAGGTATATCACTCTGTGTAATACACATGTCATTGCATGCTACTGTTGTTAAACAAGTATTAAAAGCTTCAATGTGTACCACACTTCGGCTGTTATCTCCACCCCACTGTAGTTTCCAGACACACCCCATTGCCAGTCATAGTACTACCCACTATCTGCCATACATTCACTTTACAAAGTATGTATTAGAATGAGAGTCCAAGCTGTAGATGTCCCTTCTTTCCCACCCTTCTTGTTGTGCTTGTAGACTATTAAATGTGCCAATGTGTATGCTCACACATCTGAAATGTTCACAACGTTTTTCTGTGTAGTTACCTGAGTGTTGGGCTCTACAGTGGCCCTGTTGTTTTGATGTATGACTTGTACTCCAGAGGTTATAAGTTCAGTGCCTGTTGGCTGGTCAGTGACTGGACAAGATAACCCTGAGATCCTGTCTAATTCTGGTTAAACCCAGGAAACACATGAAATAGTAAACTGCAATATAGCTGAATCACCATGAAAGTGAAGGGAAACTCTTGTACTGAAATAAATTGAGTCTGGTAAACAGCAACCTGACTTGATAAAGGAAGTGTGGGTTCAAAAAGAGATGATTTACATGAATGTTTTGTTATGGGAAATAGTTTTGTAAAACCAGGCAAACTGTTACTTCCAGCTTCTTGAGAAACCAAGACCGTGTACTCAGATTTGGTTTCTGTCAATGATTTAATTGTGTCAGTTTGTTTGGAACTGAGTGTTTGTATCTAGTTCCTTATATTCTGTAGTAACTTCTAGTTCTACGGGAGACAGGTATTTGTTGATAGTGGGCTTGACAATTTTTCTGTTGGTTTTGTTGGATGTCATTAAGCATAATGAATGTTTTTGTTAACATTTATTGTCAAAGATGTTATGAGATCTTGCAGACAGCTTTGATTTGTGATTAGACTCAATATTACAGACATACTGATCTTGAGCTGCCCTATTTGGATCCATTTTTGTGATGTTCTCTTGTTTCTGGTATTGGGTTGGACTTTGTAACATCAATTTTGAATTTGAACTGTTTTTGTATGACTTATCAATTTTTTTCTGTAGTAGAAGTGACTTTGCTAGAAGCAAATGAGATTGTTTTCTCAAATCAAGCCAAGTTCTTCATCTGCCTGTTAACTGGTTTATATTTACCCTTACGAGGCTGAGTCAAGGTCAAATTCTTTACCGTATGTGTACAGAGTAGATCAAGATCAGATTGCACAGAATGTGCAGCCTAATCTTGTATCTACATTGTCTGCTTCTTTGCCAGATATTCTGACAAAAACAGCCTTGAAATTGCAATATCTGCATTAATACTGTACTTATGGTACTGTATCCAAGTCATTAAGCACTACAAGGGTTTATGTCTGTTGATGTATGTTGAAGAGTTGCAGCTATAAGGCAATGAAAAAATTTATATCATCATTGAAGTCCAGGTGTAATGTAGTTACAGGGAAAGACTTTTATTGTGTGTCTGGCTTTCTAGTGTTTCTGATAAAAATAAATTGTGTTTGATTCTCTGTTTTTAGAACAAAAAAGTTACTACTTCTTGTTCTATTCTGTCTTATGGTATTGTACAGAGTAACTGTCACCCTGGTGCCTAATACTCTCAAACTGGTGTACTTATACAATAGGTCTCTTAGAAATGCTTGTAATTCCTTTGTACTACATTTGTAAATTATCTTTTTTCTGTGTTCTTGTGTGTTTTAAGTTCATGTAAAATCTTATCTCATGTTTTAGTGGCCCAGAATTGACTGGCAATTGAAACAAGTGGTATAGAATTGTAACAGAAATTGTTGACGAAATGTTTTACTCTTCGAAAGCAGAAAGCGTAAGCAGATGGCAAACTAACTGTTGTTCAAATGATGGAGTTTGTGTTTGAAATGGTAGAAATAATGATGTTAAAAGAGAAAATACTGATTACCAGCATTGCACCAGTTCCTTCTGTGTTTTCAAAAACCTTTTCCGTAGTGTCTTCGAAACACAAGATTGTTTGGTAAAGAGTTAATTTAAGTTTCTTTATACAAGGCAAAATTAAGGCCAAAGTTTCTTCATTGTAAAGATTTAGATTTGAGAATGGGTTTAAAACTTACAATAGATAAATCATTTCCTTGCTTACCAATACTTCTGTGCCAATTGAAAAAATACATGTAACTAACTACTGAGAGTAGATTCATGTGTTTGGATGTTACAGGCACACTAAATAATGAATTTCTGAAGAACACTTGCTTTTCTACTCAGTCAATCATTAGTGATCATATCCGTTTATGTTTCTTTTTTTCTCTGTCTTTTTTTTCTGTAATCATGTTTCATTTCTTTCATTTTATTTTCTAATCATGTGATAGACACCTATCATTGTTACTTTTAGTTTACTTAGCTTTATGTGTACCCCACATCGGAAAGTGTGTAGGTTTTCAGACACTGTTACTGTAGTTGTTAGATTAGACTGTACATTTCTGTTGGACAGTGGTTATGGAAAACAGATTTAGAGTAAAAGAAATCTTTAAGTTGCAGGACTAAAGAGCACTATATCCAAAATTGGTTAGAGAGCTGTGATGCATTTTTTAGATTCAAAATTGTTTCAGTGACAACTGTGTTTTGTATTGTGAGCAGATCCAAAATCAGGCTTTGTGTTGTACACAGACGATACTGGTTCTGCTCTGTCGGATATAGTATCAAGTATGCTTGCCAAAAACAGATTCGAATTAAGGTATTTTTGGTCTTTACCAAGGTTCTAAAATGTCTGGTTTATTTGGGTCTTGATAGGTCCAGAAATACTTGCTACAAATTGTGAAAGATAATTTATATAGAGACCTCACTTTGATATCTATATGATTTTTTTACAACAATATTTGTGTTCATGATGAAAAATAAAATGATATGGCTTGTATGTCACCAATGAATAACAAAGTCAGTTTAGGTTCACAACAGTTTCTGAAAACCTATTTCATCAATGATGATGGTATTTATTTATTGTTGTTCTGTTTGTCAAACATTGTGTTTTTCCCATTCTCTGTTTTTCAGATTCGTGTTGTAAACGCATTCCGACAAGGTCTTGACACGAGGTACGACAGTCATAGTCTGACCTCTGTACGTAGTTACCACTCACTGCAGAATGCTAAAACTAGGAGCGCCACGCAAGCACCCAGCCCGCTTGCTTCCCCAGACATCCCACAAAACTCTGAAAACGTCACCAATTTGTAACACTCCAATGGTTTCTTGGGCAACATCACTGGATTTTCGAACATCATATCACAAATTTTCCTCCTCATTTACAACCTTACCTGATTGTAACATGTTTTGTACAGTATAACTATGTGTACCTTGCGATCATGTGTTAACCCATCTCTCAAAACCAAGCTTTATCTGGCCAAGAGCTGTTGGCTGTATAATCACAGTCAACTCTTTACTAGACAACAAAATTTTAGACTAGTCCAAGTTAAAAGTATATGCAGATGACAATAAAATGTGTCTTAAATGGCTGGATTTGTTAATGAATGGTTAAAAAGCATTGTGCAGAAAGGAGAAAATGCTGTTTCCCAGCATTTTCTCCTGTTTCCAAAATGTGTTCAAAAATCTTCGTCCATATGGTCGTTAAAGCAAGGGATTGTTTGGTATAGGGTTAAACTAAGGAAAGAAAAGAAATGTTTAGATTTAGGAGTTTATTGCTGGTGTCTCTGTGTTTTAACAACTCTTGACAGTAAACTAAAGAAACAAACTACATAATAATTTGAAGTTTGCGCTAGACTTGTGAGATAGTAGTTGTGGGTGCTCAATATACTACTGAAGTGTAAAATGAGTATGAAACATGAAAGAATCATGAAAGTAGCAACAAATCTAGTATTGTGAAAGATTGATTAAATAGTTTACCTGTATGAGAGATGGAGTGATATTGCAGGAGCAACCTGGATATTAAATACTGTAAAAGCTGTTATATGTGATGAGTAACAATACTTTATTTCCATTCTTATTTAAAATAATTGTCATAGTTGTATTGTTATATCATAATAGTAAAAGTTAAGAGTATGAAAATATGTTTGATCATAAAAAAAGAAAAATGAAGAGATGGTTACCTTCATGCTGAACTAATGCTTTAGTAGAGAAAGATCAAGAATCAGCTTCAGACATGGTACAAATTTGTCTCATGGGATTATTGGCAAATGTAGCTAAAGCAGATCATAGTACTTGTGTTGTGGCTGTAGAAATACAACAGAACTTACAAAACAGTTCTAAAGTATATGTTGAGGAAGGTTTGTTAAGGAAGTGAATTTTGTTCAAGATTGTGACATATTGTGCTTGGGATTTGGTACTGACAGTAATTTGCCAACTATTAATTTACATTAGTTTATTGTTATAATTAGATTTGAGGATGATTTATTTTTTTTATTTGCTAACAAATAGCTTTGATGTTTTCATTGAGCATGTTTAGCAATTGGAGAATATGTACTAATAACTAGGGAAGTAAGGTCAATTTACTGTTTATTGTAGTATTTGGCATTGTTTAGAAATATTGAAATTCTATGGGTCTCAGTCTTTAAGAAGTGCTGCCTTTCAGAGTGTTCAGATTTTGACAATACAAATATTGTTTTGTACTATAGGAGGGCAAAGGAGATTCGAAGCTAAAAAGGATCTTTGATGTTGGATTGTTTAGAAATAAGAGCATGTGCACATGGTCTGCCAATATACGTGAGAAAACCGTTGGTTTAATGGAGTTATGGTCAAGCCAGAAGGATTTAAAAAACACTCCTTTGTCACTCAGACTTTTCACTGGCAGGAGAGAGTAGATTATTATAGCTTAGGTTGTCGATTTACATGTAGTATGTAGGAGTAAAACAAGGCACAGCCATTTGTCTGTACAACATGTCTGTAGCTCTTGCTAGGTAAAGACTGTAATATGCAAGTATGTTTGGGACCATTCTGTGTTCAAAAAAGCTAAAGAAAATACTGATGAATACCTCTGTTGGGTAAGACACTGAGATGTTGTAGCTGAATGTGTGATACTCATTATTATTGACAATGTAAACATTTACATCACACACACATTGTCTTAATGTGTTCCTCATCTCACCATGTAGTAGACTGGCTTTTTTTTTGGTGACATCGTGAAAATCTTAATGTTGTCTTGCGTCATTGTGTTGTCCCCAGTACATGTTTTTGTATCAAATTAGCCCATTAAAGCAGACAGTATTCCATGTCTTTGTAACACAATTTTCTCTTTAGAAATATAAGCTCACTTTTAGTCAGAAAAAGTTTCAGCGCAATCAGTTAAGTTGAAGAGACCATCATCAGCTTTCTTTTAACTCAGAACCATACAGAGCGTTACAATGGAAAATGACTCTCTTTTTTTTTTTTCATTATAATTGAAAATGTTGTGGTAAATGGCAATAGTCAAAATCTGACTGCCTCAGGAGCATAAAAAGCCATTTTTTATGGTGATTTGTTGGATTTTTTGTGATAAAATCATAGAGATATTATAAGCCAATTTCTTGAAATAAGTTAACATACTGTTTACATATTATTCCACTTTCAGATTCCAAGTGTAAGGCAATAACTTGTTATTGGTAATGCTACATGGTCTACCCAAATATAGTGTGACTATAGTGAAACATTGTTGTAAAACTTCCCAGACAAGATTCAGCCTTCTGTGTGTAAAGATTTTTTAACCTCGTATCATCCAATCAGATAAAAATGAAACTATTTGCAAAAAAAAAAATTTTTTTTTTCATTATTTAATAGAATTTCAAAAGTCTGCATCAATATCAACAATACTACCATTTATTTCAAGAAAAATGTCCATGTGTGTTTCTAAAAGGGTCATTTGTATGGAAAGGAAAGCTAACTTATGTCTTAGTGCAACTGTAGACAGGACCAAAGATAGACATGAATTTACATTCTTGCCAAATGCTATGCAATTCAGCTTTTACAAGATTGAATTTTTGATGGATAAAAAAAGGGTATGTTACTGTCGTCTTCTTTATCATACAATGGATGGGTTTGGGCTTCATTGTCATTAAAAAAAAAATTATATTGAAAATAATCAAGTTCATTGAATGAAGTAATCTTTCAAAAGGAAACATAATGAGTACTTGTGAAAACCTGATGCTATGAAATCCATTACTCACTGTAAATCACCTATCTGTAAGCTTGGTCATTTTGAATGGTGGATTTTGTTTAGACAGTTTTACTTCAATGCGGACTACTGGCAGACAAAAAGAGAAATACCGGCAACATTCATAAAATGCATGTTATATAACCATATTAGACTGGCTGTTGTTGACTGAAATGGTAAAGCATAATAATGTTCTGACTTCCATATCTCTCTAGAGGAATCTGATGGATACTTAAATGGCTGTGACTAGACAGTCTCTGGTTGATTTTCTAACAATCTCTGGTATTCTACCCTTTCAACCACTGAAATTGCTTCATTTTGAAAATATTTATCTCTTTCCCATGAATTTGCTCTATAATAGTAACAAGTGTATTGTTAGCCTGATCAGTAGAAACATGTTGAACACTTAGCATCAAACCATTGTTTGATGCTTTCAAAGTAGAAAACTTAGCTATATACCATGGCCTATGGCAAATGATGAAAGAAAAACTGGAATGCAGAGCTGGATTAAGAATTATATTTATATACTGGGTGGAAGTTGGTACATATTTAGATGTTTGATGTAGTAACTCATGGTAGATCCAATACTAATAACATCATTTGAAAAGTAAATCATTTTATGTTATCAATTAATACATATTGTCTTACTATTTACTACCTTTGGCACCAATTAAATGCTCTTACTGTAGATAAAACAATTATTCAGGTTAAGAACCAGGAACTTTGTTGTCACATGCTATTAAAGGAGGAAGGATTATTTGATATCAACCGATTTTCTTGACAATGTCATCCAAAAGTCGAGTGCAAATTATGATGTAAACCAAAACCCAAAAAGAAACAGGTTTTGAATGCTACAGAAACAATGTGGGAGCGGAGACAGTTGCTTCTTGTTGCCAATGGTTTCCTTTCCCAAAATGCTTTAGAAGCTGTCTGTACAGCAGCATCTGAAGAACTTGTACATTCATTCATTAAGCAAGTGACTGGCAGAAAATGCATTTTGGTTAGACTATGTTGGACCTTTTCAATGGCTTGTGTCTAATTAGTAAGAGGTACTTTAGTTGTACAGTTTTGTTTGATGGTTGATTTATAGTTGATATCATTAATGATTGAGGCGTTGCCAATATGTAATTATTCTTTTCTTTACTGTGGACTCATTTTATTTCTCAATTAAAGCAGTTAGGAAATGTACAAGACAGAATGTGCAAGTTCAGGTATTTCAAGGTTGTAGATAAGTTGATACACTTCAGATCCATGCAGAGGGAAAGTGTTTCAGAGGAAAATTAAGCGGAGAAACTTGTTGTTTTGTCGTAAAACAGTATTTTGATTTTGAGACAAATAAGTTGAAATTGATATCTTTTGGCTAGTGGTTTTGATTTTTAAGAAAAAGATATACGAAATTCTTATATATAAGAACTTTTAATACTTCCAACTACTCATTCTGAGTCTGATCTTGATCTTCACCATTTGAAAAAGCTCCTAAAAATTGTCAGAGGTATGGTAAGGGTTGAGGTTGAATCGGATGACAAATTCTTTGACTGTGGTCCATATAGAAAGCATTTGCAGACAGTTTGTATGTGGCTCAAGTTGCAGGATTTGTCTTTGAAAGGTTAAAAAATATTGAGAAAAAGGAAAATGGTGTATACCAGCATTTCTTATTCTATCACAATCTTTTCCACAGTCTTTTTTGTTAATGGACAGATAACTTTCTAAAGGGGTAGTAGGTATGTTTCTTTTTTACTTTTATACAGTAAAAACTGTAAAATACAAACTAACCACTAATTTTTGTTCAGCATATTCGGTTGCCATCTCAAACAAAAATAATTTGATCCATGCCCAGGAAAAAGGGGGCTAAATGCATCTCCATATCCATTTTGTCTGACAAGAGTAATAGGGTACACTGGTCCTTTGACATGCAGAAAATTGACCAATAGCAAAAAGTTTCAACCCAGGTCAGCCTGCGCAGGTTGACCTGGGTTGATAATTTTTGCAGGTGCATTAAGCCTTGCTTTCACAGAGTATGGCTCATTTACATGGAGAGTGTGTAGCCTTGTCAGTGGACAAGAAGTTTTTTTAAAGGGATGGTGTGATTAATGGTATAGTAGGGTAAACTGTCACAGTGGTGAAAATGTAGAAATCAGATGCTTGAGTTAGTTCTGCCCTAAATTATATTTTCATAAACTGAAAGTATTTTTGAAAGCACAGAGATTCTATTTGATATAAATTATCTCTGAAGACATATTTATAGTAAAGCTTGATTTTAAGAGTGCAAAGTTTTAACTCTTAACCCTTAGGCTGCTAAGCGCGACTCAGTGACCTTTTGCGGGCAGTGTAGATCATGATCAGACTGCACAGAACGTGCAGTCTGATCTTGGATCTACACTGTCCGATAAGGAGATATTGTTCCCACAACATAACTTTGAAATAGCAGTATTTGGGTTTTTACTATCGGAATGAAAATTTCATTTTAGTTATTTAGCAGGATTAGGGTTAAAGTGCCTTTTACAACGATTGTTGCCTTTGCAATTCGTGTTGATCAAGATCAGACTGCACAAAACTGCAGTCTGATCTTTGATGAACACTGCCAGATTTGCAGAGACATTCTGAACAAGAACAACCTTTAAATTGCAATATATTACTTTTTTCAAGATTGAAAGTGTCTCTTTGTATATTTGGCACTCTATGGGTTAAGATGTGTGAAAATAGCTTGTTGTGGGAAAAGCACCTCTATGAGAAAACTGTTTAAACTTATTTGACACAACTTAAATTTTATTTTGCAGTCAGCAAAAATCATGACCAGGCTATAGAACAAAAAGTTTGATCTTTAATTTCCACTGTTTAATAGATCTGTAAAATATTTTGACTGCAATAAACCAGAAAAAAATGTTTAAAAAAAAAAATGCAAAAGAATTTTGTTACTATTTGTAAACATCTTTTCATTTATTTAAGAATACAAAAGTTGAATGGTATTCCTATTACTGGATAAATATTTGCAACATTTTAGGCTTTTGTATTTAAATGTTTCATTTATTATGTAAAATATGAGTAAGGGCCCATGTTTAGTTTCTTTCCTAGCTGAACTGAGTATTACAGAGCTGTTGTGATCATCCATTGTGCAACATTTGTTGTCATCTTATTTTGATAGCCTGGAAAAAAATTGTTGAGCAAGAATGGAGTCAGTTGCTTCAACAAGGGTAAAAAAAAGTGTTCAAATGATTCAGGAAACTTGACCAAGATGACAGCCATCTTTTTGTATGGCAAAAATGTGGTAGATTTACTCAGAACAGGAGCTCCTTCATTGGCTTGGGGTTTGAACTGTTGAAATTAAAATCTTTGGGGGGGGGGGGGAATTCACAAACCAAGACCAAGGCCAGTATTCACCAACAATTGTTATCAATATTCTTAGCCTAGTTCTCAAGAATTTACTGAGTTTAAAGGTGACCAGTTTTTTATTTGCTAAACCACATGGTGCCTATCTGTGAAACTCTGTCACTTTCTAAATTTAGATTAAGACCAAGAATGCATTTTAGGATGGTTTGTGAAAACAGGCCCAGATGTTATGTATGTTTAATATCAAACACTGATATCTCAGGTGAGTCATGGCCAGGCTGTCATGACTTTAGTATCTTTTTATTTGTGTGTGAAAGTGTAATAGTGGTATAGCAGTGGAAGAGTGCAATGGGTAGAAGTGGGTGTTTTGCTACTTATATAATAGAGAAGTATTGTGACACAAACAGAACAGAGTATCTAACTTTATCTTTTATACAGTAAACTGTTCCTGCTCCTTGCCTTTGGTGTAAAATGCAGTAGATCAAACTAGCATGCAAAACAATCAATCCAAATAAAAACCTATCAAATACAAATGCCATCATTTGAAACACTTTGATGAAGATCTTTTGATTGAAGGCATTGTGTTTTCCAGAATGATTTTTTATATCACTTAAAAAGGTACATTTGCCTTTTTAATTGTTTATATATATTATTTTGTTCTATTCAGTGGTATATATGAAAATGGTCTCTATGATGTAAGACAAAATGAAATCAGCACTTCTAAGCCTTTATGCAGTTCAAAATTTATTTTGAAAGCACTCAAAATAAGGAAAAGATGTATTATTATTGGGTCAGTTTTGCTCTACCAATCTTTTAACAATCTGTTGTGTCACATCAGAGTGTCCTTACAAGGCTCTGCAAAGCCTGAGCCTACTACTGGTGAGACCCAGGAAACATGTGAGCAGTTTCCATTACTAAACTGAAAAGGTATTGAAAATGGCAGGCATAAAAGACGATTATCTAAAACAAACATTAATTCATTGTTATCTATTTAAATGGCATGGCAGAGGGAGACTCAATTGAATTGATTCTTTTGGTAACACGTGGTCATTCTAGAATAGTAAAACAGTTTGAATTGAATACTGGCAGACTGGGTGTCATGGCCCGGTGTCCGTCGTGCATCCGTCCATCCGTGCATGCATTAACTTTTTTTTCAAACTTCTTCTTCTCTGAAACTACCCATCCAAATTTGATGAAACATCACAGAAATGATCCTGCCATGATCCTCTTTAGAATTTCTTGAAAGAATTTGATTCCTTCAAAAACTCTGGTTGCCATGGCAACAAAACTGAAAAATATTGAACATCTTTGAAAATCTTCTTGTCTGAAACCATAAGGCCCAGGGCTACCAAATTTGGCATGTAGCTTTATTTAGTGGACCTCTATCAAATTCCTTCATATTATAGCCCTGGGGTCAAAATTGGCTCTGCCCCAGAGATTACAAGTTTAACATGGGCTTATATAGTGACTGTAATTTAAATAGTAATCAAGGGAAATAACTCCTGTTATACAAGATAAAGTTTGTTACTATTTACCTCCCTTGATTATCAAACCGCACTCTATACATTATTGGAGTTTGGTATTCAAGTTTTTTGGAGAAGAAATGTTTTGTTTTAAGGGAGAGTGATTTATTTTGATGCTAATGGTTATGCTCATATGAATGCAATGTTTATTTTAAAGTAAGGTTTCTATCACTCAAATTTTTTCAGAACTTTACCTTTCATGCTAATGAATAAACCTGCTTGTATTCACTGACATTATCTTTGCATTTAAAAAGAGATGACTGTTTTTGTTTGGCTGGCAGGGTGGAGGTTATGTTTTTAAAGTAAGTTTATTACCATACAGACTTTTTATGCTGTATGTCTCTGTCAATGCCAATTAAGCGCATGATACATTAATTTTACTCTTTAAGAAATGACAAATTTTTTTTACTGTACCAAGTTTAAAGCCATTGCAAAAAGACAAATTGAATGTAGCATAAATGACTATGTCTGTCTTTAATAGGTTAGGAAACGTTGTGGGAAAAGGAGAAAATACTGGCTGACAACATGTCCTTTTCTCACGATGTTTTTGAAAGCCTTCTGTTTCAGGGTCATTAACACTTCGATTTGTGTGGTAAAGGGTTAAAAAGCCAGTGGAGCGATACAGGGCCATCATGGCCCTCTTGTTTGTTTTGATACTCTGAATGGAAAAATGTCAGAATGATAAAATGCAAAGGTCAAAGACTTTTTCCATCTGTTAAGCTTAACTTTATCAATTGATCTATGTATCATATTCCAGCCAACTCATATCCAGATCTAATTATACCATACAGATGTCATAAAATTCATACTGCTTGCATATGTCCTGTCATAAGACGTTTAGTTTTGATACTCATTACTAAGAACTTCATTACAGGATATTTGCAAAGGGTATGAATTTCACAAAGATGATCACTTGAATATGATGCATAGATAGATTGATAAAAGGAAACACCATAGACAAAAAAAGTTATTTACATGTACTATAGGAGTTTGTCAAAATTTTATCCCTTCTTGCTGCAGTATATCAACACAGACCACCATCAACACATGATTTCCTACCCTGAGACTGTACTATCTTACAGTTGCAGTGCACCTGTGTTTTTTATATGTCACACTGTCTAATATTCATGTGTTCAGTTGCACAGTTGCTGAATGTTATTTTATGGTTAACATAAGTAAACAGCTTGCAATATTTTATATACAGTTTTTATCTTTCATAATTTATTATTGTAAGATATATTTAGGTTAAATTTACTGCTTAATTTTGTGTATGATTGTAGAGCCCCAAATCTCGGAGTAATAGTTGTCACTCACTTTATATAGCAAAAATAGATTACACAGCAAGTGAAAAGATTGGTGGGAGACGTGGAAATTGGTATTTTCTTTACGGGGAGTAATGTGTTCTGCGATAGATTGATTCTTTTTTAATAAACATGTCTTTAACAGGGGTTCATGGAATGGAAAATAAGAGGCAATTGGTCCTTGTCAAACCTTGTTGTGCATTGTTAAAAATTAGTGCTTGTAAACTAAGAATGGGAGAAAATTAAAACAAAAAACTCCACCTACTTTCATATGTTGTATAGATCCAAGAAAAGACTGCATATTCAAAGCAGTTTGACAAAGGTGATCTACTCAGTATGCAATGACATGTGCTGGAAATGAAAGGGTTAAATAAAGAGAGGAAAATATTAAAATGTGTACTGGTATTATTGACACAATTTCAAGATTGTTTCATCAGTAAATGAGGTAGAGGAAGTTGAATGCATTGTAGATGGGTGTTCCTTCTTTTTTAAGATTGTGTTCAGTTCTTTATTTAATAAACCTGTCAACATTCCATACCTTATGCCACAAAAGTCATTCAGCATACAATCCTTTTAACTCTCAAACACACAATCATGTGTTTTCATGCCCCTGAGGATGAAGGTTTTTTTAAAAATATCATGGGCAAAGGAGAAAATGCTGGTTACCAAAATTTTCTCTTTTTTCCATAATGTTTTCAAAAGCCTCCTCCAGGGTCCTTAAAACACAGGACTTTGTGGTAAATGGTTAAACAAATGCTTTAGTCTTTTATAATGAATAGGACAATGTACCCTCAGAATCCTGAATAAACCCCGACAGAATTTTATTTTTGGAACAAGACCCAATCGCAATTTCAAGCTTGCTTCTGTTCAGAATGTCTAAGCAAAGCAGAGAGTGTAGATAAAAAAATCAGACTGCATTTTCTGTGCATTTTAATCTTGATCTACAGTGACCACAAAGGCAAGTGTAGTTGTGAAAAGTGCTTTTAGGATTTTTTTTTTTTTTCAGACAGATTGAATCAAGATCAGCCTACACAGACTGGTCAGTCATTACTTAGGTTTATATTCCCTGATATTTTCAGGGTAGCCTTGATATTGCAATACTTGGTCGTTTTGTCTACAATATTCAGGATGTTGTTTAATGTGTTGCGTAATTGAGGAGCCAACTTGCAACATCATGTAGATATGTAATGTCATTTTAGTAGGTATATAACATAACGAAGCTTCATGATAGTTCGGAGTAACTGCTTAAAAGGATTGCTTTCTCAGTTATTACGGTGTTTTCTGGAATGCTTCTGCTTAAAGAAATAATGTATGCCAGTATGTTGTTCTCTTTCTTTGTTGCAACCAAAATGATTGCAAAATGAAATACAGCTGAATAAGTGAAATTTTGTGGAATCAACTTATTGCTTGTAACAGATTTTTTTTTGCCCCTGCTGTGGCACTCCGAAAAGCTGCATTCAGTAAAGATGAATTTTAAATCTCTATGTACCAGGGATATTCATATATAATGCCAAGTTGCTGGGTTTGTGGTCTTCACTGAAGCCAGCCCTGATGGGCATGCCCTGTAATTGAAGTTTGATGAGTTACGGAGCAATTATATTATTGCAGATATATGATTGAAATATTGTTAAAATTGGCTTGCACACAATAAAGCAAACACCTTTACACAGCAGAAAATGCATGTATATACAGGCCTGTTGAGTATGGGAATTGTCTATATAGATATGTAGATCTACAAATGAAAGTTGAAAACTGCAGAAACTACATATTTATATAACATTAAGTCTTTACCAATTGAGTACATGACTCTGAGGAGGAAGGCTTTTGAAAATATTGTGGGGGAAAAAAGAAAATGTGGGATACAAGCATTTTCTTTTTCCACCACCGTTCTCTACCTATACGAGGACAAATTATGTCATTTAATGGTGTCAGCATATGCTTTCAATTGGACATGGGTCTGAAATTTTGTTGCAAGCTTAAGATTTAAAGTTTTTCCAAATTGAGTGAATGTAATTTTCATTGAAACCATTGTGTTGGAATTATTTTTTAGGGGAAGTGAGTTATATTTTTTATTGTAATTTTACTCTTTTTATTTATAGAGAACATTTCTGTATTCAGCACTGGGTCATAGTAGATTGTGCAACACTGTGGTGAAATGATATGTTAATTGTGTGTTACGTAGCAATGATTTGCCTAGGAGATAAATTAATATGTTGCCAAACTGATTGGCTGTATATGCCCATGGATCTTATGCCCATGGACAGTTTTTGAATTACAAGTGAATGCTCCTTTTCTTTCAGTGTTTTGAATGTGATTGAGCTACATTATAGCCAAAACGTAATGAAAGTATTTGAGGAAATCATGGGTGTAAAATAAGAATTTTGTTTGACCCATAACCACCTCAAACAACTGCAATGGACATTTAAGAACAACAAGCATATTTTCACAAAAGGGTTGATTTCTTACTGCAAACAATTTGTCCTATTACAATATTATTATTGTCCAAGTTCTTTTTAAAAGTTGTTTGATTTAAAATATAGAAACAATTTATTGGACAAAGGTAATTGGGTTATTCATTTTCACTTGATCATTTCTATTTCAATTATTTGTGCTTTCAAGATTCTGTATGTGCATTTAGGTAGAAAATGTGTTTGAAGCTGTACATAATGATCAAAATTGAAAATGAGGAAATAATCTTGTCATTTGATAATGATCAAACAGTCCTTCCAATGAAAATGAGCAGAGCTCTGTTTAAAGGGGGTCTAATTCATCTCCATGATGCATTTTACCATGGAAGTCATCATATCATTATGGATACATAAAATCCATTTTGTTTAATGACAGACTGAAACCTTGGGGCAGAATGGTCATAAGAATAATATTTTTTAAAAAAGTAAAGCATTTTGTCCAGGTCAGCCGATGCCTTTGGTGCAGGCTGGCACGGGTGGATAGAGCAGATGAGTTAAATGCCCTTGTCACAGAGCATTGTGTGGCTCGTATATATTGTGCTTGTTTTATGCAGTATTGTATCTTTGTAAGCACCTTCAAACTCTTACTGTGACAAGCTGAAAAGAAAAGTCTTGTCATTTATTACCAACAAATAATCTTAACCTATTATGAAAAGGTGGAATATTTTTTTTAACTTATCCAAGACGAATTCGATCATTTGAGCTAGATTAAATTTGTGGTTGGCTTATGCCTTCAAGTTAGTGTAGTCTAAAATTTTGACATGTTTAAGGGTTCAAGGTTTGAAACAAATACGTAGATTTATGATGGAAATTATACACAAACACATGTACATCATGGAAGCGCACTTATTTCATCTCGAGCCTGTACCAAACAAGTATGTGATTTGATTACCTTTTGGAATAAGAAATTGGGAGGGGGGGGATGTAGGAAAAAGAGAAAATACCTGTAGCCAGCATTTTCTCCTTTTCCAACAATGTTTACTTCTTTTTGAAAGACAAATTCCATCAATTGAAATGCAACCTGCAAATGCGTTTGATTTAGTTAAGTCTAAAATTTTGATGTCTGGTTCAGAAGGGATGATAACTATGATATTGTGTACTGTACTACTCAAACCATGTAGAGTAATTTTAATCTTTTGTAATAGTGAGCTTTGTTTATAACTACAGACACAGCTCAAGTGTAATTCTTTTTTTTTGTTCTACTTAGATTGTATGTTATAAATTCTTTACAGTTTTTATGAATAAAGACATTTTCATTTTAAATTCATCCTCGAACTATCGTTGTTGTCTTTCTTCCAGTCTCTTGGATCTTTATTTGCACATATTTTGTGAGATAATCTGATGAAATCAGTTTTGAAACAACTGCACATAGTTTCTAGCCCTGTTATTTTCCAAGAACACATAGAGTTATTGTCATAGCATTGTTGTCACTTAGGCTATCAAGACCCATTTTCCCACAATGTTTTCTACCCAAAGATAGATCACATCATTTAAATAGAAAAAGTCATCTGCAAAATCAACGCTTTGTATTTGGAAAAATTTTAAAATTTTATTGTTTGGTAAAGAATTAAAAGGGGAACGCATACCAGAAGGTTGGGGAACCAAAAAACATTCTAGCTGAATAAAAAACAGCAAAGAATTGGAATAGCCAGATTTAGAAGCATATGCAGAAAAACAGTTCATTTGTAGCTGAAAGGATAATAATTATCCTTTACTGCTGTCTTTGACATGGTACAAAAAAAATTTGGTAAAAGTAGAAAACCAGCAATTTTTTCTTTTCCCAAAACGTTTTCTAAAGGCCTCTTTCTCAGGTTCATCAGAATAGGGGATCGTTTGGTAAAGTTTAAAGCAAAGTTACGCATCTTGATGGACTTAAAATTTTTACCGAAAAAGCAACTGCAACTGATGGTTGGCACCCTCATATGGTGCTCTTGTGTTATTTGGAACTCTAAGGGTTACAGTGATTAAGAATCCTGATGCTAAAACCTGGCACTGACACTTCTGGCAATGACAAACACTGACAAATCTAGATGATTTAATTGGCTGTGTATGACATTTATCTTTTTTCTTGGAAAACAGTTCAGCAGCAGATTTGGTTGCCTGTAATTATGATGGGCTCTTGCAGGAAATCAGAAATGCAGCTAGAATATTTTTTCTTAAATCATTTCCAGCCTAGCAACTTTTTCAAATAAACATAATGTATTGAAGTCATAGCATGTTTGAATGATCAACATTTTCATTCTGGTGAGGATCACATCTTCTCTTCGTGAAATTTTACTTATCTTTTTAATCTTACACATGTCTGCATTCAGTATGTGTGTTTTCTAGAGTTTTCTAATCTATGCAGGAAAAGGTTTGCATTTAATGATCCATTCAGAGTTTTTTGTTATATACTTTTTGTTTTTTAATATGTAAACATTGGTTGAGACAATAATGTAATGTGCTAGCAGTCTGTGAAACTTTGTCAACCCATTAACTATACGCAAAGTTTTTGATAAAAGATTCACTTATACATATGCAAAGTTTTTGATAAAAGATTCAAGTGCTAATTGCTGCTCACTTGCTAATTTCCATCCATGTTTTCCGTTTCCATTGATCAGACATTTTTCTTTTTCTTCTTTCAAAGTGTATTATCTTACTGTCTCCTTTAAATTAAACGCCCCCTTGGGGTGTTAATTTTCCTGAAAAGGGGGCATTACATAGTGGTAAAATGACATAGTCAGTGCCGACAGCCAAGTTATCACCATGTGAGAAACCAGCTGTACCTAATGCAGACTATCAATTTTACCTCCATTTGTGATTCATTTGGATATTAAATAGTAATGGTGATTAATAGGGGACCCTAATCTTTGATGCTTTCTCTTTCTTAAAGAGTTTCCAAGTTAGTTGACAAATTTTATGTTAGCGGAACTTTATAAGGTCATCCGAAATATTTGTTTATTCAGATAGTCAGGTGAAAAGATATGGATTTGTATAGTAATTAGGATTTTGTCAATGCTGTTAGTTTATTCCAGCTAAGTTATATCAAGTTTTGATTGATTGCGTGTATAGTAAGTCAATGTTCTTTTAAGAAAAAGATGGGGAAGTATTAATGGGGGGGGGGGGGGGGGGGAAGATCAATAAGGAATGTTACGGTAACTGTGTGAATTTTGTACCATTTTACTATATATCTAAATTAGACTGTTTGGCAATGGGTTGAAAGAAAATTTTATTAAAAGTTGGTCATATTTCTCCAACTGGATTTCTGTTGGCCAGGCATTAGCCGGCTTTCATTTACATGTTTTTTGGTTTAGAGAACTTTCAGGGGCTGATTATAAGGTAAAAGCAATCACAAGTCTGTAAATATTTTCTTTTTCCTCCCCTTACTGTAACACCATGATAAGTGTGATGCCATTTTTCTGTCCTACTGTATTGTTTTAGACACTGCAATCCACCCCTACAGTGCTGAAAACAACGAATGAAAATTGCAAGTGTGGCAAAACAACATAACCCTTAACCAAAGATCCCGAGTATCGACAGCCCTAAAGAAAAAGGCTTTTGAAAAGGTGGGATTAACAGAAAATGTTTGTAACCAGCATTTCTCTTTCCCACAATGTTTTTTACTATTGGAAAATCAAATTTCAATTTTTGAGTCACTTTAAATTTTTGTCTGCAAAAACTTTTAATTTGGGCAAATCTAAAATTTTGTCTTTTGGTAAAGGGTGAAATGCTGCAATTTTTGCCAGATTTTTTCACATTATGAAGTAAATACTTCAGACCAAAGATCAGATTGCTCTTTCTGTCAGATATCAATTTTGATCTTTATTGTCTGCTGTTATGCGAGATGTTCTTGCCGAAAAAAGTGACGAAATTTCACTATCTTTATAAAGTTAGAAAATGCCCCATTGCATTGATTTTTGCATACCTTCTGGCAAGATGGCATCAAAAGAGATCAGATCTGTAGACATTGTGACCATTTAGATGGATATAGTTAAAAAACGAATTGGCAAGTGGACATTGAATTATTCACAGTCCAAATTTTGGTAATTGATTATATAAAATTCCTGATTGTTTAGCTGTAAACAAGATCCTTTACACCTCCCACATAGGTTTATACTAAGTGTATCACTGTTCCTCTTTTCACATTATTGTTATGTTCCCTGCACCACCCCTCACTTCCCTGTCACCATCAGACACACTTCCTAGATAGCACAGACAAAGAAGAACTTTTACTTATTGTGAATATTATGTGTATATTGGTTTAGAAAGCTGCTAAAAGTTACAGTTCCTGTATTGTGGACATGGTTGGACCCACATTAGTTTAATTGTTTACACTCCGTTCATAGTCGTGGGAATTTTGATTGGTGAAATTGTGTCTTGGTCATTATTCATGAGTGGAAAGAATGGCTTTCTGATTAAACTGACTTAATTAGAAAGCTCTGACAACATTGAGTCTATCTAGAATAAACAAATTTTGGATTTTGTTTTACAATTTGACCAGTAAAGTCCTTTTGCACAAGTGATTTGCCATGTATCATTTGACTCATCACTGGTTTTGCAGAGTGGCACTAAAAAGCCATTGAAGTAATTTATCAACCTTTCGAGTAGCTAATAAACTCTACTGACATTGTCAGTCTTGAAATAAGACCCAAATAATTGCAGAATGTTTTGGCAAAGGAGACAATGTTGATCAAAGATCACAATGCACATTTTGTGCAGTTTCATCGTGGTCTTTACAGGACACAAAAGCAACTAAAGTTGAGAAAGGGGCTTTAAGGATAAATTATTTTTAAGACTGAGATTTTGTCAACCAAGTATCCCACAATGCACCGATGAACTCTAACAAAATCAGAGTATCATTTGTAATTGACAATGATATCTTGGATACAGGCATTGACTTGTTTGTGAACCTGAATCTACTGCATTGACTGTTTACCAAACAATCCTGAATTATTACAACCCCTAACAGAGGAGGCTTTTGAAAATGTCAGAAAAGGAAAAAACTGGCATTTTTGGTGTTTGCAGACTGCCACGGCTGATATGGGTTGATAGATTTTTGCAACTGCATAAAGCCCCCTTTTGGCAGTTCATTAGTACCTATACTCAAAATCTTAGGAGAGGTGGATATGGAGGTTGTAACAGATAATTATGTGGGGTACTTTTTTTTTTTTTCATTTTCAAAGAAGTAGTTTACCTTTAGTGTAAAAGACCGTACAGGTACTGTGAGAGTGTGGACAGACAGTGTGTGATGACTTCATGATTCATGGGTATCAGCATAAGTTGTATGAGTGGAATTCTAGGTGTATGAGTGGAATGGCGGCTGCTTCTGCCTTGCACATTTTCAGTTTATAAGTTGCGCGGATCATTTTTACTTGTAAACTGGATGCAAAATTCTACTGTGCCATAATACCATGCTGAAGAAAGAGAGAAAGAGGGGTCTGGGATGGCTGAGTGACAAAGTGCAGGACCTTTAACCAGAGGTCCTAGGGTTGAGCCTCACTGGAAGCATTTGGTTTTTCACTGGGGGTGTCCTTAGCCCTTGCCTAGTGCTGGTGAAATCCAAAACATACATGAACAAGTGATCTTTCACTGTGATATGACTTAAACAAAGTTGAAAGTGATGTAAAACATTAAAACAATCACTACTGAAGAAAGAAACATTTCAGTAATTGAAGAACTTGCAGGCGTTAGTGGTAACACTCCTGTTGTCATATTCTGACAAAGAAGCAAAAGAATTTATATCAACCATAAAGGTAGAGACAGCTTTTTGATGTTGGTTGGTTGAACATTCTAACAGGTACTCATTGTAAGTAGTTACACTTCACATTTGTCTTACACCATCTTCTCTGCACAAATTTTTTCTTCAATTATTTCTAATTTCACGCCAACTCTTTTTAAAGAGAATAGTTTTTTATATACAGTTAAAGGCTTGATGCTTGATCTTTGACAACAACCATATATTGGTATCTAAATCCATTTGTTGAATAAAAGATAAAGCTTTTAAAAGAATCCGCAGCGCACAATCTTCCTTGCATGTTTATTTTTTCTTATGTTCCATTTGTTGAAAAGATCCAGTTTTCTTGTACCGTGTTTTATCCTGCATGCTTAGTCTTGTAAACAATGTATAAACCTGCATCTTGGTGCATCATGGAACATTTTTATTATATTTGTTACATTTCAAATTAACTTTCTTACAGGTTTTTTACTTTCTGCATCAAGTCATAATTCATGTTTTTGTCAATACATACTCTGAGCTTTTACATAGTGACAACAGAGGGTGCTTTTGAAGTAAGTTGAGACAAAAATTTGGTTTTATCTAATACTTGACTTCATTGTCAAGCATTTTGTGAGAAACTCTACCCATAATTGTCTTTACTTTTTGCAGACTTAAAAAGTTTGAATTCATTTCCTTTATTTAGCACACAGAAGATTCACAGACTGGTGACTCAAATGCTCTGAAAGATGACTTTGGTCTGACATTCCCTAAAGTTCAGTGCCTGTATTTAATTTTTAGTACCAAGATGCATTGCACCTTCTTTGTTCTGCACAGAGCTTCTCCAGGGTAAAAAATAGGTGTATATCCAAGATTGGGCTGCAAAGTCAGTTCAGACTTGGTATTTAGAATTACAATAAGGTTGACATGTTTAGTAAATAAACCTAAAGGGCTTGAAATAAGGACCTTCCACTCTCTATGCATGTAGCCTACCAACTGACTTATGGGACAGCCTATAAAATTTCTCCAATTCACGTATGTATGGGCTGTTTGTGATGTACGCCCACTCCTCTGGATATGTGCCCTCATATTTCTTCAAAGAAAAGTCGAAAGCAAAGTTTTGGCCTAATTCCATATCTATTAGACATGTATGCTGCAATCTGAGAGTACAATGCAAAACTGTTCTGTTGTGTCATACAGAAATTTCTGTTTGAGAGGTTCTCACTGGGTTCATTGATAGGAAAACCCTCCATTTGTCTGTAGGCCTGTCTGTCCCTATGTCCTTTTTCTGTCTCCTGTCTCCCAAAACTCTGGACCCTCTGGTAACTGAATTGGAAGAAAAAAAAATCCTGGAATGTCTACCTAGGGATAGAATGACTTTCCTAAGATTTCAAAAAACTTTTAGGAATAGATAACAACATGAAGATGAGGCATTGGCTGAGAAGGTCAAAGTTAAAGTCAGATGCTATTAAAGATAAAAAAAACCCTAGATATTTAAAAAAAAAAAATGAGCTTTCAAGAACTGTATTGATAACATTCAGTAACTAGATTAGAAAAAAAAAAAAGTGATGTATCTGTCTTTGGCTCAGAACGTAGCAATGAAGACATAGATACACATCTTGATTACAATTTTCATTTCCTGGTGGAAAAGGTAAAGCTTAGCAGCTTCAAAACTTTGTGCCTTGCGTTGTCCATCAATTTGCATTTGAAGTCTTTGTCTGACATACAAATTTATGAATAATAGATTATTGCAGAACATCATAAAGGTGAGTTCAACTTTTGGTCCAGTTTGTGTATGCTTAAAAAATAATGGGAATGACTGTTGATGCTTTTCAGTTAACCCTTAGGCTGCTAAGCGTGACTCACTGACCTCTTGCGGACAGCATAGATCAAGATCAGACTGCACAGAACGTGCAGTCTGATCTTGGATCTACACTGTCAGATAAGGAGTTAGAGTTTCTCCAAAATTACCTTTCAAACAACAATATTTTTATTTTTACTACCGGCTTGAAAGTTTCTTTTATTTAGCAGGATAAGGGTTAATAGTTTGTACATGTGTCATCAGAATATTCTTCTTCTAAAGGAGAACTTTATTTGGAAACAATTTATCCAAGATCCTGGAGGGTTTAAAAACTGTCTTACAACATTGTCTCTCATTTTCTGTGCATCAATTTTTCCCCTCGAAAGCCTTTAACTCTTTCAGCCCCAAATAAATAAACTTGACCTCTTTGGATGGCTCTAAATACAGTCCATTAAAACTTACAAAGACTTTGATTGTAAAGGCTTGACTACACAAGTGGATGGTATAGATCAAAGATCAGACTGCACATTCTGTGCAGTCCGATCTTGATCTATGTCTGCAAAACTCATTTCTTGTGGCCTATGGTGCCGAAAGGGTTAAGGTCTTATAGTTAAAAAATACAAAAAGATTAAAATGAGTGAAGGTAAGTAGACAATCAAGACAGGGTCAGCAGAGAATGGACAGCTTGTTCTTATAGCTATTATGTTTAAATATATTCTGTCAAATTTGTTACAGCTCGGAGTATGTTGTTGATATAATTCAGAAATTTAAATTCTTCCCGTAAAAACAGCCTTTTACAGTTAAGCAATCAACATGAATTATGATTTGAGACATACATTCACATAAAACAATGCAGAAAGTGGAGGAATTGTCACTAATAAGTGGTTTTTTTTCTCTCCTTTTTCCATGATTATTTTGCAGAAAACATTGTTTTCAATAGAGAAAGACTGAGTGACAGGGACTACTTTGGTTGCTATTGAAGACAGTGAAGATCCAAGATCAGACGGGCTATGTGGCATAATGGATATGATGCATGAGTTGTATTCAAGGTGTCCTTTAAATGTATAATCTACTCTGTGGGTCATAAAGTCCGTATCCATTGTGTGTATATCCCAGCTCAGTGGCTCAGAAAGATAGTGCTCATAGAGTAAAACCCAGGTTTGGGTGGGCATAAAATGCATGTGGAGTGTATAATCCTGGCTTGAGTGAGTCAAAGGATAGGTATCCATAGTGTATAATACCCCATTTTATTTGATCGTAGAGAAAGTCTTCTTCAAGCATGTAATCCTGCCTTGAGTTGGTCAAAGAAAAAGTGCCTATAGAGTGTTTAATCCAGACTTGAGTGGGTCATAGAATAGGCATTCATGGACTATAGAATACCCTGCTTTGGTCGATCATAGAGAAAGTGTCTTTGGACTGTGTATAATCCAGGCTTGAGCCAGCCACAGAGAAAGTGTTAATGGAGTGTACAGCACTTCATAGAGAAAGTTACTTAACCTGGCTTGAGTGCATCATGAAAGTTTCCATCGCTTGAGTGGGTCATGTACTATGTGTCTATGAAGTGTATAATTCTGGCTTGATTGGGTTATGGAGATATTGTCAATGGAGAGTATTCTGGAGTGGGTCATAAAGAAATTGTCAGTTGAGGGTACAATCAAGGTTTGAGTTGGTCATAGAGTAGGTTTTCATGGAGTGTATAATACTGGTTTTAGGGGATTATGGAGAAAGTGTCCAGGGAGTAAGGAGTCCTGGTTTGAATTGGTCATTGAGAAAGTGTTTATGGAGTGTACAGCACTGAATTGAGTGGGTCATTGTGAATTTATCCTTGGAGCTACTTAACCTGGCTTGATTGGGTCATGGTGAAATTGTCCAGGGAATGTACAGTCCTGGCTTGAGTGGGTCACAGAGATTTTCAGTAGAGTGTGTAATCCTGGTGTGATTGGGTCATAGAGAAAGGGTCATGTGATATATAAACCTTGCTTGAATAGCTTTAAGAGTAGGTTCTCATGGAGTGTACAGTCCTTTCTTGAGTGGGTCACTGAGAAAGTGTCCATGGAATTTATAAACCTGGCTTGAGTGGGTCATGGAGAAAGTGTTAATGAAGTTGCTTAATCAGGCTTGAGTGGGTCAGACAGAAAGTTTCTGTAGATTGTATAATCCTGGCTGGGGTAGGTTGAAGAGAAAGAATTAACAGAGTGTATTCTCCTGGCTGGAGTCTGTCATTTAGAAAGTGTTCATGGAGTGTATAATCCAGGCTGGAGTAGATCAGAGAGATAAGTGTCAGTTGCACAACCAGGCTTCAGTGGGTCATAGAGAAAGTGTTCATGGAGTGTGGTAATAATCCTGGCTTGACAATGAACTGTGTACAGTGTTGGCTTGTGTTGGTGATAGACAAAGTGTTCATGGAATGTAAAATCCTGGCCTGAGTGGGTCATAGAGAAAGTGTTCTTAGAGTTACTTAAAGGCCCAATAGCGACCAAAAAACATTTCAGGTGTTAAAATGCATTTAGGTATGGAAAATATTGTGAAGATGACAATCTACTATTATGTGGTCTGTACAAGTGTAGTTGCTGGCAGAGAAATGAATTTCAAAATCAGGTAAAAAGTAAACAAAAGATACCGGCAAATTTAACCTAGTTTTGAAATTAATTTCTCTGCCAGCAGCTAACACTTTGACCTACCGAACCAAAACAGATTGTCATCTTCACAATAATTTCCATACTTTTAAATGATACGAGTTTAATGCATTTTAACACCAGCTTTGTTTACTTTTGGCAGCTGTTGTTACTTAAAGTAGGCTTTCATGGGTAATTGAGAAATGGGTTGAGAGGGTCAAGAAGAAAGTGTCCAAGAAGCCCGAGCTTAAGCATAGAGCAAGTCTTATTGGAGTGTGTCCTGGAGAAGGTGGGCCATATAGAAAGTTTCAGTGGATTTCTTTTTTTCAAAACAATAGTAGGAGGGGAGCCAGGAAGCATGAATATATGTACTTTAGCAATATTATCCTGAACATACTTTTTTAAAAAGCATAAAAAATCCAGTCTGATCTTGGATAGCCCTGTCTGTTGTAAATACGGGTCTTCTACTTTAAATGAAAATGTGCCAAACATCTTTATGCTCACCTGAGCTTTAGTGTATGATTGTGATTGCTCATTGTCCTTTATCTGACATGATTTTAGCCAGACCTCATTCTGTTACTGATTTTTGTGAACTGGCCAGAAACTATAATGAGACTGGAGTTAAAATTTCAAGTTTTGCTGTGCCCATTGGTTCAGGGTTAACAATGGCAATTCAAGTTATCTATGCATGTAACCAGCATGATTGCCACCACTGATAAAAACTTGAAGATTGAAAATCATAAGATCTGTGACATGGTGTTGAAACTTGCATTGGGAATAAATATTACCAGTACTAGAAAGAAATTTTATGATGATTGTCCAAACGATTACATTGGGTTGACCTTTGCCCCAAAGGTTAGGTAAGACTTTAGGCTGTTGTGTTTCACAGATTCATAATAACAGAGAAAACTTTGAAGACTTTGTCTAGAACCAAGAGACCATAGTAGCTTTGGTAGCATATTATGTATACATGATAATAAAGGGGTCTTTCCTCAAAGTTATGCTTATTGTGACCCTGGCATCAAAGATGACCCTGCCCAGCAGTCATTGTTCTTCTTGGAGATTCTAGGAAGATTTTAAAGAAATCTTATAGGAAACAACAAAGGAGGTTTTGATGTGGTGTCTGTTGCAATATCAAGTGATATCCCTGGCCAGTTTGGCCACTATCCTTATAAGGATTGATGAACATAATTGAGACAGGATTAATTTCTCATGTCACTGCTGATCACTGTCAACAATGTTTATATGAGAAAGCAGCCAGTGGCTTGGAAAGAGAATTGTGTACAGCATTGGTAACAGAAATCCAGGAAAGCATAGATAGGTGCTCTGGCTGCAGCAATAGACCTGAAATAATGTTGAAAATGGCGTTAAAGACATATATATCTACAACGCATCATCTAGGGAACCTATAAACTTAAGCAATATTTGCAAATTGATATACTTTGAACTCAGGTGGGTGATACAGAGCAGTTATGATGCTCTTTTTATTTCTTAAACTTTTTTTCATAACTTTTAATTTACGGACATGCCAGACACCAGGTTAAATCTGTACAAAACGACAAAATATTGGACACAGCACATGACTTTTAAAATATGGACATTCAGCATAATGCCATGTTCACTATGTGAATGAGCCATGCTCTGGCAAAAGGGTGTTTATTGCATCTCAATGATGCATTATACGAAACAAGTCATCACATAATTGTGGATCCATATAAACCATTTTGTCTCATAACTAAGTCATGAGGTAGACTGGTCATTAGACATGCAGAAAATTGATCGATAGGAAAAAGTTTCAACCCATGTCAGCCTGCGTGGACTGCACAGGCTGACATGGGTCTGTATTTTTTGCTTATGCAGTAAACCCTCTATTCACAGAGCTTGACTTGAATGCATGTGAAGACAGTGACAAAGGCAATATTGTTTGATATTTGCAATCTCTGCTGTTTCCATGATGATTTCAAAAGTGCTGAACAATCGAAGGATGTCAAAAACCATATGAGTCATGCTTTGTGCAAAAAGAATTGAGCCATGCTCCAGCAAAAGGGGGCTTGATGCATCTTCGAAATCCATGGTACCAAGCAAGCCATCACATACTCATGGATCCATAATATCCTCTTTTTTTAACAACCGTCTTAATCATGAGGTAGGCTGGTCCTTGGACATATAGAAAATTGGCCAATAGCAAAAAGTTTCGATCCAGGTCAGCCTGCGCGGAATGCGCAGGCTGACCTGAGTCAATACCTTTCGCTGATGCATTAAGCCCCCTTTTCACATAGCATGACTCAATTTAATGTGTCTGCAAAAAGTATCCACCCAGGTCAGCCTGTGCAGGCTGATGTGGATCTAACTTTTTGCTACTGGTCAATTTTCTGCATATCAAAGGACCATGATACTACATGATTCAGGTGATTGTCAGACATAATGGATATTATCGACCCATAGTTATATGATAACTTGTTTGGTATAATGGATCACAGAGGTGCATATACACCTCCTTTTCATTGAGCATGACATATTTTTGATGATTTCAATTGCAGATCCGGGTAGTTAATGCGTTCCAAATGGATATGGAAGGATTGTCAGGTATGGACAGTTATGACAAGCGCAGTCGTCCGTCCGTCATTAGTCTCCAGTCCCTGCAAGCTGCTCAAAAATCTGGAGGCGTTTCACGAAAACCCAACCTACCCAGTTCCCCAGAGAGAGATGACTCTTCCGGGCGAAACCCATGGTTCAATAGACAGGAGAGCATTCCATATGCAGATGAATAAAATAGTGTAGACAGTTTGACCCTTTTTAACTATAACTTTTCTAACTATATTTAAGGGCTTCAGGAGAGAAGCAGATCAAATTCAGGCCTGATTTAGGTACATGCAAGACGCTACTGAGCCAAGTGGATAAATTGCTTTTTGTAACTCTTCACCACACGAAATTTTAAGATTCTTCAGAATTGAAGGTCCTTTGCAGACGAAAAATGAAATGTTTCTCAAATGATGTAATTTGACTTCGCAAGAGTGGAAAACATGCAGATGATTTTAAAAACCATCTTCGGCAGGGGAGTTAAAATTTTGGATTGTGTGGTAAAGGGTTACGCAGTTTTTCTGTCTCGCTCAATGTTCTCAAGAGTGTTTAAGTAGACACATCAGAAAGGCACTTGCTATGGGATAGTGTTGAAATGATTTTTTTTTTAAATAAGTTTGTAGAGATCTAGTAAAACAGTAGTATATGTTATGACATTTTAACCCATTTATTACACCATTGAAGGATTTTATGTAAAAATTTCATATTAATCTAAAATCTGTGGCATAACTGACCTTGAAATAATAGAAAACATTGTGGAAAAAGGAGAAAATGCTGGTAACAAAGCTGGTATCCAGCATTTTGTCCTTTTTCCCACATTGTTTCCATAAGACTCTTTCAGGGTCATTAAAGAACAGGAGTTTGTGAAATGTTTCAAATAACCATGATATTACAAAAGTTTTACTGTTAACCTTGAAATGCCAAATAAATCCACTACACATTTTCAGTTTAGAGTGAAACCTCTGGTAAGTGCAGTATCAAGTCCGCTTTTGTTCAGAAAGTCTTGACGAAGTTGAAGTTGTAGATTAAAGACTGTTTGTATTGTGCAGTCTGATCTTTGATCTGCACCAATCAGAAAAGCAATTTGTAATTGTGGATGTCTCTTTAAGGTTTAATCTTGCTTTTCGTGTGTTCTGTTACTCTTATGAAAAAAAGTACACTATAGTCTCAACAGACACATTGTTAAGTCACTGATCCTATGAAATATGGTAATACAACCAAACAACTACGGTAAGGATAGGATGTCAGATATGTTTCCCTTTTTCAGCCTTTAACCCTGAGGCTGCTAAGCGTGACTCACTGACCTTTTGCAGACAGTGTAGAGCAAGATAAAACTGCGCAGAATGTGCAGTCTGATCTTGGATCTATACTGTCCAGTAAGGACATATTTTTCCCCAAAAAATTAGTTGAGGTAGCATTATTTGGGGTTTTTACTACCGGCTTGAAAGTTTATTTTTACTTATCTAGCAGGATAAGGGTTAGTATATACTGCATATTTCTAAGGCAAACCTTCATACAGACTGTTATATGGAGCCTTGTTATATGGCCTGCAACATGCGAAAAAGGGACAATTACTTTAGATTTTTTCCTACAATAGACTTGTGTGAAACAGAAAAATTACATAAAAACGGAAAGTGTCGTTTTGGATTAGCCTGCGCGGACTGCACAGGAGGATGCAAAATGACACTTTATGCAAATGTCCAAGTGCCCCTTTTCATGTGTTGCAGGCCATATATAACCTGACAGAGGCAGGATTGGTTTATTGGTCCATGCTTCTTTAACAAAACCATGAGGTACTAACCTTTGTGAATAAATTATTTCTTTTCTTTGAGTGTTTTGAATTTTTTTTTTTTTCTTGTGTAAAATGATAATTGCTATAGCCCTTTCAGCACCATAGGCAACAAAAGGACCTTTATAAGTGTTTACATTCATTAAGCTTGTAAGATGCAAGTCTGGGATACAGTGGATTGTATTTTCAGCCACATAAAGAGGTCAATTTTATATGAGCCATGCTCCAGCAAAACACGGCTTAATGCATCGCCATGATCCATGACACCAAGCAAGCCATCACATAGTTATGGATCTATGGTATCCACTTTTTATAACAACCGACTCAATCATGAGTAACACCGTTACTGGGACATACAGAAAATTGATCAATGAAGAAAAGTTTCAACCCAGGTCAGCTTGTGCTGACTGCGCAGGCTGACCTGGGTCGATACTTTTCACAGATGCATTAAGCCCCCTTTTCAGAGATCATGGCTCATATATTTGGCGCTGAAAAAGGTAAAAGTGAAGCTTTAACCCATTAGCACAAGATCCCAAGTTTTTACTACCCTGAAGAAGAAGGCTTTTGAAAACATTGTGGGAAAAGGAGAATATCCTGGGAACCAGCATTTTCTCATTTTTCCACAATGTTTTCTATCCCATCACAGACAAATCTTACCATTTAACCAACATTTGATATATCGCCTGCAAATGCTTTCAGTTTGGGTCAATTTTAAATTTTGCCGTTTTGTAAAGAGTTTACTCTTTACTAGATGACAAAATTTTGGACTTGTGAATAATGAAAGCATTAAATTTTTTAGACTACAGGCTGCTCATTCAGTGGGATTTGTTTTTGAGGGGATAGAAAAACATTGCTGAGTCAGTGGGATTTGTTTTTTAAAGGACAGAAAACATTGTCAGAAATTGAGAAAATTCTCGCTACTTTTCCCATAATACTTTTAAAAGCCTTCTTTCTCAGGGTCATTAGAACTCGGGGTTGTGCAGTAAAGGGCGAAAAGGTACTACCTTAGTATATGTTATGGTGATAGGTATAGTTTTTAGAAATGAATGAAGACATTTAAGTAAAGATCCTTTGTTAATTAGATTGGTTTAGACAGATTTTCAATTTTTACAATGTAAGATTAAAATGTAACCACAGTATAAATTTTTTTGTGTGAATGAATGGCTGATATTATGTGTTTCTTAAATAGACTCCGTTTAAGATGTCTTTTTTGCAAACACTATTTGCTTAATAAACTGTTTGTTCAACAGAAGAGGGGTAAAGTATCAAAACAGGTATATGGCATGAAATGATAAACCCAGCTAGATTTTTGCATTTTTTACATTAGTCAAGTTTTTTATTTAATATCAATGCTTTACCCTTTAAAGATATGGTAAAAGAAAAAAAATAGGTTGGTTTAATTGAAAACAATTATTTACACATGTATTTATAGATATATACATGGTACTGATAAAAGACTTTCTAGAAGCTAACACTTGTGGAAAGAGGACACTTTTTATCCTAGTTTTATTTTAGGAATTGTTAGAAGAACCATTTACAAAACATCTACTGTTTAACTCTTTACGAAAAGACAGAATTTGAGACTGCTCTAAATTTAGAGCATTTGCAGACAAAGGTGGCCTCAATGCAGTAGAAAACATTGTACAAAAAGGAGAAAAATGCTGCTTATCGCCATTTTCTCATTTTCCTTCAATGTTTTTAAAAGCCTTCCTCCTCAGAGTCATTGGAAGTAAGAGGTTAAATAATCCTAAAATGAAAGGCTTTTGTAAACATTGTGAGATAATGCTGATAACCACCATTTTCTCTTTTTCTCAGATGGTATTAAACTCTTCCAAAATCAAGTACCAACATATAAGCCATATTTGTTGTTTTCAACTGGATTTGGATGAGACCCAAATTTTTTGTATGGTAAAGAGTTATACAAGACAGTATTCAACCTGGATAAATCTAGGATCCCGAAATCTGTATATGAAAGATAGTGCAGAATTACTGTAAAGACACAAGATAGTTTTCAGTTTTCTTGTTTAAGTGACAGAGTATAGTTTGAGAGGTGAATGTTGTAAATGTTTAATTTATTGACAGAATAAATGGAAGTTTTGTTGAAAGTATCTTTTCTTTGTTTTAACCCAATATTTTTTTATTTCAATTTACAGGTATTTAACTCATTACTGCGCATTCTCATGTTTGACATTGTAGCAAGTACATGTATGTATTTCAGAAAACACCAAGGTTATTCATTTGAGGCTAAGAAAATGCTCTTTTTGAATTTCATAGGAAATATTGATGGAAAAGCAGCAGGTGCTTGCTACAAGTAGCTGCTTCTTTTCCCTGTATGTTTTCAAAACCTGCCTACACATAGAAACTTGTTATGTAATGATTTGAATTGTTATAATCTTACAGTCCATTAATATTTGCTCACCAAATCACTCTTAGGTGGGCTGATGTGATGCCTCCTGTTTCTGTTTCTTCTTTAATAAGCATGTACCTTATGCCTTCTCATGTGAGCACATATTTTTTGCCCAATTTTTATGAAACATGGCCAGAATATTGCTTAGACAAGATCTTCAACAAGTTCAATATGTTTCTCTCCAGATTAAAAGTGAGTCACTGGTTAAACCTGAGAAAAAATTGTGTATATTCTAGGGAAAAAAAACAAACATTTTTGCCCTAAGAGTAGTTAACTCCAGATCTTGTTAGACTTGGTCAGAATGCTTGCTGTTGTGATATCTTTGACAATACCAAATATAGGTCACCCTTGGTCACTACATTAAAACTGAAATTGCGAGTTCACTCTATAGGCCACAGTTTTACCAAAGACGTCGCTAGATTTAATCAGAATGTCTGTCTTCATGATTTCTGATATGCATTAGAGTATTGGTCATCCAGAGTCGAAAACTTTGTCACTAGGTAAAGTCTACGAAAATCTATGTAACACCACTCGCTATCGACACCCCCAGACTTCTTTCACAATATATCTTAAACAAGTATGAGTTTACTAGGGTTTCGTGCCAGGTCAATTGGTCAAAAGATGATATTCATATGGCTCTTGATAATACATGTATCTCAAACAAGTTTTAATTTTACTCTTCTAAGGTTAAAAGTAGGACACTATATAAGTTTCAGAAAATAGTTAAAAACATGTACACAAGTCTTAGCTATGGTCTCCCAATATCTAATGCAAATATGGACAAGTAATTAATCTTGAGTTGGGAATTTAGGACCTGAAGGATGGTCTTATGTAAGCTACCATTACAAAAACCATTGTAAAATTGTATCCATTTCCTACAACTAGACTATGTGTTTTTTTTTTATTTCTCATTTTCACACAAAAGACAACTGTGTTTAATGAATGTTTACCACTCTGATAGTGCAATATCAAGTGGGGCAAATGATGTGATTAGTTTTATTCATGATGAAGATAAATTTGCATTTTTCAGATCATGTCTTTCAATTGGACTAATTTGTGTTGATCCAAGATTTGCTTCCTCAGGGGTGTAACGCATACTACTACTGTCTTTACAACACAAAACAAGTGACATCTGAACATTTTTCCCCAAGAACCTTTGCTCGCTAAATCTTCTTTGAATAAAGAACATCATCTGATTTGTGGTGTCGATTGTGATCAAACTTAATTGAACAGAAAACTTAAAATGTGTCGCACAAGAGAAATTTTTGAAGGTCTGGTGGTGCCCAGTCTTAGAGGCTTTGCTTCAAATTTTGAGACTTTCTTGGGTTGGGGCCATTTGGTCTTTTATCTTGAAAACGTGTGCTTGCAAAAGTTATTTTGAAGCCATAGCTTCCTGCCTTCTACATGGCGAGTCACCTGTGAAACAAATATAAAAATGGGTTTAAGCTTTTAAGAGATAAAGGACAGAATTAATCATTATTCATATAGATAGGTGTAGACATTAATTTGTGGGTGGTTTTGAATTTTTATCACTATAGGTAGATGGGATAGTGCCACTCCAAGGTGCATCTATCTTGTCTTGTTCTGTTAACATGTTACATTTTGTGTAGAGAAAATCAGAGATATGTAACCATTTTTGAACTCATGTAGATACATAGAAATTGTGTATTAATTTTAGGATTTGATGTTACATTACTGTAAACTATTACATGTTTTTTAAGATTATTATTTCTTGATTGCTATTTCTTATGTAAATAGAGTAGGGAATGTTGGTTTAAAAATGATTTTTTTTTCTAGGATTGCAGTACCATATCACAGATAAAAATTGCTAGTTTGTCTATGTGATTTTGTTGGATGTAGTAGATCTAATCCTAGTAATATGTTGCACAAGCATTAGGTGCTTTTTGGTTAGCATAGTTCAAGATCAGAATGCTCAGTCTGATCTTGCATATACAGTGATGGTGATGGTGAGGGATAATTTACCATAAATGGTGAAAAAATTGGTGATTTTGTCTGTTAGACTGGCTCAATCTCATTAATCTCTGTAGTATTAACTTTTTACCTTACACTCTAGTGTTTTATTGAGGAAATAGCCTTTCGAAAACCTTGTGAGAAAAGGAGAAAAAGCAGGTAACCAGCATTTTCTCCTTTTGCCACAGGTTTTGTGCACTTTCATAGACTATTACCATTATTTGAGCAAAATTTGAAATGTCTGCAAATGTTTTCTGTTTGGACCAGTCTGAAATTTTATCATTTGGTAAAGAGTTAAATAAATGGACCTTCTCAGTTACTAATAAAGATGCAGATATTGGAGTATTACAGTAGTAATAAATGGAAATGTAAATCAGAATATCTGGCAACAAAATAGACAGTGAAGAACCAAGATCAGGCTGCATGTTCTTTACTGTTGGATTATGATCTAATCTGTCCACATTTGTAATTAAATCAGGGCCTACTGCTGCAAGGGTTCAAACCAGCTTCACTCTACTTCTGGATCTGAGGGTGACCTACAGGTAACGTTCTGTTGACCTGTCTGACAGCCAATGGGGATGCATATCTAAACCTTTGAAAGAAAAAGTGCATCATGGGAAAACTGGTATTTCATACAATGTAAGACAGCTTCTTTTGAGGATGAAACAGATGACTTTTCAAAAGCACAATGTAAGTCAGCAGTTTTGAGGGTGAACCACAGCGCTTTCTAACCATTTCTGTAAATTGCTGAGCTGTAAAATTTGAAAATCAAATTAGATCAGAGGACCAACTTAACCCTTTCCCAAACAATCCCTGGTTTTCACAACCCTGAAAAAGAAGCCTTTTGAAAACATCGTGGAAAAAGGAGAAAATGCTGGTAACCAGCATTTTCTCCTTTTCCCACAGTGTTTTCTACCCTCCTAGAACTAATTTCAATTTTTGAGTCATGTTAATTTTGTCGTCTGCAAATGCTTTCAACTTAGACCAGTCTAAAATTTTGTCGTTTGGTAAAGAGTTAATCTGTGTAGTTCCAAACCTGGACTTATTTGCTGATACAGACAGTGGAGATTAAGATCAGATAGCAGAGAATATGTGGATGGATCTTGGATTGTCACTTCCACAATTTTGCCAGATACATATTTTAACAAAACAGCGTAGAAATTTCTAATATCTAGATCTTTAGTGCTGACTTAGACTATCCATTTTATGTATTTAGCACTACAGGAACTGATTTGGTTGTTATCAGACTTACAGTGTACTTCAGTCAGATTGGGACTTGCTGAATATATCCTTTCTTCTCATTTCAGCAGCCCTAAGATTTAGGGCAAAAAACACCTTCTTTCTTCATTTAAGTATGTTTCCTTAACCTGTGAATTTTGGTTTACATGTGTGATGCAGTCTTTATGTTACTCAAAAAGATTAGTGAAGAACTTATCAATGATCGAATAAAGAACATTTTGTATATGTACTTCTAGAACTCTAGTAAGTACATCTCAAGTTTTGTGTTGTTTTTACACCAAACACAATGATATTTTAACTCTTTGCCACACAACAAAATTTTAGACAAGTCCAAATTGAAAGCATTTACCAACATAAAAATAAAGGTGGGTTAAATGATGAAATTTGTCATTGTTAGGGTTGAAAACATTGTGGGAAAAGGAGAAAATGCTGGTTACCAGCTTTTTCTTTTTTCCCCACAATGTTTTCAAAAGCCGCCTTCTTAAAACTAGGGATTGTGTGGTAAAGAGTTAAATGAGAAAAGAGATACAGAATATTTTGATCAAATACCTTTCTAAATGTAACTGCCTTAGGAAGGTCCTGGAAGTTTGCAAACATGTACTAAAGATTGCTTGTTTGAAACCATACCAAAAAACTTTGAACCTTCAAAGTTTCCCAGTTTTTGAGAAAAGAAGAAAATCCTTTAAAAGGAAAGGACAGTTATGTGTATTGTTATGCAAATATGATGGGAATAGAAGCTTTTGCTACTCTCTCCACATTAATTTCATATGCTGTCTTCAGTAAGAATGTGAAGGTCATATTTGTGTGAAAATGGATTGTTCATGTTAACAGATATGACTTTCACTGCTTTGCTGGAGTGTGTGAGGGTTCTGCTTACTGTCTATTTAATTTTGTATTGAACTCTTTACCACACAACAACATTTCAGACCCGTCCAAATTCAAAGCAATTGCAAGGCGACAAAATAAATGTGACTCAACAATTGAAATTTGTTTTGGAAAGGGTAGAAAACTGTGGGAAAAGGAGAAAATGCTGGTTACCAGCATTTTCTCCTTTTTCCACAATGTTTTCAAAAGGCTTCTTTCTCGTGGTCGTTAAAAGTCAGGATCGTGTGGTAAAGAGGTAAACCCTGTAGATTTTTGTGAGCAGGTTTTATTACGGTGTGTCCTACAGTTTTTTACTTCTCAACCAGGGTATATGTATGTTTGTATTCAGCCATTTGCATACCCTAAATTAACATAGTGAGCTTTATTCTGGCAAAAGGGAGTTCAATGCATCTTATGATGGATTATACCAACCAAGTCATTACATCACTATGGATCCATAATATCCATTTTGTCTTACAACTGACTGAATCCTGCAGGAGAACGGTCCTTTGACAAGCAGAAAATTTACAAATAGCAACAAGTTACAAATTTTGACCCAAGTCAGCCATAAAGCTGATATTGGTCGCAGCTTTTTGCAATTGCATTAAACTCCCTTTTCACAGAGTATAGGTCATATACTTGATGTATACTCCTTAAATCTAACAGAATATTGAGTGACAAAAATAAATTTTAGTGTATTTGTCATCAAACTCTATAACTGTAGTTACTCTTTTAAGAAAGAATATTCTCCTGAAGTGTTAAAGATTTGTTTGCATGTAGGGGATTTCCTGCATATCTTGTCATTTGCACGTAGGGGATTTCCTGCATATCTTGTCCAAAAAAAAATTTACCAGTAAATATTTTTGTATTTTTTCTTGTGAGGAGTATATACACTGTAAGTTTTTATAACATCACTTGTTAAGGTAAATTGTATATTCTCGTGTTGTTATTGATAACCAGTCAGTCTGTAAGCATCTTTAATTTTGAAAACAGAAGTTAATCTGAACTAAATTAACACTTCATGAAAAAGTAAATTATACTGGTTAGAGAGTGAGTTTCAAATGACAATTTCATGTAATATAAGATCATGTAGGGTTACTTGTTTATTAGAATATGCATCCTGCTATCTTGTGCAATTGAAGCAATGCATAATGATGCATAGGTAAGGAAGATTTTCTTGTTTGTTGTGTAAATCATTGTGAGAAAAGGAGCATTGGCTCATGCAAAGAAATTACTATTTTTTCACAGTTCTTAAGAAGTTTCCATGACAAAGGCAAGACAGTTATATTTGAATGGCTGTGGGTAAACTGCAGAGCCAACAATAGAACAAAAATATATTTTCTTCACTAAACATGAACTGGTTATTTATGTCCATGGCGTGAGTTGATTAAATAGTACCTAGTAATATATCCATTTTTTTTTTTTAATTTAGCATGCACTTGTTTTAATGGCATAATCAGTTTTTACCGCTTATTGTATGACTTGATTTTGATTTGTTAATGTCTTTTTGGCATTCATTTTTAATGCCATTTGAAAGACTACACTCCCAGGATTCCCCGTGTTTTTTGATTCCATGACATTGTTCAACCAAATGTAGATTTTTGTTGTCATAGCTATGTTAAATAAAACATTTTGTACAGTTTATATCTTGAACAACATTTGTTTGTATTTCTTGATTCCATGTATTTCCAAACCAGTTGACAATTTGTTATGACTGCAACAAAAGCATTGGCAGACAACAGAGTAATATAGCTAAAATGATGGAATTCGTCTTCACATTAACGGGCTTGACAACAGTGCTGACAGAGGAGTACAACCCGGTAACTAGTATTTTCATCAATTCATACGATTTTCTTTTACAGTCTACCTCGTCAGGACCACAAAAAAGTACTATTTACTTAAGAGTGAGAATCTATTATCATGGCACTATGCACACTGCTTCCTGTGCTAAAGCTTGACACTGATATTTTACCCGAGGTGTTTTCTGTCTTTTTTGATTGATTTCGAAATTATTTCAGTAATACTGCACCCATTCCATCATCAACAATGTATCTTGAGTTTCATTCTATTAGTGCCTCTCGCAATACTTTTTTCGGGCCATTGGCTGCTTTCTTACAATTTTAACAAAGCAACTGTCAGCAGTGAGAGTAGAATTACACTGATTGTAATGACTATCAACATTTCTTGAAAAGAGCAATTTTTGTCCCATGCTTCCAATGTCTTTATTTGCACATTGGAAAGTAACACAACTACTGATTGGCAAGCCCTATTGTAATTATATTGCAGCAATCAGTGCACAGATATTTGCTTTGATGTAGTGTTTTTAGCTCCAATGGCCGAAGGCCAGCGGGCTTATGTTGTGGCCCAGTGTCCGTCATGCGTCCGTCTGTCCATGCGTGCATGCGCGCGTTAACTTTAATTTCAAACATCTTCTCTGAAACTACCCCTCCAATTTTGATGAAACTTCACAAAAATGATCCTACCATGGTACTCTTTAGAATTTCTTGAAAGAATTTGAATCCTTCAAAAACTGGTTGCCATAGCAACAAAACTGAAAAATATTGGAAATCTTTGAAAATCTTCTTATATGAAGCCATACGACTTAGGGCTACCAAATTTGGCATGTAGCTTTATCTAGGTGACCTCTATCAAGTTTCTTCAAATTATAGTCCTTGGGTCAAAATTGGCCCTACTCGGGGGTCACAAGTTTTACATGGGCTTACATAGAGGAAACTGTAGAATCTACCTGTACCTAGATATAAGGCCTAGGGCTACTGAATTTTGCATGTAACTTAATCTAGTAGAGGTCTAGCGAGAGTGCCCAAATTATTGCCCTGGGGTCAAATTTGACCCCGCCCCAGAGGCCACAAGTCTTACATGGGCTTATCTAGAGGAAACTTAAGAAATCTCCCTGTACTTAGCCATAAAGCCTAGGACTACCAAATTTTGCATGTAGCTTTATCTAGTGGGCCTCTACATAGAGTGCCATAACTTTCCCATATGATTTTATTGAGAAAATTATGTATGTCTTCTAGTTTGAAACCAATTGGACAAGTATTGTAATGTTAGGCGTGCAGTATTTTTACTTATTAGCCAGTGGAGCGATACAGGGCAATCATGGCCCTCTTTTTTTTTTTTTTTTTTTACAGTACTTTACTCATACATTGTTTTAAAGCCACTGGATACTTATCATATTATTTGCAATATGGACAAACTTCGGTGGCTCGAATATGGGTAATTTCGAATACGAAAAAAAAGCTCGAACACCGGTCACGGTCCCGGCAAAATCTCTGTATAATTCATATTGTTCCACCTCGGAAGTCGTGCACAACAGTTAATTGAAATTTTCGAATAATGTACATATCACAGTCCTGTCATTCATTTTCCTATGTATTTTTACCACTTAGAAGTCAAACAAAAGGTAGTCAACAAATAGTCATTGGGTTTCACACATATAATTGTTATTTGGATATGCCGGTATTCTTCTGTCAATTAAAGTGTCGCACCACTGCAAGACTGCTTCCAGGTCGTAGTATCAGAAGTAGTCCATATGGAATTTTGCAGAAGCACTTCTGAACATTGCACTGTTTCATGAAGCCGAGATGTCTTGGAGGTATATAATTTAGATTTGCTTGAAATTTGGGCAGTGAGGGACCACTCAAATGTCTTTTTATTGTGCACTGACAGGACTATTTCGTATCACTGGAGGAACAAAAACTTGGGGTCATGGCCGTGAACAGGTGCTCCTGAGAGGACAAATTCTAGGGTGCTTGTGTTGGTTGAAATTTAGCGAATAACAAAATCGGTTGACATGTTGGGTTTTTTACATTTTTTTTCCAGTCCTTAGTATGATAGTACTTTTCAGAATAATAGACGAAGAAGCCATCTATGAAGCTGCAAATATGGTCATTTTTGCACTTATTATTATTATTATACGCCGTCGGAGGCGACGTATATTGGCGTCATCTTCTCCGTCTGTCCGTCCGTCCCTTCGTCCGTCCGTTTCTTGTGAACGCAACTCCACCCACATATCTTGACGGATTTGGATAAAATTTTCACAGAATGTTTCTCACCATGTGACCTATCGCATATTGTCAATGTTTTGCGATTTGTTGCTGCGTCATGGAAAAAGGGGGCTTCATGCTATATTTCATTCCATTTCTTGTGAACGCAACTCCTCCCACATTTCTTGACGGATTTGGATAAAATTTTCACAGAATGTTTCTCATCATGTGACCTATCGCATATTTTCAAGATTTTGCGATTTATAGCTGCGTCATGGAAAAAGGGGGCTTCATATAATATTTCATTTTTCGCCAATATCTCTTTAATTACTGCACATATCTCAATGGATTTGGATGAGATTTTCACAGATCATGTGTCCTAGCGCATATTGTCAGGGTTTTGGAATTTATTGCTGTGCCGTGGAAAAAGGGGCTTTCATGTTATATTTAATTTTTTCACCAATATCTCTTTAATTACTGGACATAATTTCATGAAACTTCATATTTTTATTGGTTTATTAAAGCCAATGACCAATGAGCCCATCGTGCGCCCGTCTGTCCATCCATCAGTCCGTGCGTAAACCTTTTACATCACAAGTAACACAATATATCAATTGAGCTATCCAGGCAGGTGCTAGAAATTCCAACACTTTAGTCTCTATAGCTAGCTGCTTCAAAGAGCAGCCATGTGGCGGCGTATATTGTGACAACGGCAGTGTTGTTTCTATAGGGCCAAAAAACAGCGGTGTGACACCAAAATGGATACGGAGCATGTTTTTGACACTTACTGTAAAATATACACACACTTGCTCAAGAGTGTCTCGCGGTGATCAAATAAGTGCTTTGTCTTTAATTTTTGTTTTTCATGTCGTTAAGTTGAATCAGCGGGACAAGTCATTTCTGCAACGCTAAGGTTGTATGAACAGTGGTGCTTTTCAACACACCAGGTTTTATTTACCGCAACTTTGATCCTAATCTGCACACGTAGCATTGGTGTGAGTTATAATTAGAATGTTAGGAAGATGATGTTTGGCAATGATGTTATATACGATCCCCGGGTGAAGAGACAACGCTGTACCCAGAAATTCGTTCTTCAGATAGTCTGTGACTCTTTTTTTTATACTGCAAAGAAATTTCTCGTGATCTGATTGGATAATATGCCCCGAACATATATATCATATACGCTGGCAAAATCCACGTAAAAGTAGTTTCCCTTTCGGGAGCCCCGTATACATGACTACACTTTCAACACCACATCCAAAATGGCGGCGTCGATCAATCGATACGAGCATTATCTCCCGCTAGATCACGGGTAGAAAACTTCATATTCAGAGCCAATGGCTCCGACGAGAAAATGTTGTGTTGGTCTTCCGTTTCTGAAGATGTCGGCTGAAAAACAACCAAAAAACAGGTAAGCTTGTCATTATTTGTAATCATGTGTTCTTATATCTTTGAAAGTCCAAAAAAGGAGAATGTCATGCAATGCTCTAGTCTTTCAACGTGTTTTCTACACTACGGAAAGTTGTAACAAGTGTACGGTGTTGTCTGAATCATTTGTGGCGTTGGTTGACCTAAGCTAAAATAATACGTCACGGACCTAAATTCAGTCTATTATTGCCATATAATTGGCAATCAAAAGAGAGTCTTGCTGTCCCAAAAGCGTAATTAATGTCTTGAAATGTTACATTCACTGCTGGTAAAGAATTGAAAAGAAATAGCACAAAAATGGTGAAAATAAAGAAGGGCTCCGATTATGTTGGCCGGCTCTGAATATGTAAGTCGGCACCGATTGATGAGGGCTTCCTTTCAGAAATTTAGTTTTCTGTAAAAATTTACTTAGGAAGTAGGCTTTGTTTTTCCGTTAATACCTCTTAGTTCAAAATGTATTACTTTTGTTGGATGGAACATGACCGAATTTATGAACATACAAAGGACTGGTATTGTCACGATTGAAAAATGCTGTCGAACATTAGTCTATCTAAATGTTGAAAATACTTTTATGTAGCTTTTGATTAACAGAATGGTCTATACATGTGTATAGTATTTGTCATGATTTCGTCGTAAGTGCAGCCCACGTGTAAGCAAAAAAAAAGAAAAAATATTTAGCATCTTCGGAAGACTATCTTGTGTTGAAACAGTCATTAAAAAGCTAGATGGAAAATGTACCGACCGTAGCAGAGATGATGAATAGAAAAAAAAAACTTTTACAAAGCGTGAGAAATACAATTGACCTATTCGCATTACATGCCTAGGGTATATGTGTTACCACTCTTAACTCTTCTCGACACCTAACACGACAACAACAGTATGCCGGGTGGATGGGGTATATACAAGTCTTTAACAAAAAAAAAGGAACTCAGTTTCACAAGCACGCCAAGACCAAATATATTCATAGATCCCTGATTTTGATTGTACTCACTCAGATCTTTCAATGCAGAATATGTCATATATTAGTGTTACGGGAGACCACGCTTTCATGCATGGTTTCATCCCGATTTAAATACAATACCTAACGCCTGCGTTAGGGAGAATTCTCTTTGGCTCAGTGGTTATGGTATTGGCATTTCGTCCGGGCGTTCTAGGTTCGAATCCTGCCCAGTCCCTGTATTTCTGCCATGCATTTGTTCATTTGTTTCTTTGTTGCGGACTTTGTTCGTAAGATTAGTTATTTTATAAACCTTTTATCCTAAATAATGACTCAAAACAGCTAATTGCATACACAATCAGAAAATCATGATATTGGAGCTGCAATCTCAATCTAATTACAGCGTAAAGTGAATGATTTCTAATGATTACATTAGAAATGGGGAGGGGTTGGTGTGAGATTTCTGAAACAAGTGCAAACGACAATGTTTAGGACATTCATACAAATATCTAGGACGGAAAAAGAAAAATAAATGACTCAAAGCTATTCATTTTGAACCCTTAAAGTGCCTGTCACAACTTAAGTTGGTTCTGCAGCCAGTATAGATCAATATTAGACTGTACAAAACGTGATCGTTTGTTTGTTTGGATGAAAACTTGTTTATCATCGGCTTAAAGATAACTGATAAGTGACATTTTCTGATCTAATATGCATCTGGTTAATTGAACATTGAAAGATCTGAGTAAGTACTATCAGAATCAGGGATCTATGAACATCTTTGGTCTTGACGTGCTTGTGAAATAGATTCTTTTTCGTTGTTAAAGACTTGTATATACCCCACCCACCTGACATACTGTTGTGTAGTGTGAAGTATTATTTAAAAAGAGTTAAGAGGGTTCACACATATACCCTGAGGCGTGTATTGCGAATAGATCAATTGTATTTCTCACGTTTTGTAAAAGTTTTTTTTTTTCTATTCATCATCTCTGCTACGGTCGGTACATTTTCCATCTAGCGTTTTAATGACTGTTTTAAGACCAAAGAGCCTTCCAAAGTTGCCAAATATTTTTTCATTATTTTTGCTTACGTGTGGGCTGCACTTACGACGAAATCATGACAAATACTATACACATGTATAGACCATTCTGTTAATCAAAAGCTACATAAAAGTATTTTCAAAATTTAGATAGACTAATGTTCGACAGGATTTTTTCAGTCGTGACAAAACAAGTCCTTTGTATGTTCATAAATTCGGTCATGTTCCATCCAACAATAGTGCTATATTTTGGACTGAAAGGTGTTACGGAAAAACAAAGTCTACTTCCTAAGTAATTTTTTACAAAAAACTAAAGTTTTAAAATGAAGCCCTCATCAATCGGTGCCGACTTACATATCCAGAGCCGGCCAACATAATCGGAGCCCTTCTTTATTTTCACCATTTTTGTGCTATTTCTTTTCAATTCTTTACCAGCAGAGAATGTAACATTTCAAGACATTAATTCACGCTTTTGGGACAGCAAGACTCTCTTTTGATTGCCAATTATATGGCAATAATAGACTGAATTTAGGTCCGTGACGTATTATTTTAGCTAAGGTCAACCAACGCCACAAATGATTCAGACAACACCGTACACTTGTTACAACTTTCCGTAGTGTAGAAAACACGTTGAAAGACCAGAGCATTGCATGACATTCTCCTTTTTTGGACTTTCAAAGATATAAGAACACATGATTACAAATAATGACAAGCTTACCTGTTTTTTGGTTGTTTTTCAGCCGACATCTTCAGAAACGGAAGACCAACACAACATTTTCTCGTCGGAGCCATTGGCTCTGAATATGAAGTTTCCTACCCGTGTAGATGGTATTCTACAAATACACATCTATCTAATTTGGGCATTCTGGGTACCGAACCGGACTACTTTTAAAAACAACAAACGTTACTTTGAATTTCAAAATGAAATAAACGTTTACTCAATAAAACTCTACCTGGTGCGATTCATTCAGCTATGATCGCCTAGCATGTAACTTATACATCGGCCATCTATTAAAACAGCCCCTACATGCTTGGGTAATAGGCTAACAGCTTCGGTATAAGCCCTACTTTTCCCAGGTATACGGGGATGGGTGATGTGTCATAGCAGACAGGTCAAATCTTCGAAGAATATGACACACGCAGACAACGTCGATACGAGCCGCCCACAAGACATAGTGAGTAGTCTACACCATATTATAACTAGTTTCTCTTGATGGTTGTCATTAAAACGGAAAGAATGGATTATTTTTGAAAATAAATGAATATAGAACTTTACATGTAATTATCGATCGTTTTATTTCATTTTAAAACAAATACACGGGGGGGGAGGGGGGGTGTTTAAAACGAGCCATCCATTCGTCAGGTAAGGATAACCTAATGGTCGTTTGAGGCAACTAATGGTCGTTTACTTTTGCCGACAAATCATTAAAAATTCATAGTCTATCGCATTGACATCATCAAGATCATGCACCAACTGCACGTTTTACCAAGGTGCCATCCCTTCGTCAGGTAAGCAAATTGTGAAGCGTCGAAACTCATATATTGTGCATAACGTTAAAGGGATAACCTAATGGTCGTTTTAGGCAACTAATTGTCGTTTAATTTCGCCAACAAATCATTAAAATTCATAGTTACTTACCTTGTTTTTTTTTTAATCCATGCTTAAATAAAAATACGTCGAATGTCTATAGCATTGACATCATCAAGATTATGCACCAACTGCACGTTTTACCAAGGTTTCAGTGACGTCAGTTCCCAGTGACGTCAGTTTTCATTGAATTGGGGCACTCAGAAGGGAAATTTTATTTCGTCAGCGTACTCAATTTTTGAGACCATAAACGGGAATTTCGCTTAACACACGCTGGAATGGTAAAACTGCAGTATAATAAATTCGTTGTACGGTCCGGTTGCAGGGGACTTGGAAGCTTGTTCACGGCTGTGGCGAATCATGTCGCCACCTCGCCTTCTGCTTGGGGTGACATGATTCACCGTGAAGCTGTGAGCTCACAAGTTTCCAAGTTTCCTGCCACCTGACCTTACAACTAATAGAGTAGGATCGTGTCTTGCAGTAAACCAATGAAAACAGAGTGGCAAAATGAAAACTTAATTGCAGCGTTGAAGTCATATTTTATAGATCTAAATCGGCGCAAAACGGTTCTACTATTTTGTTTTGCATCGGACACAATGTTAAGTGTAAGAACTGTGTACCATTTTGTAAGTTGGGCCTGAGGCCTATTAATAATGAATAAACTTTGAAACTTGAAACTTGAATTTGGCCTTTTCTTACAATGCTCTGATTAATCAAACCTCAATTCATGTTGATCGTCATTATTTTGACTAGGTCTTCTATATGCGAATCTGTATTTGAGGATAATATATTTAAATTAAGGAGACGGTAAGAAACATTTTTGACTTGAGTTTGTTGAACATTTTAATCCTAAGCATGTAATCCTTCATCAGATGCTATTAGCAGTATCTACCTGGTAAGCTTGCTCTGTCATTCCACGTGATGATAGTCATTGCGACAGGATTCATTTCTCTCTCTTTGCTGATCGTTTTCAGCTCGACGATAGGTATACAGACAAATAGAAAAACGAATAAACAAACAGACACACATGTTTCTCTCAGTATATTACACATTCATGAATACATAAGCATATGTATCTCTATTCCATAGTTTACAGATCTGCTGTAAGATACACACTGTATCTGCAAAGTAGGCCTAGCAACTACTTCATCCGTCTTCCAGCGAAAAACACTTGCACCTACTGTACAACAACAGATTGTCATCTTCACAGTAAGTTCCATGTATTTAAATGTTAAATGATTTAAATTTACGCGCATTTTAACACCTGCATTGTTCACTTTTGGTCGCTAAAGGGCCTTTGAAGGGATGTGAGAAGTGTACCCTGAACGACAGGCGCATAGCTGCCTATATGCGACTGAAACAACCAAACAAATCAACCTGAGTTAGGCTAATTGAGCTCATGAATCCTCCGTTGCAATTAAAAATCCTCAGAAATCGATCTTTAGTTAGCCTTTATTGTGAGGCGCATTGGAACGCTAATAATCCAACAGATTGAACCATTACCTTGAAAAGATTAGATATATGCGGTGGATGTATATCTCCCGACTCGTCTTTGAACACCTATGAACCACAAATAGAAGCTAGCTATGCTGCAGCATCCATGCATAATATAATTATAACGTTACTTCTTTCGTTCTGAGCTGAAATATACTTTAACCGTTAGACTGCTAAGCGCGACTCACTGACCTTTTGCGGACAATGTAGATCATGATCAGACTGCACCAAACGTGCAGCCTGATCTTGGATCTACACTGTCCGACTGGGAGATATTATTCCCCAAAACATAACTTTGAAATAGCAATATTCAGGTTTTACTATCGAATTAAAAATTTTATTTATTTAGCAGGATAAGAGTTAAATAAATGACTTGTACTATTTCAAGTCATTTAAAGCATAATTTTATTGAGAGACCCGTAGGAAGTAAAATGTGACGGAGGAAGGGGGAGGGGGCAGGCCCCTAGGTTCCTTGGATTTTTCGGCGAAGCTGAAAGCGCTTTTTTTGGTACTGATAAAGAATGAGTAGATGGTGATTTGTGATTGGTAAAAAATGTGCTCATGTTTATTTTGCGGGCTCCCGCTGCTAGATCTATATTTGGAAATCTAATATTTTCATAAGTATAACTCAATAACGCAATACTACTTTTCAACAGAACGAAAAACGGTGAGCAAAATGAGGCAATTGCTCGTGAGGTTATTTTTCATTACTTTACTCTATACTGAGCCACGAAATAGTTTCAATTTAGAAACGTATTTTAGTATCTCTTACGCCGTCTATCTTTTTAAAATATACTCCTCACAAAAAGTTAAGCAACAATGAATTACCGCTGCACCAAAATTTTATCATTACACATATAGACAATTTTATTGTATAAATGTAATGAGTATTGAGTTAAAAACCAGTCGAAGCAATTCTGTACTTCTATCAGATCATGTTTCTCACTTTCAAGCTTTTGAAGTAAGACACTGTCTTAATCCACATACAAAAAAGTGGTATACTACCCATATGTTTTAAAATCTTTAAAATTCGGTCAATCTGCAACCAGGACGCAGTCAGTTCACGGTATGGCCACCACTAGCTCGAATACAAGCTTGAACTCTTCTGTGCATTGACCAGATCAAGCCGTCCAGCTGTTTTTGTGGAATATCCTGCCATTCCTGACTCAAAAGTTGCTCAAGGTGTTGGAGGTTCTGAGGCCTCACATTTCCGTCATTGACACGTCTACCGAGAATGTCCCACGCACGCTCAATCGGATTGAGATCTGGAGATCTTGCTGGCCACTCAAGTTGCCCAGAAGAGTTCAAGCTTGTATTCGTGCTAATGGTGGCCATATCGTGTACTGACTGTTGCAGATTGAACGAATTTTAAAGATTTTAAAACATCTTGGTAGTATACCACTTTTTTTGCATGTGGATTTAGACAGTGCCTTACTTCAAAAGCATGTAAGTGAGAAACATTATCTGATAAAAGTACGGAATTGCTTGGACTGGTTTGTAACTCAATTCTCATTAAATTTATACAATTAAATTGTTTATATGTGTAATAATGAAATTCTGGTGCGGCGGTAATTTATTGTTGCTTAACTTTTTGTGAGGAGTATATATTTCTTGTTCTTGGTACTCTTAGTAACATTAGCAAAATTATTTGGGGGCACGGGAGGCCGTGCCCCCTTCCCATTCCTATAGGCACCTGATTGATTCCCATAAAATGAAGGCTGTTTTAGAGGCAAATAGATATAGATGTGATTCTCACAAAGTTAACAATTTTCTTGGTTCGGCCTTTAACTCATTATCCTCCTAAATAAGTTGAATAAAACTTTCAATAAAAACCGGAATAATATTATCTCAAACTTTTTTTGGAGAAAAAAATATCTCCTTATCAGACAGTGTAGATCCAAGATCAGACTGCAAGTTTTGTGCAGTCTGATCTTGATCTACACTGCCCGTAAATGGTCAGTGCGTCGCGCTTAGTAGCCAAAGGGTTAATACCCGTCGCACATTTGCAGAGTGAGTTTACAGGTATATCCACGTGAAGGAAAATAACGCAGTAATAAACATAAACACAGTAATAAAGAAGTTATTTTTAGAAAGCCTACGTCACTTCATTTGAATATCTATTTTACTAACGTTAGCGAGGATAAATAAATTCAATATTCAGACTAAGTATTGATCTCGCTGAGTGTTCAAAACATCAGGCATATATACTGAGATGCACAGTTGGCTTGGATCAGAAACCTGCTACATTTTCAGGAAGATTTGAACCATCCAACAGGCTTACTTACACAAGGTATGTGCTAGAAATTTGTGTATTTATTTCCCCAATATTATGATTATATACGCACACAAGTTTGAATAGACCGCGATCTATGTCTGTGTAAATTCTATATAGAGTCTAATGTAGATCTATATCTACATGGGTATTAGGCGGGGTCAATATAGTGAATACACTGTGGTGTTTTATTTGATCTAGTCTTCTGCCTTCAGTTTCGTTTACTTTCATAAATTCCTCCGCGCGTTTGTTTTTTTTTCCATGCAGAATGAATACACCATATGAATAGGCGAACTGCCGCCAAATGATACAGAAATAATTCGGAAGACGTCAACAGGTCAATACCTCATTAAACAAACTTACGGCAGTAGATGTAGTCGAGTTAGAAAACATTCACTGAACCCTTTCCAAACGATAAAATTTTGGACCTAACCAAACTGAAAGCATTTGCAGAAGACTAATCAAATGTAGGTGAAGTGATGATTTCTGTATTAGATAGGGTAGAAAACATTGTTGGGTATTAAGGAGAAAATACAGGTAACCAACAATTTTTCCTTTTCCTACAATGTTTTCAAAAGTCTTCCCTTTCAGGGTCGTTAAAATTTGTGACTGTATGATACGGGTTTTTATAAGGATATTCAACATGAATTAGATCTATGCTTCAAATGGAACATATATTAATAAATGTGAAAACATTGTGGAAAAAGAAGAAATTGCTTATTAGGAGCAACTGCATTTATAAAAATGTTTTCCTAAGTTGTCAGCTGTATGATAAAGGAAGAAGGGAATAATCGTCTGCAAAAGGTAGATCTATTGTGTTGAACAAAATACATTGTATGTGATACATGGTGGAGTACAGTCCGAGATCAGACTTCAAGGACATGCAGACTGATTTTGATCAGATTTCCTGGCAAAGGGACAAATACTGTAGGCTACTCTGTATTTTTTCTTTTTGTCTATGAACATGTTGTGTGTGGCCAGAAGCCCGGAATCGCTAAAAGCCCTCTACCACACAATCCCAAATTTTATCCTTTACCTCACAGTCGTGAGTTTTAACTACCGTTAAGAATAAAACTTTTGAAAAGAATGTGAGAAAAGGAGAAAATGCTGGTCACCAGCATTTTCTCCTTTTCCCACAATGTTTTCTACCCTTTTAAAGACAATGTTCATCATTTGATCTGCTTTTCTTGTGTCGTCTGCTACTGCTTTAAATTTTGACTAGGCAAAAATTTCGATGTGTGGTAAAGGGTTAAAACAACCTTACGGAAGAGGGCTTTTGAAAACGTGGGAAATGGGAAAATGCTGGTAACAAGCATACATGTTCTCTTTTTCCCAGAATGTTTTCAACCCTTTATCATACAATTCCAACCATTAGAATTAGAAATATAATAAATAGGATAATCAACTGATTGTGTGTGATACCGAAAATCTGTCACTCGAATGGGGTTTGATGCGGACTCGTTTTTTCAGACTGCACGTTCTGTGTTTTTGTTTGAAGCCATGAATCCCTCTACACGAATTTGATAAAAGCACCATATGAGCCGTGCTCTGGCAAAAGGGGGCTTAATGCATATGCGAAAAGTATCGACCCAGGTCAGCAGGGCGCAGGCTGACCTGGGCCGATACTTTTCGAGACTGGTCAATTTTCTGTATGTCCATGGAGCAGTCTATCTCATGATTAAGCTGTTGAAAAAAGTGGATATTATGGATCCATAGGTATGTGATGGCTTGCGTGGTACCATGGATCACGGAGATGCATGAAGCCCCCTTTTGCCATATGTTTACATGAATATGAGCCACGCTCTGTGAAAAAGAGCTTTAGTGCATCTCGGTGATGCATTATATCAAGCAAGTCATGACATAACTTTGAACCCATAAAATCCAAAAACCGACAGAATCCTGAGGTAGAATGGTCCTTGCGGAAGTGCAGGAAATTTACCAAAAGCAAAAACACAGAACTAGCAGTCTGAAAAAAACGAGTCCGCATCAAACCCCATTCGAGTGACAGATTTTCGGTATCACACACAACCAGTTGATTATCCTATTTATTATATTTCTAATTCTCCCTTTTTTTTACTAATAATTATCAAGAATGGTACAATATGAGCAATATAGGAAAAAAGTAGTTCAGGCAAACATTCTATAACTATATCGTCACTTGTGATGATACCATGTAATTACCATCACTAGTGGTGTTATTCATTGTGAAATCCCAGTAGTTCACTGATAGGAATATAATAAAGAGTTATACAATGTAAACATTCACACAATCTCAATTCGCCCCACCCAACATTTTCCTAACGGTGCCATCTTGACAGGTATCCCGGCGAGAACACTTCGCGGTATATTGTACAGCATAGTAATCTTACTGCATCTAGAACACAGCGGCTGCTGTTGAAATAAACATGCATTCGTCTGTCCCTTTACTAAATAATTCCGAGTTTCTTTACAACTAAAAACCGGATTTGAAAACATTTTGGGAAAAGGAGGAAATGCTGGTTACCAGCATTTTCTCCATTTCACTTAATGTTTTTCTACTCGTTCACGAACAAATTTCATCATGTTAGGCACGTTTTAATTTGCCACCTGCAAATTCTTGGAATTTGGACAAGTCTAACACGCTATTGTTTGGTAAAGAGCTCTAAAAAGGTATAATCGTGATAATATGTGCAGTCAAGACGTTTAGACGTTTTCCAGAAATCTACGTCTTGCAGAGTCGTAATCATTGTTTGCTACACAGTGCCTGATAAGCTACGTGCTGCTTCCTACATGTATATAGCATTAATTTATCCTTAAAAAAAAAAAAGAAATGTTAACGATTACACAAAAATATTTTGCTAAATGTACGGGCATTGGGCTGGGCTTGTATGACCCAAACTACCGATAAAGCAGCGGAGGGTGTACAGCAAGATCAGACTGCACGTATGTGCAGGTTGATCTTGCTGTACACTCTCCGCAAAAGCCATCCGTGGTTGCGAACGACAGGATAAGTGTTAAGTCAACTTTGACGAGGCATTCCTAACAAAAAACAACCTTAAACTTTCTCCTGTCGAATAAAGTTAAAATGAAACTTTAAAGCCGATAGTACAAATCCAAATTTTGGTATTTCAACGGTATTTTTTGGGGAAAGATATCTCCTTATCGGACAGTGTAGATCCAAGATCAGACTGCACGTTCTGTGCAGTCTGATCTTGATCTTCACTGTCCGCAAAAGGTCCTTGAGTCGCGCTTAGCAGCCCAAAGGTTAAGTCGTTTTAAGTCGAGACCGTCTGGTAAAGAGTTAACGAAATCAAAAAGCAATATTCCGCCGCCATTTCGTATTGAATGTCGCCAGTGTTTAATTAACTTTATCACCACCCGATAGATCATTTGGTCTTTTTTCTTGGGCACACAGTACGTCTCTCTTCGAAAAACAGATACAGACTTGCTGGTTTATAAGCGAGAAAAAGACAATCCAGGCCATGGAAAGATATTTGTAGCCTAATCTTGGTCTACATAGTCTTTAAAATCTACTTATGTTTTCCCAAGCAATGACTGGATAAAGTCAACGCGAATTTTCAGTCTTGGTGCATTGTAATTTCACATTGAAACTTTTTACAAGCTTCGAAACCCTAGACTATTCCAAATTGAAGCATTTAACCCTTAAAGTGCTGGAACCGACTTAAATTGTTATTGCGGACAGTGTAGATCAAGATCAGACTGCACAAAACGTGCAGTCTGATCTTAGATCTACACTGTCCGCTGCTTGGTTACATGTTCTGGTCAAAACTACCTAAGTAACAATATTTTGGTTATTTTTTTTTTTCTGATTGAAAAGATCCATTTCTTTAATTCAGCACTGTATGGATTAAGAACGACAAATTTAATTTGATGCAAATGATGGAATATATATTTGAAATGGTCGAAACATCGTATTAAACGAAGAAAACGCTGGTTAGCAGCAATTTTATTTTAAAAAAAAATCTATGCTTCCCAGGATCGTATTAAAACGGAAGCGGTTTGGTAATGGTTTAAATGCATCTCCCTGTGAAAAGCTGAGTATACTTTATTTGCTTTTGCGGACAGATCTGCCTTTCCCTACAATATTGTCTAAAGCCTTTTTCCTCGGTGTCGTTAAAACATGGCATTGTATGGCAAGTAATTGACTCTTTCAGTGCCAAATATACGACCTTTTTCCTTCGAAAGAAAAAATAGTCCCTCGAAACTTGGCTTTCTATCTTATAGGCTTAATAAAACAAGTAGACGGTATAGATTTAAGATCAGGCTGCACGTTTTGTACAGTCTTATCTTGATCTATGTCATCCGCAAAAAACTGTTATCGCCCATGGCATTGCGTAGTGTGATCTTGATCTATCTCGTCCGCAAAAACTCATGTTATCGCCCATAGCACTGTGCAGTCTGATCTTAATCTATGCCGTCCGCGAAAACCCATGTTATCGCCCATGGTACTTAAGGGATTGCTCCTACTACAAACCACACCAAACATTACGTTATCATAAACATTCAGAAATCGATCAGCGCTCTCCAAAATTTTACCGAGAACATTTTGCAATCGAGCCTTGTTCATTTCGAAATTGGCAGAGAGAACCCCAACCCAGAAGTAGATCTAATTTTGATTTCGCAATTATTGTTGCTTTTGTGCGGATCTATAGGGCAACCCAATTCTCGAGTTGCTTCTAATCGATAAGGCCATTATACAGATAGCCTTTTCCAATATCCCACGTAATCTCCTCCTTTAACCCTCAGACTGCTAAGTACGACTCCAAGACCTTTTGCTGACAGCGAAGATCAAGATCAGACAGCACAGAACATGCTGTCTGATCTTAGATCTATACTGTCCGTTTAGAAAATATTCCCCCTCTCCCCCCCCCCCCCCCCTCAAAAAAAATGCAATAACAAAATTTGCCCGTCTTACCATCAGCTTGAAAGTTTGATTTTACTTATTTAGCAGCCTAAGTGTTATTTTCAGCCGCGTTAGCGAAGACATGGGCTGTGGCGGATGGCATAGATCCAAGATCAGACTGCACAGAAAGTGCATTCTGATCTTGGATCTCTACCATCTCCTTGTTAAGTCAGTTAGTTTTACCCTGTCAGCGCCATGGGCGAAAAGGTGCTTTTTTAGGGCGGCAGAGATCCATGATCAGACTGCACAGAACGTGCGAATTTAGAATCGTCAAAATTGAAAGCATTTGCAGACGACAAATTCAGTGTGGCTCAAGCGATTGGAAATAGTTTTAGTTCCACTGGCCGAAAGCCAGCGGACTTATGTCATGGCCCGGTGTCCGTCGTGCGTCCGTGTGTGCGTCCGTCCATGCGTACGTTAACTTTTATTTCAAACGTCTTCTTCTCTGAAACTACCCATCCGATTTTGATGAAACTTCACAGAAATGATCCTTCCATGGTCCTCTTCAGAAATTTTTCTGAAAGAATTTGATTCCTTCCAAAACTCTGGTTGCCATAGCAACAAAACTGAAAAATGTTGAAAATGTTTGAAAATCTTCTTGTCAGAAACCATAAGGCCCAGGGCTACCAAATTTGGCACGTAGCTTTATCTAGTAGACCTCTACCAAGTTTCTTCAAATTATAGCCCTGGAGTCAAAATTAGCCCCGCTATGGGCTTATATAGCGGAAACTTTAGAAATCTTCTGTACCTAGCCATTGGGCCAAGGGCTATCAAATATTGCATGTAGCTTTATCTAGTGGGCTTCTACAAAGATGGCCCAAATTATAGCCCTGGGGTCAAATTTGGCCCCGTCCCGGGGGTCATTAGTCTTACATGGGCTTACATTGGGAAAATTTTAAAAATCTTCTTATACCTAGCCATATGGTCTAGGGCTACCAAATTTTTCATCTACTTTTATCCAGTGGGCCTCTACCAAGGGGGTCCAAATTATAGCCCTGGGGTCAAAATTGGCCCAGCCCCGGGGGTCACAAGTTTTACATGGGAAAACTTTTAAAAATCTTCTCGTAGCTAGCAATTTGGCTTAGGGCTACCAAAGTTTTCATGTAGCTTTCTCTAGTGGGTCTTTACCAAGGGGGGCCCAAATTATATCCCTGGGGTCAAAATTGGCTCTGCCCCAGGGGTCACAAGTCTTATAGAGTGTAAAGTTAAGAAATCTTCTTGTTACTTACCATAAGACCTAGGGCTACCAAATTTAGCCCTGTGTATATCCTCAAGTTAGAAACCAATTGGCCAAGTATTGTATTGTTTTGCTATAGGGTTTTTTTTTTAAGCCAAAGTTTTGAAATATCAGAAAATAGTGTGGGAAAAGAGTACAAGGCTGATGAGTAGCATTTTTTACTTTCCTTTTCCAAACAATGATTCTGTAAAGCCTTCTATTTCCAGATCGTTAAAAACCTCGATTGTTTTGTGAAGGGCAGGAGGTCGTTATATGACTGAAATTAAAAAAAAAAAGAAGCGGCGAGTCTTGACAAAGATCAGACTGCACGTATGTGAAGGCTTATCTTGGTCTACACTGCCTGCATCTTAAATACTGTGAAACCATTAATATTCGTTGAGTAAGATCATCCTGCACAGTCCCCTCAGGCTGACCTGAGTCGAGACTTTGTGCTTTTGATCAATTTCCTTCATGTCAAAGAACCATTCTACCTCAGGATTCAGCCGGTTGTGAGACAAAAAAAAAAAAAAAAATCTTATGGATCCATACATGTATTTAAAGCGTTGAAAAGGAAAACAAAAATTGCGTGCTCAACAGTTTTCAAGTATTTTTGAAGAATTACTAGTAATTACGATGCAGAGGAAAAGATCGCGTTTTTTTTTTCATACATTTCATTTTGGGTTCTTGCAAAATACTTTCGAACTTATATTCATGGGAAAGTCGTCGGGGAAGTCCCTCTGTGCTACGGTTGAAATATTCCATTCAAATATTTCGAAAAACATGTTTTATGATCCAATGCACATGTGAAAATACAATGGTTATTAAACCGCATTTTTTCCTTCCTTTTACAGTAATATAAATCTTTGGTACTAATTCTTATCGTTTCGAAACTATAGTTGGCCTGCAACAGTGAAAAAGGGCATTCGGACATTTGCGTAAAGTGTCATCTCGGATCAGCCTGCGCCGTGCGCGCAGGCTAATCCGAGACGACACTCTCCGTTCTTATGTAATTCTCTGTTTTGTGCAAGTCTACTGTGGAACAAAATCGAATGTTGTCGTAAAGTGTCGTCTCTGATCAGTCTGAACGGATTGCGCAGGCTGATCCTCGACGACACTTTACGCAAATGTCCGAATGCCCCTTTTCGCGTGTTGCAGGCCTATATGAAAGACGCTCCGCGTGGGTTCAAATCATTTGAACACGGAGTTCCCAGACCTCTGTCAGTCAAAAGGTTTTTCCTTGTTTTGTCTTTTAACATGACTTTGTCGTTTGTTTTCGTTCTGCTTCGCACCGCTGTCAATTGAAGGATTATTTGAGCTATATCACAGTTCATTTGTTCACGTCTGGAAAGGCTTTCACCAGTCCATAGTGCGATTGCTCAAAACACTTATAGCTCAGTCGGTAGCGTGCAGGACTTGGGAACAGGGGGTCGTGGATTCGATCCCTGGCTCGGCCAATTTCTTTCCGAGGATTGATGATAGTCATTGTAACAAGATTCATTCCTCTCCCACCGCAGACCATTGCTTCGACGATGGTTATGTGGGAAAGCAGCCAGTGGCTTGGAAGGAAAATTGTGCGGAGTACTGGTAAAAGAGACTCCAGGAAAGCATGGATAGGTGCACTGGCCGCCGCGCTATAACTGAAAAAATGTTGAAGACGGCTTTAAAAACCATACAATCAATCAATCAATCAATCAACCATTCAATCAATCAATTAATCAATCAATCAAACCACTTATGTGTGTTACATCAACACAACTAGAATCTCTTCAACTTCATCCTTATCCTGCTAAATAAGTTAAATCAAACTTTCAAGCCGGTAGTAAAAACCCGAATAATCCTATTTCAAATTTATTTTCTTAAAAGAAAATATCTCCTTATCAGATAGTGTAGATCAAAGATCAGACTGCACGTTCTGTGCAGTCTGATCTTGATCTACACTGTCCGCTAAAGGTCGGTGAGTCACGCTTAACAGCCTGAGGGTTAATCAATTTTAGGTGACTTTAGTCAGGTGAGCTCTTTCTGATCAATTGTACTCTTGTTTTACAAAGAGGCATATAGAGAAAAGTTGTTAGACAAAAGGTCAACATTAATTTATCGTACACGAATGTACCAATTTCGAAAAGATTCTTCGCAGAAAAAAAAGAGTACCTGGTAATGTGACCAAGATGGCCGCCGTCGTTATATTAGCAAAGAACCATTATCTTCCACCAGTTTCAAATACTAGTACATACTTACTTAATTTGGGCACTCTGGGCACAGAACAGGACTACTTTTCAAAGTGGCAATCGATTCAGCGAATTTCAAAGTTAAATACGGTATACGTTTATTCAAAACAACTCTACTTAATATGATTCATCCAGCCATGGTTAACTACAATAGAACCTATGCACCAGTTATTTATAAAGCCGTGGTCACACCTTACGTAGTTGACCGTAGTGGGGAATGACCGTAGATGGCCGTAATTGAACGTATTAAACATAGATAGCCGTAGTTCAACGTAGTTATGAACTTAGTTTGAACTTATGATTTGCCCGTACTAAGCGCATAATTTTTGAACATGTTCAAAATTTGTTACGGTTAACTACGATGTTGTGACCCTACTGTGACCGTAGTTTGAACGTACTTGAATGTAGTTAACCGTAATTGACCCTACTTAACCGTAATGTATTTAATACGTTCAACTACGTCCAACTGCGGTAAACTATGTAAGATGTGACAGCGGTTAAAGTCTCAGTAGCGTCCAACTGAATAAACAAACTATTTATAAAATAAAAGTAAATTTCATTTTTACTATGTAAAAATATGGCGGTTATTATGACTTTCACGATATGTAAAGGTGCAATTCGCAAAAGTTCCAGTCAGTGGCAGCAAAAAGAATTTTGAAACTAGAACAGATCCTACCATGCCGCATTATCTGTTTGTTTACATCGATGATTGCCGACGATTAGCCGACTTTTCGTCGTAAATCTCCGCAGTGACATGTTAGTGACGTAAAGACCACGTGACCATTCAAAGCGTCGAAACAAACCCTTCATTCACTTGATCGTTTTGTTCCCATTCTAGGCTTGAAAAACGTAAGTTATCGACATCGTAAACAGAAACAACGACACAGGCTGATCATCGCTTATTCATTTATCATCAATACAGGAAGAGTTTTCTACATCTAAATAAGAAAACAGGTTCAGAATGAGCAATCTTACTCTCCGATGACATAATGTTGGAATTGTAAACAATAGTCCTGTCTACTACGTCATAGCACTAATGAGATGCAATGTTATCACGTTAAGTTCTCGAAGACCTAGTTCGAATAAACACGAACGATAACGAAGGTTGTCTCGATCAGTGTCGTCCGTGAAATCGACGGGCTTCTCCATGCATTTTCGCACATGTATATCATGGCAACCAGTGCAGTAACTGACACGTTCGGGTTTTCTCCGATCTTATATATGTGTGTTGTGATGGGTTATCCGATATATTTTCGAGTTATAAACGGTGAAAATTACCTATTTTTGGCTTTACTGCGGCTTTAAAGTACAATGACTGCAGCTTACCCGTACTGAGCAGAGTTTTTTCAGATGTTTTCAAATGGCGACCTTAGGTCTCATTTAGCGTCTTTCTGCCGGTTACACTTTTATGGGCTATCGGAATTAAATGTTAACAGTCCGTTTTCACCGACTGTTCTTAATGCGAGATTTAGAAGGTAACGCAAATGGTATAGTCAATCAGAAATCACGTTACTTCGAAAGTTAGAAAATACCAGAGAACATGGCTAAGAAAGTTAAGAATGGTTGGTGAACACGGGCACATATGATGACGTTGAAGGTGAACGATTTCTGGGCCATTATGGCCCTCTGGTTGAGATTTTAGCTGCAGGTTGAAAACTTTTCTCCATGTTTTAGTATTCTTTTTTTTTCAAATCTCAAAATACTGTATATTTATAATTATTGCCTTGTTGTTTGTATTTTCAGAGATTCAACAATGAGTAAAGCGTTCCGCCCCAAAGACAATCCGTTCACGACCAACCTGAAAGAACAATGCCTAAACCAAATAGAATTTTTACGGGCAGTCAATGCGATACCTTGTCTCAAAGACGAACAGTTCTTGAAGTTTGCCCTCTATAGATATGAGACACTGTGGCTACCTTTAGCCTATGATCACAGACACAGGTGTCTGTCTGCACCTTTAGATATAGAATGGATGTGGCATTGTCACATGTTGTCCCCGAGAAAATATTCTAGAGATTGTCATACAATCGTTGGAGAACTGATCAACCATACAATTAGAGGACCAAATGAGTACAAATCGGAACTCCAGAAAACCGAGAAGCTCTGGAGAGAAAAATATCCGACTGTACCTTTCCGCGTAGATTTAAAAGTTCCATCATATCCAAAGGAGCTTCAGTCGTTTAAATCTTCATTGACTTACGACGTGGTTAGCTCGGCTTTAAGACAAAACGTTTTCTTTTATCAAGTGTCCCTACCGCATTACTGTGATACAAAATACTTGGACCTGTGTTTATTGAGGTATAAACAATTCATCTTTCTAAAACAACAACTACCGGATGAGTTTATTGTACCTTGCTATGATATTGACGTCATGTGGCACAGCCATCAACTGAACCCGAAAGATTACGAGAAGGACATGATGAAATACATCGGAAATCTATTTAATCATGATGACAGCGTGAACGACCGAAGTGAGGGATCCAAACTCAACAACTCTCATCTTAGCACGAAAGACTTTTGGAGAAAATACTTTAACGAAAACTTTTCGCAGTACGGGGCCATGTACAGGGGCCAGCCTCCTGACGGAATACTTTACCAGATGTCAGAAAATGAAAGGTTTACCATGTCAACTCGCAAATCCCTGGTTACTCTACAGAAATGTGAAATCCATTTGCATGGAGAGTACAGTGGAAAAATTGGTCTTAAAGTGGATAGCTGCGCTGATACCAAGTCTGTAGAACAGCTGGTGTCTATGAAAAGTGCCTTTCAACCCACAGTATCATTCACAAAAGTTAACAAATTCGAGTTCGGCACAATTAAAGCAAACCTGCTTCGGTTTTCCGTCTTCAACTCGAAGGCCCCGCCAATTTGTCCTTGCTGCACTACTAAAACACCGATTGGCAACAATGCCATAGACATGTGTCATTTGCTCGAAAGCACTTTCGAATCGGGATCGATCGACATAAATTTGAAACTGAGCTCGGAAGACAGTCTTCACGTGGAAGGCAGCTTTACAAAACCAGAGCGTGGTCCTACCCCTTTGTTTCTTGACCGGGGTAATTATGAGACTGTTCGGATACCCGAGACCATAAGTCAACTGTGGGGTCCTGTCGCCCTGGAAAGGCTACCGCCGGGAGTAGATAACACTTGCAACGTTTCAACGCATAGGTAAACTACTTTTTCACCATTGAAAAATATATCGAACGCAGTGTAATTTCAGTTCATTATGCCCCCGAAAAAAATTTCTGGGCATATAGTTTTTGTTTAGTTCGTCCGTCCGTCCGTTCGTCCATTTTCGTGTCCGGGCCACAACTTTTTTCCTATGACTCAATTTCAAAATAACTTGACACAAATGATAACCACATTAAGACGATATGTCATGCACAAGAGTCATATCCATAGGTTCAAGGTCAAGGTCAGAGCAAGGTCAAATGTGATGGGGGGGGTAGTATTCGTGTCCGGCATACAACTTTTTCCCTTATGACTCAATTTCGAAATAACTGTGGACAAATGTTAATCACACCAAGATGATGTGTCATACGCTAGAATTATGTCAGTAGGTTAAAGGTCAGGGTCACAGCAAGGTCAAATGTGTTTTAGGGGTAGTATTCATGTCAGGCCTATAACTTTTTAGCTCACTTGAGCACGAAATGCTCAAGGTGAGCTTTTGTGATCGTGCTGTGTCCGCCGTGCGTCCGTCGTCCGTCGTGCGTCGTCAAATTTTACCTTGTGTACGCTCTAGAGGCCACATTTTCAGTCCAATACTCATGAAACTTAGTCAGAATGTTTGTCTTGATGATATCTCGGACGAGTTCGAAAATGGGTCATGTCGGGTCAAAAAACTAGGTCATTAGGTCAAATCTTAGAAAAACCTTGTGTACGCTCTAGAAGCGACATTTTCTGTCCAATACTCTTGAAAGTTGGTCAGAATGTTTGTCTTGATGATGCCTTAAATGAAATCCAAAATTGGTTATGTCAGGTCAAAAACTAGGTCACTATGTCAAATCTTAGAAAAACCTTGTGCACGCTCCAGAGGCCACATTTTTAGTCCAAAACTCTTAGAAAATGGTCAGAATGTTTGTCTTGATGATCTCTTGGATGAGTTTAAAAATGGGTCATTTCGGGTCAAAAACTAGGTCACTAGGTCAAATATTAGAAAATGGTGCTTAACGCAGTTTTTCAACATTATTTCAGTTATATCGCAGCGGCCAGTGCACCTATCCATGCTTTCCTGGAGTCTCTTTTACCAGTACTCCGCGCAGTATTCTTTCCAAGCCACTGGCTGCTTTCCCACCTAACCCTCGTCGAAGCAATGGTCAGCGGTGGGAGAAGAATGAATCCTGTCACAATGACTATCATCAATCCTCTAAAAGAAATTGGCCGAGCCAGGGATCGAACCCACGGCCCCCTCTTCTCAAGTCCTGCACGCTACCGACTGAGCTACTGGGGCTCGGCCTGATACTCATGAAACTTGGTCAGAATGTTTGTCTTGGTGATATCTTGTATGAGTTTGAAAATTGGTCACATCGGGTAAAAAACAAGGTCACCAGGTCAAACCTTTAGAATAGCTTGTGTAGCTCTAGAGTCAACGTTTTCTGTCCAATACTTATGAAAGTTAGTCACAATGTTTTACTTGATGATCGATACGTTGAAAATGTGTCACATTGGGTGAAAAACTAGGTCGCCATGTCAAATCTCGGAAAAACCTTGTGTACACTCTAGAGGCCTCATTTTCTGTCCTATACTTATGAAAGGTGGTCAGAATCTTTCTTTTGATGATATCTACAACGGGAAAATGGCCCATGTTTGGCTAAAAAGTAGGTCACAGAGGGAAAAAGCTTGTGCACAAGCTAGAGGCTAAATTTTCAGTCCAATAATTATGAAAGCTTGGTAGAATATTTGTCATAATATCTGGAAAGAGATTGAAAATGGGTCATGTTTGATCAAAAGACTCAGGTGAGCGACTCCAGGGCCATCATGGCCCTCTTGTTTAAATTATGTATCAATTTTAGTGTAACTTTTCAGAATTGTTAAGCACATTAAGACGATGTGTTGTACAAAAGAAACTTGTCAGCTGGTCAAAGGTCAAGGTCACAGCAAGGACAAATACGTTGAAAAAGAGAAATTTTGGACGGTTATGTTTGTGTCCGGCCTGTAATTTTTAAAATTATGAATGAATTTCAATACATCTATGTAGAACTGTCAAGCACACAAAGACAATATGTCGCACGCAAGAATCGTGTCCATAGGTCAAAGGTCAAGGTCAAGGCACATTCAGATGTCTATTTTGTGTCCAGACCTTAACTTTTCCCTCTGTTTCTTAATTTTAGAATGCTTTTTCACAAATGTTGGCCACAAAATGTCAATATATCATGCGCAAGAATAATGTCTGTAGGTTAGAAGTCAAGGTCACAGCAATTCAAATGTGTTTTTTTAGGAGTGGTGTTTGTGTTAGGCCTATAACTCTTTAATGAATAAATTTCAGTGTAACTTTGTATAATTGTCAACCACATATAAACGATGTGCCTACCATAAGAACCATATCAGTAGGTCAAAGGTCAAGGTCACAGCAAGGTCATATATTATTAAAAATAGAAATTTTTTGTTTGTGTCAGGCCCGTTCCTTTCCTAATTATGAATGACTTTAGATACAAGTTTGCAGAATGGTGAACCACATAAAGACGATGTTTTTGCACGAAAGAACCATGCCCTTAGGTCAAAGATTAAGTTTATAGCAAAGTCAAAGTTCCATTTTCGTGTCGCGCAATAATTCTTTACATGTTATGACTTGATATCAAAATGACTTTGCATAAATGTGTCCAAGGTCAAGGTCACAGCAAGGTCAAATATGTTTTTTTGGTGGTAGTGTTTGTGCCCGGCCTGTAGCTTTTTTTTTTTTTATTTATGAATGAATTTAAGTATAACTTTGCAGAATTGTCAACCACATGTAAATGATGTGCAATGCACAAGTTATCTGTCTGTCAAAAGTCTAGGTCAAGGTAAGGTCAGAAGTGTTTGGTTTGTAAGTGTTGAGTCCACAGGCAATGTTCATGTGACCAGCTCACAGGAAAAAGGTACTTTTTTCAGTCACTTCTTAGTGACACGTCTTGTTTTTGTTGTGCTAAACATCGTTTTATCATTATTTGTTATGTCACGACGATAGGTCCAACTGTTCTTCCTTTCCTGATATTTCTTTCACCAGTACTTCGCACAACATTCTTCTCATGCCACTGCCTGCTTTACCATTTCAACATCACCGAAATGGTGTTCAGCGGTCAGAGAGGAATGAATCCCGCCGCCAGGACTACATGTATCATCAACCCTCGGATAGAATATGTGATAAAAATCCAAATACTGAATAATAGTAATGAAAAAAAACAAAGAATGCAGATTGGTAATAGGGACAGTAACGCCTTGTTTCTGCTGTCAGAGAGAGGCTTTACACGCCAGGACATTCTTCTGTCCGAGTTACTCGTATTACTGGTATTGAAAGGAACGGTAATATTTAGGTAACTTTTCCCCGACGCCGTGACGGTTTTTTTTTTTTCGCTTGTTGTTATTAGGGTGAATCATATATTTTTTTTCTTTCAGTTGCACATGATTCAAGCAAAATTAATGGTTTGAGGGGTATGAGAAGAAAAGATTTTTGTCTAATGATGAAATATATACATATCCCCATCTATTTACGCTTTCCTGACTCTATTGATAATTTTAACTAGGTTATTGAGCTTTCTTGTATTCGATATAAGAAGATTTTACATTCATCATATAGCTACCCATAATCAGTGTAATATAGCCATTGCAATTTTTTTCTTTTTTATATTTCAAACTCGTTGAGATAAGCAAACAGTCACTGACTAAAGCTCTATCATTATTTCTAAAGCAATGTGTACCTCGATTTCACTGTTACTTTAACTCTCAAAATTGGTGATCGTGATAAAATATCTGACTTTAGAACACAAGCGACATATGTTAGCGCCTTTGGAACTATTTTTCGTCCAAGACGTTCACACCTGCCAACGAAGTGAATATTTCAGTACACATGTACATGCAATCCTAAGTTTTAACAAACCATGGACTGTAATTCTTGAGACACAGTCACGTGAAAAAAAGAATCTGATATTCATTGGCTTTTGAGGTAAGAATTTTATTAGGCTTGTCTACCAAATAATATTGTCACCTTACAAAAAGCCAAAATTTTAGACTCATCTAAATTCAAAGCATTTGCAGACGACAGATTAGATATGATTCAAATGACGTTTTTTTTTTTCTGTGAATGGGTAAAAAATATTGTTGGAAAAGGAGAAAATGCTGGTTATCAGCATTTTCTCATATTCCAACAATGTTTTCGAAAGCCTTCTTGTTCAAGGTCGTGAAATCTCGGGATTGTGTGGTTAAGAGTCAATAAGCTTTCGAAGACTTGCTTTGTATCACTTTTAAACTCGGTCAGCAAATTTCTGTCTTAAATACCAACTTATGTTAGATCTTATTTTTTACACTATTTTAAGATTAAAGAACCATCGCGGTCGTGTACAGGTTACAGCGAGGACAATACACAGCCCAAAACTTTTACAGTCTGTCATACAAGTATTCTACCATGACAAGATGGCCGCCATAGGCCACCTGATTGCGTCAGACCAACTTCCGCTTCCAACTCAAGTAAGTATTAAGGTTGCACACCATATTAACGTTCATATCTGCCCTTTTTTGAATACAACCACAACCTCTTAGACCGTATTCACCAACTATTCGTAATAACTATCCTTGTCGAATTCTCAGGAATTTTCTAAATTTGAAAATAAGACAATTTCTGATTGGCTAAACCAAATAGTTTAGCCAATCAGAAATAACTTATTTTCTAATTTAGAATTAGACTAAGAATACAGATTAGAATGTTTGATGAATACGGCCCTTGATCTCCATTTTTTTTTTTATATGCTAAGAAATATAGGTCAAGGTCACAGCAGGGCATCAAATGTGAGATGTTCTTGATAGCTTCATTGTCCAGAGCGTATGTTTACCCGCTTTACGGAGCTCATATTTCACAAATACATTTATTATACACCAGTAAATTTTCCGGCTCAAATACATGCGTCACAATCGGATAAAATAACACACACGACAGGAAAAATACGTATCTACACACTGTGATTTACGGTTCCAAATATGGTATGATGACGTATCTTGTGCAAGGACTAAGCATGTATTGATTTGCAGTTTGATTAGTCAAAATGTTACGCTGTAATATTAATCCGCCATTTATAAAATAGAGTAACTACCTTCCACACTATTGATTGTCTCATTTTGTTTACCGTTTTCGAATAAAATATCAATAATTGCAAAATGTTGTCGTTGAAAGTTGTAGGTATATAATAAAAGGAGTATTGTTTTGTAGTAACTTTTCTGGTGCTTGTATTTACTTCTCGCTGCGTAAGAAAATTTTTACAAGCACCAGGACAGTTACTAAACATAATATCCCGTATGTATTCACCTGTAGGGACATACATGTGTATTTCATGTTGATTATCGCATTTCATTCCGTTTTTAAGAGTAGACTTATTCGTCTCGCATTGATTTCGCGACAAGTGCTTTAGCTTTTCTCACAATACGCATAACAATGAAATAAAAGAGGCAGTTTTTGGTGAGATTGCTTTTCATCATTTCTCTTCATATTGAACTACAAAAGACTCTATATATGTTCATATCCCAATGCCTCCTACGCCGACGTTCTTTTTCTATGAGATATTTCGTGTTTAAAAACACAATCAGTAACTGCCTGTTGAAATCCTACTAAGTACCCGGACCATGGTTTGGGTTAATCCTTCTTCTGACCGCGCTCATTACGGGAATCGAAGACGGATCGTCTAGTAAGCGAGGCTGAAACTCTGTACTTTATCAATATCAGATCACACAGAACGCAGAAAGCGCAATCAAATCTTGGATCTGTACCATCTGCTTGTTTGGTGATGCCTTTAAAATAAAATGATTTCTGAGTTTGAGCGGATTATTTCAGCCGTCGAGCGAGGTCGAGCAGTTTATAATGTATTTGGCAAGAAAAGAATTGTAGTCAGCGGCTGCTAGTTTGTATCAGCAGGTTGCAAGCCACATTAGTTCCTGAAAACGATTATGTCTTCTGCCCTAGGTGAAAAACAAGAACATACCAACCCTTAACCCGAGGGAAGGTGAGCGAGCCGTGCTCATCAAAAACAGGCAGGGAGATTGGGGCATCGTTCTAGGCAAATGGAAAGGCTTGAAGCGAGGCAGACCGGGAGTACCTGGTAAGTAAACGATACAGCGTCCCTTGTTTGTACGAATGTATTACTGGCTTATCACATTGACAGATCTCTTATTCGTGCTTTCTCCCATGATTCATCATTACTGGGATAGGGTTCGGCAGTGTCTTGCTCAAAGGCACTTCCTATAAGACAGTATCGCCGTTGGGAATCGAATCGGGATTGTCTCTTTATAAATGAAACGCATTAACCACAGAGCCGATAAAGAATTCTTTACACGAGCACAAAAAGTTAAAGACTTGTCCTTTTTGCAAAGGGAAAATGCTGGTCGTTTTCGTTGGGGTCGTTAAAACTAAAGATTTATTGATGTATGATATTTAAGAGAGTGAAATATTGTGAATATAATCTGGCTTGTAACACGCGGACATTTGCGTAAAGTATCGTCTCGGATCAGCCTGCGCAGTCCGCGCAGGCTAATCCGAGACGGCACTTTACGCATACATTAGATTTTGTTCTTCAGTAGACTTGTGCAAAACAGAAAATTACATAGAAACGGAAAATGTCGCTTCGGATTAGCCTGCGCGGACTGCGCAGGCTGATCCGAGACGACACTTTACGCAAATGTCCGAATGCCCCTTTTAGCGTGTTGCAGGCCATATAAGAGTCATGTTCTTTGAAAAGTTTAATGCAACTTCAAAAAGTATCGACCCATGTCAGCCAGCGCAGACTGATCTAAGTCGAAACTCTTCGCCATTCTACCTCATAATTAAGCTGGTTTTAGACAAAGCAGTTCCTTGTTATGCGATGAGTTGCTTGGATGCTTCAAGTAATGCATTAATAAAATGCAGTAAATTTTATTTTCGGGGTTAGAGGAATCGAATTAGATGAAAATTAATTTCCCTTGTAATAGTCTGAGCTCCGAGTATAACGCTCATGCGCAGGTTCTTCAAGTCGGGGTTGGAATCGACTGCGGGTAGACGTAGTTTTTACTTCGTTGTTTAGGTTATATAGTATGATATGCTTACAGTTTTTCAGGAAGAATGGTGAAACGTTGTTTCAGGGTTATAAAAGTCGGTTAATTGAATGTTCAATAGTCGGTCTTTGGTCCCAACTGTTATACAAAAATGAAGTCAATTTTTGGCTCCACTGACTCATGTCATGGCTCAGTGTCCGTCTTGCGTCCGTTCGTGCGTCCGTGCGTTAACTTTATTTTCAAACCTCTCCTTCTCTGAAGCTTCTCATCCAATATTGACCATACTTTACAGAAATGATCCTGCCATGGCCGTTTTCATTTTTTTTTTTTTGGAAAACATTGATTCCTGTTAAAATTTTGGTTGCCATGGAAAAAAAAAAAAAACGGAAATATTTTGAAAATCTTTGAAAATCTTTTTGTCTGAAATCATAAGGCCTAAGGCTACCAAATTTGACTTTACCTAATGGACCTCTACCAAGATTCCCCAAATTATAGTCCTGGTGTCAAAATTGGCCCCGCCCCGGGGGTCACAAGTTTTACATGGGTTTATATAGTGAAAACTTTAAAAATCATCTGGTTCTAAATCACAAGGCCAAAAGGTACCAAATTTGGCATGTAGCCTCTTCTAATTGATCGCTACTACGGTTCTTCAAATTCAGATGTGGCCCTGTCCCGGGGGTTATAATTTTTACATTGATTTATACCAAATTCTGCATGTAGTTTTATCTATAGGGTCTCTACCTAGATAATTTAAATTATAGCCTTGCGGTCAAAACTGGCCCCGCCCTAGGAGTCATCAAGCTTTACATGGGCTTGTACTGCAAAAATTCTTAAAAATCTTCTCCTACCTAACCATAAGACCTAGGGCTTCCAAATTTGACACATAGCTACATCTTTCGGATCGCTTCTGAATTTGTTAAAATTTTAGCCCTGTGATCAAAAGTAGCCTCGTCTAAGGGGTCTCATGTTTTACTGTGGCTTTATATTGAGGAAATTTTGAAAATCTTTATCTTATGGACCTCTACCAGGATTCAAGTAATCATTGCTCTGTGGTCAAAAATGGCCTCGCCCTGGAGTCACAACTTTTCCACGGGCTTTCACAGAAAAAACTTTATCAGCCTTTTTGTTGGAAACCATTTGGCCTATAGGCCTAATCATAATGTTAGGTATTTATGCTTTGTAATTTCTAGCCACTGGAACGATACATAGAGGATATTTGTTTTTTACGGTGAAAAATCGAAATTTATTTCATCGAGTGAACATCATCGGTAATATTTTCACTCGTGGCGCAATGAGTGAACAGCTCGGTAATATTTTCACTCGTGGCTGCACCACGAGTGAATATATTACCGATGATGTTCATTCGATGAAATAAATTTCGATCTTTCACCGAAAAAAACAAATATTCTATTTATATCATGCTTTTAACCCTTTCTGTGGGGGAACTTAGTCAAAATCCAGTACAGTTCTTTTCGGTTATTCCCCGTGGCGTACCCCCTCCGTATAGCAACGTATTACAATATTACGTCAAGCGCGAGAAATGTAAGGTAAATAACGTCATATTTTCCGCGCATTTCACATAGGTAACTAGTGCGCGGGAACAACTGTTTCCGCCTTCAATTGAAGAGTTAGAATATAAAAATCGGTATTTTTCACTGGTCGTAACCATGAAATATCGAAAAATATTTCACTGATATTTCTCGATAACCTACCTTAAAGCATGAAATAAAGGGCTATTATGGCCCTCTTGTGTATTTGTTATGAGAAGTATATGTGAGTTTGCAAGGGAAACCATCTTTCCCAGAGTGCCGCTTATTTATCATTTGAGCCGTGCTCTAGTAAAAGGGAGTTTAATGCATCTCCGCGATGCCTTGGACCAAGCATGTCATCACACAATTATGTTTCCATAAAATCCATTTCGTCTGACAACCTTCTGAATAATGAAGAAGACTAGTCCTTAGACCAAAAGCAAAAATTGTTGACACAGGTCAGTCTGCGCTGAATGCGCAGGCGAACCGGGCTCGACAGATGCAGTAAACCCCCTGTTCACACAGCAAGGCTCATTTGTGTATTTTTACTGTACAGGTAGAGCAGGTACAAGCAGCACCCCGGCTGTCAAGGGTGTACCAGGTGTGAAAGGAAGTCCTGGTACTCTGTCAGTCAGGTTTTACAAGATCTCTACCGGAAGGATGATAACTCTAGATCTGGGCTACCTTTCCAAAGCATACAGTTTTGAAATGGAAACTGTCAGTGTTGATCTGAAGAAAGGGACCATTGTGATTGGGCCAAACTCGACGGAAGTAGCAGAGAACATCGCCATCGCGTTTGCTGTGTCCCTGTTACACGTTCTGTGTGTACCAAGACCGAAAGACTGGAAAGTGGGGCAAAAGATTAACAAACCGACAGCAACGAGTTCGACGTCTGTTCAACCCGTGCCTTCCGACGACATGTTGTTTATCTTAGCGTGCGGTCTCCACTTGGACTCTCCATCCAATTTCTATATCAGGGAACATTATGGGGCCACAACATGCGCTATGTGCGGAGGAGGAGACGACGGTGCGGGCATGGTAACTGATTTTAGCGGCGACACTGTCGGGCTTGACGCAGCCGGTGATGGTTGCGGGGATCTAGGAGGAGACGCCGGGGACGGTGGTGACGCGGGTGGGTGTGGTGGATGCGGAGGTTGTGGAGGGTGTGGTGGATGTGGAGGCTGCGGTGGATGTGGTGGGTGTGGTGGATGCGGCGGGTGTGGCGGTTGATAACCAATACCCCTCCACCTTCTGTACAGAATTAATCAAAGATTCATGGAATAGTTGATCATTGAATGGTATTTATATATATAATAAGCTTGAAAGCTACGATCGCTGCTGAAAGCAATATCAATTTAACCAAATTGTTTACTTGCGTCTAGCTACACTGATGACGTCACAGGAACGACATTTGCCAATCAGCGTTGACAGGATTTTAATGAGGCTTTGCCATGTAGTTTAACCCTTTCAACGCCAAATATATAAAGTTGACATTTTTTAAAACCTTAGAATACCATCCATTGACACTCTGACAGATTTTTTCATCATATAAGCATGAGTAATGAGGGCCATTCCTGTAAGTCATCTCCCTTGCCAGGTAAAGAAAAGGGTTAACCAAATAACAGATTGGTCTTTTTAGCTGTACTTCTTTGTTCTTATCCTTGATTCCCTTAGGGATGTTGAGATGAATATAGTTTGATTCATGATTATGTTTAAGGTCCCAATGTAATTTTAAAGCAAATTCTGTTCTCAATCACCATAGAAATGTCTTTATGTCGAATTGTAAAACAATCTAACCAGTTTTAGTTAAGACATTATCTCAAGAACATATTTGTGCAGCGCAAGAAAATCAAGGGTGAAAACCAAGTAAATCCGGTATTAGGACCGTTGTAGTACAGGAATCAAGGGAAATAACTGAAAAAATACGCATTGCAGTGCTCAGCATGGATTCGAGATTTTACTCTCTCAGCAGTCTCACAGTGTGCGTATTCACCAACCGCTCTGAAGAATATTTCTTGTCTAACTCTGAAGATTTTTTTTTTTTAATTTGAAAGTCACACAACTTCTGATTGGCTACACCAAATGGTTTAGCTAATCAGAAGTTGTGTTACTATCTAAATCTAGAAAATTTTAGAATAAATTCAACAAAAATACGTATTAATGAAAAGCTATTTTAGATTTTAAACTTGTATATATTGGTAACGATGGATTTATTTTGAGCAGTATATATTCAGATCAGACTGCACAGAATGTATGTTTCAGATTATAGAATTTACCTTTTAAAAGACGGAAAACATTGTGGGGAAAGGAGAAAACACTGGTTACCAGCATTTCTTCTTTTCCCACTGTGTTTCATAGGCTTTCTTCCTTACGGTCGTTTAAACTGGAGATTGTGTGATAAAACAAATATTGTTGAAAATCTACTTGTGATATAATTCCTTGCAGTGACCTATGTATAGGAATAGATACAGTCCCTTTTATTGTCCGCGCATCTAAGTGTGCGTAGCCTATGTATTACACAATACATCAAGAAAAGGTCCAGTGTACATATTTAGTAATATCTTTACCCCACAATCCCATGTTTTAATGACCATGGTGGAGAAGACTTTTGAAAAGATGGTGAGAAAAAGGAGAAAATGCTGGTAATCAGCATTTCCCACTTTGTTTTCTAACTCTTCCCAGAACAAAATTTTAAGTTTTCATTCTTTTGTCGTCTGCAAATGCTTTCAATTGAGTCTAGCCTAAAATTTTGTCGTTTGGTAAAGATTTAAAAGTCGAACCGATGTATATACGAGTATTTATTTTGTATTTTTATCTGACATACCGCCTATAAACAAATATAGTGTAAAATAACGATTATAAATTTATATGATTGTATGACTTGTTTGCGTTTTTTTTTGTCTGTTAGAATTGCTGCTTTACTATTTTCCAAGGAAACAACCTTTAGTGTAAAAATAAATGGCAACAAAGAACATAACAAAACAAAAACTATTCCATAAAGTCTAAGTAGTGTAGTTTTGAGCCTCGTCTGAATTTTTTGAATATCCGAGCATATTGAATTTTCGAGGTAATAACGTGGTTCAAAACTTTCAGTTTGCTTGGGCCAGAATGTGTAACCGTTAAAAGTAACCGACAGTGTAGATTTAAGATAAGACTGCACGTTCTGTGCATTCTTATCTTGATCTACACTGTCTACGAAAGAAGATAAATAATGTTTAGCAGTCTAAAAAAAATAATGGCATGTATAAAATAGCCCTTGTGATGACCGTTTAATGCCCGACAAGAAGGTCGCACTGTGAATAGATGTCCGCCCCAACAAACCTTATATGCACCACTGAGCCAAAAAATGCATATTTAACTCTTTAACAGACTTGGGCCAGAATGTGTAACCGTTAAAAGTAACCGACAGTGTAGATTTAAGATAAGACTGCACGTTCTGTGCATTCTTATCTTGATCTACACTGTCTACGAAAGAAGATAAATAATGTTTAGCAGTCTAAAAAAAATAATGGCATGTATAAAATAGCCCTTGTGATGACCGTTTAATGCCCGACAAGAAGGTCGCACTGTGAATAGATGTCCGCCCCAACAAACCTTATATGCACCACTGAGCCAAAAAATGCATATTTAACTCTTTAACAGACGACAAAATTTTAGCCTTGTCCAAACTGAAAGCGTTTGCAGACAATAAATCAAATAATAAATAAAACATGAAATATGTCTATCATGGGGTAGAAAAATTGTGGGAAAAAAGGAGAAAATGATCGTTACCCGCATTTTCTCCTTATCCCACAATGTTTTCAAAAGGCTTCTCCCTCGGGGTCCTTTAAAGTAAGGTAATGGGTTATAACAAAGAAGCACAATAACCACAGAAATGATTTGTAACCCAGGCATACCAGCAGACACATTGGCATACTTTGACAATATAGACTTTCCTAATAGAATCATCGGTGTTAATCGCCGTTTTCAACATTATTCCGGTGATGTGGCGCCGGCCAGTGCGCCTAACCAAACTCTCCTGTAGTTGCTTTTACCAGAACATTTTTTCTAAGTCTGGCTGCTTTCCCATATGACTATCGTCGAAACAATGTTCAGCAGTAAGATATGATTGATTCCTGTCGCAATAATCATCAGTAGTCATCGGAAAGACTTTGAATCATTTTCCAATAATCATATTCAGTCCTCGGAAAGACTTTAAATCCTTTCCCAATAAATACATGTATCAGCAAACCTAGGAATGACTTCCTCTCCCAATAATCATATTCAGTCCTGGGAAAGACTTTGAATCCTTTTCCAATAATCATATTCAGTCCTTGGAAAGACTTTAAATCCTTTCCAAATAAATATCAGCAAACCTAGGAATGACTTCCTTTCCCAATAATCATATTCAGTCCTGGGAAAGACTTTGAATCCTTTTCCAATAATCATATTCAGTCCTCGGAAAGACTTTGAATCCTTTCTCATTATTCATATTCAGTCCTCGGAAAGACTTTGGCTAAGCTGGGAATCGAATCAACGACCCTTAGGTTTTAAGCCCTGTACGTTACCGACTGAGCTACCGGGTTCGGGCTTCAGGCGAGAAAATGTGACAGAAGAAATTGAAAGCATAGGTCAGAAATGCAAGATAAATTTCTTTATCCATTATGTCGATTTTCTCTTACTCTTAGACTGCTAAGTGTGACTCAATAACCTTTTGCGGACAGGGTAGATCAAGATCAGATCTTAGATCTACACTGTCCGGTAAGGCGATCTCCCCCCCCCCCCCAAAAAAAAACCTATATTTGGGTTTCTACTGTCGCCTTGAAAGTTTCATTTAAAGTTTCAGTAGCGTCCAACGAATAAACAACCTGTTTATAAAATAAAAGTAAATTTCATTTTTACCATGTAAAAATATGGCGATTATTATGACTTTCACGATATGTAAAGGTGCAGTTCGCAAAAGTTCCAGTCAGTGGCAGAAAAAAGAATTTTGAAACTAGAACAGATCCTACCATGTCGCATTATCTGTTTACATCGATGATCGCCGACGATTAGCCGACTTTTCGTCGTAAATGTCCGCAGTGACGTGTTAGTGACGTAAACACCACGTGATCATTCAAAGCGTCGAAACAAACCCTTCATTCACTTGATCGTTTTGTCCCCATTCTAGGCTTGAAAAACGTAAGTTTGTCGACATCGTAAACAGAAACAACGTAAAACACCCAAAATCACTAATAAGGCACAAATTTGAGTTATTAATGTCGCATGCTGTTTGGTCAAGTTAACTTGTCCGAAGAAGATAGAAAAGTTTTCCCGAGTAAAGTTCTTGAGTTGGGTCAACTCTGTCACCCCATATTTTTTCCACTATCTGTTTTGATATTTTTTTTACAACACGTGTAAGATGCAAAAACGATACATACGTTACTGTCGCACGCCTGGATTTATTTCTTCCGTACTCCACCACGTACATAAAATACTGTTTATTATTAAACCTTTACCATCATAGTTTTGAAATTTCATTGTATTTTCAAGAGGGTTAGAATCGGTAGAAAATGACTCATTGATTTGAAAATTACGGTCACTGCAAACAATGTCGCAAGGGTTATGATACATACGTGACGCTCTTTCAAAAGTCAATCTTATGGAGGAGCATCGTGCAGCCAGTGTAAACGAGAGATGTTTTAAAAAAGCTAACACCTTTCAAAAGTTTGGAAAAAGTATTTTTGAGGGAGTAATGATATCATTTTTTCAGCAATTGCGATTTTCAGTTAGCATACCAGAAGCGTAAAAACACAGCGATACATACGATACCAGGAATAATTTGAACAAAAATTTATCTGCGCCTTTTAAATGCAATTATAATAAAGCATGAATATTTCACCTTCGAGCTAAACTGTAAGAAGACCAGGTGTTGTCAACACACAGATAAAAAATATTGAATAAGGCACCAAATCATACATACGTTATCGATACATACGGGACAAAATAAATTAAAATTTTATGACAGACAAGTATTCCATCACTGGTAAGAGGCATATTTCATCGTGTAAGCTTATGGAGCTTGCCATGCTATGTCCCCGTGGGGTCCCGGGTTTTTTTTAATTTATAGAATAGGACCTCGGCCTTTCTCTATGGTATGTCGTAGAAGGCGACTAAAATTAGAGACAAACGGCTGCTTTCCTCGTAATTCGTAGGATTGCAGCAGGCTGGGTAGTTCTTATTCCAAATCCTGTATTTTTTTTTCTCGATGTAAATAGGGTTTGGAATGGGAATCAATTGGCCTGTGGGACCCCGTGTGGTTTAATCGGGGGTATAAGAATAAACCACTGCAGTCCCGCGATCGTCACATCTGCCATTTCATCTGGCGGAACAAAAGTGACAGCATGCATGTCGTAAAAGGCGACAAAAGGGGCATCATTTTGTGTTTCGTCCATTCCTCATTTATCATGTTTGTCTTATGTTTTTGCACATGTATGTTATTTTCACCTCGCATTATTGTTTACTAAGTAAGTGCGCCCAATATGACCTAAGTTGTCGACGGGCCTTAAAACGCTATTCATCATAAAACGCTATTCATCATGCCATGCTATGCATTCTTGAAGAAATCTGAGTAATTTTCGCTCTGTTATCTTTTTCTGTTAAGAAATGAGAGCTACTAATGTGACATCTACGCTGACAGAGATTATGCTGTTCATGAACTTTTGTTTATGCTTGAGGTATTTCATAGGTTAACCTACTTTAAGATAAAATACAGTAATCTGTGTTCAGAAGTTTATAACCATTTTTTCTGGCAACCCGTAATACTGATACATACGTTACTGATGGTAACGTATGTATTGGTGTTAAGGACCAATACATATGCCTACCAGCAAAGATTCTTTCGATACAGATCATGTTAGAACTAGTACTAGAAACGTCAATGGAAGAAACTATGCATTTTTAGTTACAAATCTGTCGGTTTAGTTTCACCTACATGCAATGACAAATACTCCAAAGACAACATCGGTAATTTCTGTGACGGCTGATCGATTCTCTAATTTCCCAATATAATAATTCATATTATAGTCTGAATCATAACACCATAATTATGCCTTGAGTAAAGATGATTTTTAGCTATTAAATGAATAAATCTTATAACCTTCAGATGTGAGCAACTGCCCTTTTCTTTATCGAAATACTTAGTACACAATAATTAACGTATGTAGCTATACCTCCGTTGTTACACAAATTATACTCAAAAAGCAAAATACAGAAGTACTAGTAAGCCTTGAACGAAAGACAGACATGCTTCTTTTTCAATAGTAGGGGGACAACGACATAATCATGTTTAGGTCTGTGTTGTAAATTGAGTGGGACTTCTTCTTGGAAGAGCCTGGGAGTGAAGCTTGCCATGGAAGACGCATTCTAGACTTATCCTGGAAGTCTTGCTCTGAAGTTAGACTTCGCTTCACTCTGGAGCAAGAAACTTCGCCACGGAACCCTCTCTCTAGAGCCTCACTTCTTTTGCAACAGGTTGTTAAGCAGGGTTTCAATAAGAGGTAGTATGGTTCTGGAGTGAGTCTTCTCCGAGGGCATCCTCTAAAAGTGTCAGGCCCTCCTGGACAGTGTCATGCTCTTGAAAGAAACTTACCCTGGAATTTCATCGCTGAATAGGTTCGTCCCTTTATTAGGATTTGATGATCATATTTTTTTAGTTACTCACTTTACTGCATAATTACCCATGAAACTTTCACTTTGACATTTTTTTTCTTGCGAGGTTATGAAACTATAGGTGTTGCCCTGTTGTCATGGGGCATATTTTCCAGGTCAAGGTTCAGCCAGACAATAAGAGAATCGTTTAATGGTGGTCTTTGTATGCAGTTTAGACTGATAGAGAAACCAGTAAGAAAACGCATATCTTGTTTAAATCCCATTCCCTCTCTGATAATCCGATTATTAAAGGTATCAAAACTAAATGGATTGGGAGCGGGTTAACTTAAGGGGTTACGTAGCCACACCCCGATCATTGCATTAGCCCTAGTGCTGATCAAATCTCGTGTGTAAAAGGAGATCTCCAATTATTGGAAAGGTCCGAAAGGCTGTTTATGCTACGCGCTCGTGGAGACTGAAAAAAAAAAAAACCCAAAATCTTTCCAGATGATTGGTAAATGACATGAACAGCAAATCTGACTAGGCTAACTGATACATACGTTACCGGTACACTACCGAACTTTTCTCTATCCACGCTGCACAAAGTGTTCTGATGTTCTTTTGTGTTTCTTGTGTCTTATAGTGATTATGTCATAATTTTGTATGTTCAGAGTGTTATCACTCACCCTTATATAGACGTCATGTGGAACAGATACATACGTTATACAAGTTATAACTTCAACCTTAGTCATAAAGCATATACATGTAGTCGATGTAAAGTAAGCTAGTCAGGGTGACTAGGTCGTGTTTGTAAGCAAGAAAGATGATTCTGCCCTTTCAGTTGCTAAACAAGCCAAGTCTTAATACCCGGAAATATCATTTTAGGACATCTGCGGAAAAGCGGCAGTTTTGGTTACTATTTATATATTATCGGTCTCTAAAAGGATGAAATACTCTTTGGCATAGGCAAATGTAATCACTGATTGATAATTCTTACTTCTAATCAATACAGTACCCCAGTTTTAGCCAAAAATTGTATTTATGAATTTCACTGATACATACGTGACATTTTCCCATGTTTTCTGATCAGATAATAACTCATTTGTTCCACAATCAATGCATAATATTCTGAGCATCTAGAAAAGTGTAATATCTATAGTTTTTTGTCGACGGAGTAAATACTTAAATCATCAATCGATAACTGACATTACAAAACTGTACCTAAATGTTGTGATTTTGTTCCTAGAAAAGGAATTGTTGGCTTAACGATCTCTTATCTTTCAATGCTGTGAAAAAAAATACATGCAAATGTTTTACGGTGAAATTATGGCTGAAGCATCGACAACTATATGGTCTGTAATTTGAAAAAGTATCGGGACTCATATCTATTTACATTATGGTAAAAAAGGCAGATTTGTAACGGGTTTCATCAAGGAACGTATGTATTTACATACCAAATATGGAGAGTCAGAGGTACATCTTAAACATATCATATCTTGAAAACGGTGCTGATTTCTTGGGTGAAATTTTAGCTGAAAACCCCATAATCTTTGTTCTTCAAGATCAAAGGAATATTACGTATGAAAATTGAAGTTGATTTTTTCGAATTCCTTAAGCCAAAAATGTGCCTTATTAGTGATTTTGGGTGAAAAAGCTGATCATCGCTTATTCATTTATTATCAATACAGGAAGAGTTTACTAGATCTAAATAAGAAAACAGGTTCAGAATGAGCAATCTTACTCTCCTATGACATAATGTTGGAATTGTAAACAATAGTCCTATCTACTACGTCATAGCACTAATGAGATGCAATGTTTTCACGTGACTTTCTCGAAGACCTAGTTCGAATATACACGAACGATAACGAAGGTTGTCTCGATCAATGGCGTCCGTGAAATCGACAGGCTTCTCCATGCATTTTCGCTCACCTATATTATGGCAACCAATGCAATAACTGACACGTTCGAGTTTTTTCCGATCGTATATATGTGTGTTGTGATGGGTTATCCAATATATTTTCGAGTTATAAACGGTGAAAATTACCTATATTTGGCTTTACAGGGGCTTTAATTTATCTAGCAGGTAAAGGGTTAAACAAAATAGGCCTATTCCAGACAGAAAGAATGAAAGATCAGATTGTTTCTTTTCTGTGGCTTGATTTAAATCTAATATGTGTGAAAGGACATTTAATCCCGTGACTGTTAAGCACGCCTAAATAGCCTTTTGCGGACACAGTGAGTCGTTATCAGAGTGAACAGAACGTACAGACCAGGGAACTTATATAGTGTGTATATACGATCCCTGTACAGACTGACATTGGATCTACTCTCTTCGAATACTGAGTTTTTTTACGAGAAAAAAAATGAAACCTGCTTAATTTTTATTTTTGCTGTAAGCTGGAAATTTCCATTTGATTTATCAAATCGCAGTATGATCTTTTGCAACCTAATAGTTGAAACAAAATGATTAACAGTATGTCATAGTACGATATGAGCCATTCTCTGTGAAATGGAGGCTAAATGCATCTGCAAAAGTATTGACACATGTCAGCCTGCGCAGTCCGCGCAGGCTGACATGGTTCGAAACTTTTTGCTATTTGTTAATTCTTGCATGTCCAAGGACTATTCCATCTCATGATTCAGTTGGATGTTAAACAATATATGGATCCATAATTATGTGATGACTTGCCTGGTATAATACATCACGGAGATACATTGACCCCCCCCCCCCCCTTTTGCCAGAGCATTGCTCATTTCATGATTGCTGTTTCGGGGGCTTAAATGCAGGTCAGTAATACCTCCATCTCCACAAAACGACTTTCTCCTAACTTATATTATTCACGTTATCCACCCTGAATCGATCTATTTCGTTTAAATTTCATTACATATGGAATGGTTTCCAACAAAGACAAATTCTTGCCACGTTTTACCACAGTCAACTGGAGCATGTGTACTTGTAATCAGTTTATTTACGTTTCCCTCTACAGCTATTCTCAAGATTTCCCGTACGTTGTATTGGTATTTTAACGTTTTGTTTCTCTCTGGTCCTAACAAAATCAATCTGTACAAGATAAATCGAATTATCGCAAGAATTTTTCTTTCTTTTTTTTTAAATCTAGAAGCAGGGAGTGTATTACAGGAATATACAAGTCTTTTCTGCAGTTTACCTGATAAACTGTCATAGAAAAGCTGACAGAACTTTGTCTCTCAACCCCTTGTTCGTTGGCAGACGCATAATGTGTGAAAAAAGACATTGACTACCGTAACATTTTCTAATGAACTGATTTTCTTGATGATGCCAAACCGTCGCAACGTAACGTTTGGCCAGTGTTGTCTAGATTGTGCATGCCACGAACTGAATCTGGAACGAAACCTTTGTCAGAGTCATACATAGGCTATGTTTGATTACCTCCCTTATTTTGAAAGGCGCCATTTACAAACACTTCGACGATACAGGGGGGTAAAGAAAATGACATCTTCAAAGGATAAACAAGTAAGAATCGGGAGAATTTTCACGTCAGAGATGGAGCGACTATCTCGAATTTTCTTTGTTTCACACTCACAAATGGGCGACATGAATCATGATTCCAACAGTTTTGACTGTCGTTTGATCGGGAACAACCGAACAAGATGCAGTGGTTCCCCGACAGAATAGTTCCCCTACCTTCAGTCTGAAAGATTGCTCAGATGTTATTTTTGTGATTGGGTCTCCGCACTCCTTCATTGCAGCTCTTCTTTAATAGCATCTAGAAATTTCAAAATCTTACCTGTCATCTATCGGTCTGCTTAATGTGTCTTTAATCTGCTTGTCAGCCATAAAAATGGACATGCTGACATAGCTGACAAGCAGATTAAAGCCGCATTAGGCAGACTGAAAGATGACCGGTAGGATTTTGAAATTTCCAGATGCTGTTAAAGAAGGGCTGCAATGAAGGGGTGTGGAGACCCAATCACAAAAATGACATCAGAGCAACCCGCCAGAATGAAGGTACAGTTCCCCAATTTGAGTTTTAGATGCAGTTCCTTAAAAGATTTAAGAACAGTTCCCTTGCACTCTTGAAGACAGTTCCACCACACTTTTGGTATATTCAAAGGACAATTATTGTGGGTAAACATGGTTGATGAGCTTTTTATGGATAAATGATGTATAATTGTGATTGATTGAAATGTTTGTCTGGTCAACTGACATATTTTCGAGGGGTCCCTGTTTTCGAAACCGAAATGATATCCAAGTTTTCTTGCGAGCTATGAAGTGAATGACGTCTCTGTTTTGTATGAAATGCTTTTTGGCATGTAGAGAACAGTGTCACAGCTTAGTACCATAGTATGCAAGGTGTTGGGAAACTGTCTTGTAGGGAAACTGCCTTGATACCCTTGGATCACTGGTGAAGGACACGGTCATTTATCTCACTGTGCTAGTGCAAAGTAGGGTATTATTGACCCCTTAACACTTATTTACTTTCGACAAGTGACAATCGCTATATTAAGCTTTGTTGTTTTTAAGTTACAAGGGTGAAAATGAAAAGTTGCCTGTATGTGTTATTTAATGTCCTTCAAGTATGCCAGACATATGTGGTTTGTTTCGAATATTCACAAAATTTATTCAAGGAACATGACACAGCCAATACAAGACAGCCATTTTGTCATGCAGGTATATTCACAGAGAGTGACAATAAACCAGCATTTTAAAAATAGACTGATCTTTAATATCCACCTCAAACCCATCACATCACGTCCATTAACAGCAAAACCTTGTTGAAGTATAATTTTTTCAAATGTGGTTCTATCTTAAAATAGGTTGTATTTCTTATGAGAAGGTGTCTGTGCGCTAATGAAATTACCTGTTTTGAATATGAGCTTTTCCAAACAAAATATATTTTACAAGTGGGTTCAACGTAAACAGAACTTTATATGATGTTAGTTTAATATATGTCTTCCCCCTATATCAGTTAAAATATCCAAAGCAGCTATTGATATGTGCTATTACGTTCTTTCTTTTTTTTTTACATGTATTTTATTTACAGTATAGTAAACTTAACAGTTTAAAAGCTGGAAGCAAGGTTGATGTTTATGGAGTTGTCAAGTTTGTTAAACCACCATTCAAGTCAAGAGGTACAGGTAGGCTGTCTAGAATTGTCTATTAACCCTTTACTATATAATCCAAACTTTTAATGACCGTGGGAAAGAAATCTATAAGGTTGAAAAACAATGTGTTGTCTACCTTTTCCTATACAAATTTTAATTTCTTTTTTTGAGTTGCATTTGTCATCTGCAAATGCTTTCAATTTGGATAAGTCTAAAATTTTGTTGTTTGATAAAGACTTAATGCTTTACAAAACAGTCCTAAGCTTTAGCAGCCCTGCATCATTTGAGCCATATTTAATTTGTTGTTTGCAAATGCTTTGAATTTGGACTAGTCTGAAAACTTGTTATTTAGTAAATTCAGAAAATTTAAGTTTAAGATTAACGTATTAAATTCTGAAAACAACTGTCTTTGTCTTGCAGCAGACCAACTCTGAAAACCTTGTGGTGGAGGAGAAGTTTCTCATAACACAGTTTCTAGTAACAAAAGTTTCTTCTCTCAATAAATATCATCATAAGTGTTTATGTAATTAACCCTAATACATGTTGATTATCAATATTTTAAAAGTTGTCTGATGCAAAATTGTGTCATGAAGTAATTAGTAATCTGTTTACCATCCAATGCTGAGTTTTAGCAACTCTGGGGACAAAGGCTTTGGAAAATATTGTGAGAAAAGGAAAAAGTACAGTACTGACATCTAAGTTCTGCAAACTGTAAGCAGAGACAAAAAAAAAAAGCAGATATGAAAGCATTTGCAGGTAAAAATCTTATTTAAAAGAAGGGACTTGCACTTTGAATGTGTGGAGAACATTAGGTTAACCCTTTACCATACAATGACGACTTTTGACGACCTCAAGGAAGAAGCCTAATGAAAACATTGTGGGAAAAGGAGAAAATGCTGGTTACCAGCATTTTCTCCTTTTTCCACAAAGTTTTCTACCCTATCAAAGAAAAATTGCGTCATTTGAGTCACTATGAAATTGTCGTCTGCAAATGCTTTCAATTTGGATTTGCCTAAAATTTTGCTTTGTAGTAAAGGGTTAAAAGGAGAAAATGCTTGTTACCAGAATTTTCTTCTGTTACCACAATGTTTTCAAAAGCCTTCTACCTAGGGGTTATGAAAACAATGGGTTGTTGGAGAAAAGGCTTTATAAAGGTATCGAGCACCAAACAAACTTACATAACTAGGTTATAGGCTTCTGAAGCTTCTACAGTCTTAGTCTTATTCTAGATTTAGAGAGTAAAATATGTGGCTTAGCCATTTAGAATTTTATTTACTTAGATGATTCTTTAGAATCATTTAGTCTGTAAATGTTATTGAGCTTTAAGCTCCTATAGATATAAATGAAATGAAACTTTTAAGCCAACAGTAAAACCCATAACTTTGATATTTCATAGTTATGTTGGGGAAAATACGAGGGTTGTTCGATATGTATTGTGTATAGTACGATATCTCAAAAGCATTCGACTCAAATAGTGAAATGAACATTACATCCCTTCAAAATATTCTTAGCGGTTTGAAATACATAATTTCAATCTCTGGATCCATTTCTGAAATGCGTCACGGTACGCTGATTTAGGTAGATCTCTGAGGCACTGACTGATGGCTGAGCCAAGGGCTTGTCGGTACATGTAACGACGACCAGATAAGAACTTTTTAAGTTTTGGAAAAAGGAAAAAGTCGCATGGGGCTAGATCTGGAGAGTATGGTGGGTGTGGCAAGATAGTAACCTTCTCCGACTTCAAAAATTGCTTCAGAAGCTCAGATGTATGTGATGGAGCATTATCATGAAGTAGACGAACATGCCTAAATCCTGACACAGGGCGTCGTTTAAGATAATATTTCTTGAGCTTTTTTAGTATAACATCTCGGTAATACTGACCTGTAACAATTTTGCCCTTCTGCACTGGAATTTGTTCGGCTATACCATCACATGAGAAGAATATGCAATAAAAAACCTTCTTTGTGCTTATGCTTCTTTTGGCAAATACAGGCCTTCTACCGTGTTTAGTTAGCCATATTTTGTTTCCAATTTTTCTTACTGGTTCGAAATAGTGAACCCAGTTTCGTCACCAGTAACAATGTTTGCAAATTGTCTTTGATTGAATTTGGGAAACTTTTTGAGCAATTGCGTAGCAGTTTGTACTTGTACCCGTTTTTGGTCATCTGTCAATATATGCGGTATCCATCTGGCAGAAATCTTTGGTACTTTCAAAATACGCTTCAAAATGAAATGCTCCCACGATAGCAATATGCCAACAGCGTTGGCAGTATCATGAATCGTGTATCTGCCATCACTTTCAATTATTTCCCTGACTTTTGAGACATTTGCCTTGCCTGTTACAGTCACAGGTCGGCCAGATTTTGCTGTATCTTTGACGGACTCTGCCAGTCAGAAATTTCTTTCTCCAGCTACGAACTGTCTCATAAGATACATTATCAGACCCATAAACTTCCCCTAATTCAGTAAAAATCTGCATTACCGAATGACCGAGTTTTCTGCGAACTTTTATATAAGCTCTAATTTCTTCAATATTCTTAATCCATTTCCCAACCATTTTTACAAAAGTGACTATAAGTTTAAAACTATGTGGCGCTAAAGGCTTGTGTTTATACCGTTGGAAAGGTATTGAATAGAGCTATTCAAGCATATCATCATCCACGAAATCATTGAAAGTGTTATTGCGCTGTGGTACAATACACATTACATATCGAACAGCCCTCGTATATCTCTCTTTGAGACAGTGTGGATCCAAGATCAGACTGCACAGAATGTGTAGTCTGATCTTGATCTACACTGTCCGCAAAAGGACCTTGAGTTGCGCTTAGCAGGCTTAGAGTTAAGAATGATTGGTGGATAGCGTGCCCGGACCATTGTCTTTCAGATTATTGTATCACGCTCAGCATCACTGACCAGTCGTACGAGGGGCCTGATCAGAAACTAAAATGTAATCTGTTTGCCAAAGATGAAGGCAAATTACCACTTGTCAAGGTTGGAGAAATCATCAGATTTCATCGCCTCAGTGTGAGTATAGTTTATGTATTGTATATGTATAGTGTAGTCGTAGTGTTGTGTGGTGTAGTGTAGTGTGGTACAGTCTGGTATGGTTTGGTATGGTGTTTTGTATGGTATGGTACGGTACAGTACAGTACAGTACAGTACATGTAACTAGAACCCACCTGCAGGCAACAAAATGTTTGGGGATCAAATGGTAGAATTTGTCTTTAAAAAGGAGAAAACAGTGTGGGAAAAGGAGAAAATGCTGGTTACCATCATTTTTTCTTTTTCCCGTAATGATTTCAAAAGGCATCTTCGTCAGGGTCTTTAAAACTTGTGTTTCAAAGGGTTAAGGGTCAAAATTTAAATAGTTTGATATGGATAATCAGCATGCATTAACCCTTTACCGCACAATGCCGACTTTTATCGACCCTGGGAAGAAAGCTTAATGAAAACCTTGTGGGAAAAGGAGGAAATGCTGGTAATCAGCATTTTTTCCTTTTCCAACAATGTCTTTTATCCTATCAAAGAAAAATTGCACCACTTGAGCCACACCGAAATTCTCATCTGCAAATGCTTTCAATTTGGACAAGACTAAAATTTTGTCACCTGGTAAAGAGTTAACTCTTTACCACACGAGAAAATTTTAGATCTGCCCAAATTGAAAGCATTTGCAGATGACAAAATAAATGTGACTGAAAAGTTGAAATTTGGTTTGGGAAGGGTAGAAAACATTGTGGGAAAAGGAGAAAATGCTGGTTACCAGCATTTTCTCCTTTTCCCACAATGTTTTCAAAAGGCTTCTTTCTCAGGGTCGTTAAAAGTCGGGATTCTGTGGTAAAGAGTTAAGTTACATACATGAATACATGTTAGAAAACTGTAGCAAATGGAGTAATTCCTGATTTATTTTTGCACCTGAAAGGTTAGCACCAAAAAAAAAGGAAAGGAAGGAAATTTTGTATATACCATGCTCTGTGAAGAGGAGGTTTAATGCACTTGCAGTCCGCGTAGGCTGACCTAGTTCAAAACTCTGCTATTGGCCAATTTTCTGCATGTGAAAGGACCTGTCTATGCCTTGATTTAGTTAGTTGTGAAACAAAATGAATTTTATGGATCCATAACTATGTGATGATGTGCTAGGTATGATGCAACACAGCGATGCACTTAACCCACTTCTACCATAAAGCCTCTTGTTTGTGTATTAATTGCTTAGCTAGCTCACATATAGGTTAAGTAATTCCTGTATATAATCAACTCCACACAGGATAATAAAATGTTAGAGCCTTTCGTCAAAAAACATTTGTGGATGGAGATGACAAATTAAATATGTCTAATTTGAATTTGGAAGATTCAGAAAAAATCTCTGTTGGAAAAGTGTAGATCAAAGATCAGGCTGCATGTTTTGTGCAGTCTGATCTTGTGGTACACAGGCTGCAAAGGCAACTGTAGTTGTGAAAGGCACTTTAAAGGTTAAGGTAATTAAAACAAAAAACAGTGAACATTTGTTTGAAGAGTTGACAACTAAAATACAAACAACTTCATTGTAGATTTCTAGCTACCTAGGAGATCTGCAAGCTGTGAACAGTCCAGGGATTGCCTGGTTGATTTTTTCTGGGTCAAGAGATGGGCCACTTGAACCAAGACATTCCTCAACAAAGAATTACACATTCACGGACACAGACAAGAAAATTGTATGTAGTCGAGCCTCTTTTATCTCGGCTTCCAATATTCCAAAAATCTTGTGATCTGTAAAAAAATACCTGTACAAAATTTTCTCTTTATTTTGGAATTCTGCAACTGAACTGAAAAAATTGGGAACAATAGGTTGAAAACACTACAAACCTTATCCGATAAACCGGGCATGGTGTGACTGTTTATCACAGTATGATACATGTTATTTTTAGGGGTATCATAGCAGACTGGTTTCATAGATTGACAGTGATGGTTTTGATTTCATACAGGTACTCATTATGTGTGAATAACATGGGTATCAGCCTGGTATAGTAGTGCTATCAAGTTGACAAAGATGGTTTTCACCCATCTTGTAAACATATTTATCATTCAGACATGGAAAAATGACTGCCACATGTCACTGTTAAGAGTCATTTGTGGAGATGATCCATGTTTATAATACTCGTACAATGAAGTGACACACTTTTGATGTTTAATTGTTACTTGATAAGCTAATTATTACTTAGGAATAATTTTACTCCTAACTTGCTTTGAAAATTATAATTAGTATATTCAGGTACAATGGTCAAAACATGTACAGAAAGTACCATTGTTAACCAAATCATTAAAAAAGCAAATATATGTTAATTTGTAAAACAGTTTAATTTTTATACAATCATGTTAACAAACAGTACAGGCATGCCTATTTGTATTTGTGTAGATTACATGCTTTTGTTATTATTATGATGCATGGTGTCACTGAACAACATGGACACCATAAGGTCTGTATGTGGGCTCTTTGATCTGGAAATATGCCTTATCTGGAAACACTCTCAGGAAGCAAAAGTGTCTGGATAGAGACTGTAATACTGTCATATGGATTATGTAGTTCTTTCATAAAGTAAAATCTTTTATCACATAACTTTTTTTTTTCACTGTAGCATACTCATGTTAAATTTGATCACATAACATTGATTTTACCACATTGATTGATTAATATAGCCATTACCAATTTTCATATCTTAAACACATTTTAGGTAAGATTTAGTGATGCCATACAAGCATTTGCATGACATCATATGTCAAAGCATTATATTTCTTTCCATTTATTTAAAAAAAACCACATTAATTCAAGCGGCAAAAATTAATGATTGTGGTGAAAATGAGGTTTGTTTTATTCTAGATTTCAAATCAAGTTGTCATGTGTAAGCTTCGTTGGAACTATTTTCATGCAGACTGTACAATCATGTCAAAGCAGTGAGCCAGTCTTGTTCATGAATACTAGTGTGTAACTATTTGCTTGGCCTTATGAATTAAACCTGATTTTTTTTTTTTACCACATAACTGTTTCTCATGAAATAATTCCTGAGAAACAGCTACGCAATAAAAAGAACCTGACACTCATTGGCTTTTGAGATGAAAATTTATTCATCTTGTTGAGAAAAAAAATGCTATTAAGCTTGCCAAAGGCTTGACTAGTAACATTTTCGAGATTCATTTGATAAGATGTTGGTTACTAGCATTTTCTGCCATTACTGCAGTGCACTCTAAAACCATCTTCCTCTTGTTCATACCAAAGCAAAGTTGTATGGTTAAGTTTTAAGTCGTACTTAGTAAATGAAAAAAGTCCATTTTGTTTGTGTGGACTGTGCGAGTTGACATGGGTTGATACTTTTCGCAAATGCATTAAACCCCCTTTTCACAGAGCATGGCTCATTTATATGTATAGGTTGGAGAGCTCAGAGAATGGATTGCTTCACATAAAGACCTGCAAGAGAAACTGACAAAATTTGAAGACATTGCTGTTGGATGTTATTTTGATACAATATGTCAGGTAAGTGGGCAGTTGGTGTAGTTGTTGTTGTTTTGTATTGATTGATTCAGTGATCGATTCAGTGGTGTATTATGGCACTATCAACATTATTTCAGTTATATCACATTCCTAAACCTTCAACACTGAGCTACAGACAAGCTCTGGAAACCAGCATTTTGCCTTTTTTTCCCCATTTGCCTTCTACCTTTTCCAAGGCTAGACCAATCACTTAAGCCATACTTTTTGTTGGCAAAAGTTTTAACCCTTAAAGTGCCAAATAAACTCAGTGGACATTTTTATTCTGGAATATGACCAATATAATTGCAAATTCATGGCTTCCTTTTGTGTGTAGTATTTTCATTAAAGCAGACAGTGTTGATCAAAGACCACACTGGCCACAAAGGCAATTACGAGGGCTGTTCGATATGTAATGTGTATTGTACGATATCTCAAAAGCATTCGACTCAAATAGTGAAATGAACATTACATGCCTTCAAAATATTATCCGCGGTTTGAAATATATAATTTCAATCTCTGAATCCATTTCTGAAATGCGTCACGGGACTGATGGCTGAGCAAAGGGCTTGTCGGGACTTGTAACGACGACCAGATAAGAACTTTTTAAGTTTTGTAAAAAGGAAAAAGTCATATGGGGCTAGATCTGGAGAGTATGGTGGGTGTGGCAAGACAGTAACCTTCTCCGACTTCAAAAATTGCTTCACAAGCTCAGATGTATGTGATGGAGCATTATCATGAAGTAGACGAACGTGCCTAAATCCTGACACAGGGCGTCGTTTAAGATAATATTTCTTGAGCTTTTTCAGTATAACATCTCGGTAATACCGACCGGTAACAATTTTGCCCTTCGGCACCGGAATTTGTATGGCTATACCATCACATGAGAAGAATATGCAATAAAGAACCTTCTTTGTGCTTATGCTTCTTTTGGCAACTACAGGCCTTCTACCGTGTTTAGTTTGCCATATTTTGTTTCCAATTTTTCTTACAGGTTCGAAATAGTGAACCCATGTTTCATCACCAGTAACAATGTTTGCAAATTGTCGTTGATTGAATTTAGGAAACATTTTGAGCAATTGCTTAGCGGTTTGTACTCGTACCCGTTTTTGGTCATCTGTCAATATATGCGGTATCCATCTGGCAGAAATCTTTGGTACTTTCAAAATACGCTTCAAAATGAAATGCACCCGCGATAGCGATATGCCAACAGCGTTCGCAATATCACGAACCGTGTATCTGCCATCACTTTCAATTATTTCCTTGACTTTTGAGACATTTGCCTTGCCTGTTACAGTCACAGGTCGGCCAGATTTTGCTGCATCTTTGACGGACTCTGTGCCAGTCAGAAATTTCTTTCTCCACCTACAAACTGTCTCATAAGATACCTTATCAGACTCATAAACTTCCCCCAATTCAGTAAAAATCTGCATTACCGAATGACCGAGTTTTGTGCGAACTTTAATATAAGCTCTAATTTCTTCAATATTCTTAATCCGTTTCCCAACCATTTTTACAACAGTGGTCAACGACTAGCTCTAATGAAATGAGTGTAAGTTTAAAACTATGTGGAGCTAAAGGCTCGTGTTTATACCGTTGGAAAGGTATTGAATAGAGCTATTCAAGCGTATCATCATCCACGAAATCGTTGAAAGCGTTATCGCGCTGTGGTACAATACACATTACATATCGAACAGCCCTCGTATGTTAGTGAAAGGTGCTTAAAGGGTTAATGTCAAGTAAGAAAATTTCAAATTGTAGAAAGTTAAACTTTACGTAATTTGTTTTGAATCTGAAAACTGACCATAGGAAAAGGTTGATTGCAAATGACTACATGTATTGTAATTTAGCTTGATAGTGGTCATCTTGGGAGTGCGAAATTGTCAAAATCAAATCTTCATTTGAGGAGAAGAGGTAAAAACTATTCTGATTTCAAGATAGTTTTTAGACTAGAATGCTGAGCCCTGGTAGCTCAGTCAGAGCAGGACTTGAGAAGAGGAGTTTGCTGGTTCGATTCCCAGCTCGGCCAATTTCTTTCTGAGGATTGATGATAGTCATTAAAACAGGATTCTTTACTCTCTCACCACTGACCAGTGGCTTGGAAAGAATATTGTGCAGAGTACTGGTAACAGAAACTCTAGGAAAGCATGGATAGGTGCACTTTCCACTGCGATATAACCGAATAATGTTTGAAAACAGCGTGAAACACCATACAATCAATCAATCAGTTGATAGACTAGAATATCTTACTGCTAAAGGGTGATTAGGAATTTGATATTTAGAAGTTATATGATCTTCTGTTTCAGGTTGTGTGTACAGCTGTTGCAGAGCCAAGTGTATGTATGTTACTGAAAGTGTGGGATGGAACACAGAGTTTATAGTAATGGCAAAAATCTATTTCTCTCTCTCTCTCCCTCCCTCCCTCTGACCCTTGTGCTTACTGTATCAAACATTTGAGCCATGCTCTCTGTGATGCATTATACCAATCAAGCCTTCAGACAGTTATGGATCCATCTACCTTTTTGTAACAATCGACTTAATCATGAGGTAAAGTGGCCCTCGAAAATACAGAAAATTGAACGATAGTGAAGTTTTGGTCCAGGTCGGCCTGGGCGGACTGCGCAGGCTGACTTGAATCGATACTTTTCGCAGATGCATTAAGCCCCCTTTTCACGGAACATGGCTCATTTCTATTTTGTAAAATATCTGGCTTAACTCTTTACCAAAAAAAAAACATAATTTTAGACTAGTCCAAATTGAAAGCATTTGCAGACGACAAAATTAATGTGACTCAGAAATTGAAATTTGTTTTGGGAAGGGTAGAAAACATTGAGGGAAAAGGAGAAAATGCTGGTTACCAGCATTTTCTCCTATTCCCACAATGTTTTCAGAAGGCTTCTTTCTCAGGGTTGTGAAAACCTGGGATTGTTTGGTAAAGGGTAAGAGCAACATCCTTACACACTTAAAGTTCTCATATTTGGCAATAGTTAAGGTTATTGGAGATTTAGAGTCAATCATCAATGTTTTCAACAACTCTTCTCAAGGGTAACTGGTTGTGAAGTCATGAAATTTTCTGATGAAGGGTTTATCCACATGCACATATTAGTATAAATGAGATTTCCATGTATTTTTGCACAGCAGCACAACTTTTTTGTTAACTCTTTTACAGACAACAAGATTATAGGCTTGCCCAAATTTAAACATTTGTAGACAACTATATAAATGTTGCACAACTTATGATATCTGTCTTTAACTCTCTAGCAAATGACAAAATTTTCGACTAGTCCAAATTAAAACCATTCGTAAACGACAAATTGCATTTAGATGAAATGATGGTAATTGCCTGTGAAAGTGTATGAACCCTTGTGGGAAAACGAGAAAATGCTGGTAACCAGCATTTTCTACTATTCCCACAGGGCTTTCAAAAGGCTATTTTCTCAGGGTCGTTAAAACTCGGGATTGTGTGTTAAAGGGTTCAAAGGATAGAAAACATTGTGGGAAAAGGAGAAAATGCTGGTTTCCAGCATTTTCTCCTATTCCAACAATGTTTTCGAAAGTCCTTTTCCTTGGGGTTGTCAAAAGATGTGATTGTGTGGTAAAGGGTTAACCTATATACATGTAGATCCAGTCATTATTGTAAGTACATTTCTCAAGCTTTATCATATTTGAAATAGAGGATATTTGTTTTTTTTGGTGAAAGATTAAAATTTATTTCATTGAGTGAACATCATTGGTAATATTTTCACAAGTGGCATATTACAATATAACGTAAAGCGCGAAAAATGTAGGATAAATTACATCATATTTCCATCTGGTTGAGTGGCATTAGCAATTTACCTCGATAACTAGTGCACGGGAACTACTGTTTTTTGCCTTCAATTGAAGAGTTAGAAAATAAAATTGGTATTTTTCACTGGTCTTATCCATGAAATGACGAACAATATTCCACTGTTATTTCTCTGTAAATTACTGGAAAGCATGAAATCATGATTTATATGTCATTGTATATTTTTGTCTATGTCAGTGAACCAAGAAAAGCCGATGATGACACATTAACAGAGAAAAAGGAATCCAAAAACCTGCTGAAATGTTCGCAGGATTTTCTTCATGATGTTTTTGTCTTTGATGATCATTTTCCAACTGCTAAAAATGTGTCGGTACGTACAGGTCAAATTCCTTACCCCACTAATGTAAACTTTTTCATCTCTGCAGTAGACAGCTTTTTGAAACACTGGAGAAAAGTGGCACTTATATCTTAAAATCGATTGATCCTTTTAAACTTTTTACTAACTAATCAGTTTTAACAACCACAAAGAAGGCTTTTGAAAACATTGGGGTAAAAGAAGAAAATTCTGATATGATAAACAGCACTTTTTTCCCCCTTTCTCACAATGTTTTATACCCTTACCAAGACAAATTGCTTCATATAACCCACATGCCAATGCTTTCAATTAGGTCAAGTCCAGAATTTAGAGTTAACCCTTTATCAGACACGAAAGTTGTAGAGTTGTCCAAATTGCAAGCATTTGTAGACAACAAATCAAATGTGGCTTACGTGATGAGACTTTTCTCTGAAAGTGAATGAAACATTGTATGAAAAGGAGAAAATGCTGGTTAACAGCTTTTTCTCCTTTTCCTACAATGTTTTCAAAAGCCCTTTTTATCAGGGTCATTAAAACTTGGGATTGTGAGGTAAAGGGATAAGAATATCTCACAAAATATCACATTTGGAAAAAAAGAATACTTCACCTATTCTGGGGTCACATTACCGGTATATCTGTACAAGTTGGCTTCTTTACACAAGAAGCCAGGAGAGGTCAGCATCAGTGTTTTCAAATAGTTTATTGGCTTTTAATTTCAATATAATTTGTTACATGTAAACAAACAAGTAAGGCATTAAAAGGGGGAGGGGAAGCCACCGCATAGAAAACTCTAATGCTTTACATGACAGTCATGTGACCTTCTTCCCGCATTTTCAAGTCGCATGATCTTGTCCAGTGGTCTTCGTTCTCTTTTTTAACGAATTCTTCTTATTTTTTCTTCTGCTTAGATTTATTTGCTTAATGAAAAATTACAATTATTTGAGAGGTCATTTGCAACCATGGCAAATTAATATAACAAATCTTTTCTGAAATTCGTCATATAAAAATAAACCACGTCTATTTCCTGTTTCGGTTTTTTGATTTCGGTTTATTTACAAAACCATGACGAAACAGACTGTGCATCAGAATAATTTCGCAAGAAAAATGGATTTAGACAGCAAATTCTGTGGCAGTCTGCCTTTTAAACTCATCACTACTGGAGAGGTCTGATGACCTCTCCAATAACAACATTCATAGGTTACAGACCTCTATTAGATAAATGATGCTGTTACTGCCAAGTACATTGTATGTGTCACTTGCTATATTGGCTAGTTGAGCTACACAGGGCCATCCTGCCTCTTGTCCAGAAACCGAGATACTTGTATTGGCTCTCTCTGTACCATTTATCTTCTGAAGTTAACCCTTTACAACAGGACAACATTTAGACTTGTCCAAACCTAACACACTTGGAGATGACAAATTGAATGTGGCTTGATTAGTGGAAGTTGTCTTTGGTAGGGAATAAAACATTGTGGGGAAAAGAGAAACTGGATACAAGTATTTTTTTCCTTTTCCCACAATGTTTTCAAAAGTCGTTTTCACATGGTGGTTAAAAACTGGAATTGTGTGGTAAAGGGTTAAATGTTTTTCAGTTTTCTTTTCCTTTTTATTTCACAGCCTGGTGATTTTGTCAAATTCTGCAATCTACATGCAGCTGAGTGGACATCTGACAAAACAGAGAAACATCGTCCATGTCTGCCACCTATAGAACTTGTTTTACATAGAGGTAACTCTTATGGAAGATCACTTAGAGTGATCTCCCCTGACTCTTCAGAAATAGGTTCTCTAAAAAGAAGATTGAGAAAGATAACTGAACGTTATGATGAGGATGAAGATGTTGATACAGATACTGATTCAAACGTACTTGAAATTGACACTGAAATAAGTTCAAGTGAAATAGTATGTGTTTCTGAAGACTCTTCCATGGAAGTACCATCAAAGACTTGTAATCAAAATGTTGAAACAAATGATAACGCCAAACCTAGTATGAATAAAACAGCTAATTACAGACAAGAAGCTTCTATTGTAAATGTTCATACAACAGAAAACAAAAAGCAGCGAGTAGGGGTTCATGATTCACAAAAGCCATCTACATCTGGGATAAACAGTAACAGAAAAGTAGGGAAGGTTATTAGCTCTGTGTCCAACGATGCTGAGTTGATCAGTGAACAGGCTGGGGACAATGGTGTTTCTCAACAAGGAGACGCGATGGAGGAAGAGCATTCTCAGGACAGTTTACCTAGGTGTATGATGAAAACAGCATCAAGTAAGAGTTTTTCTGTTTGCTTTTAGGTTTAGGTTAAGAAAGTATAACCTTTTACAAAAATTTTTTGCTCTAATGACGCTTAGGAAGAAGGCTTTTAGATACATTGTGGACAAGGAGAAAATGCTGGTTACCAAATATCTCTAAAGAATTTCTGAATTTAAGATACAATTTTTGTGGCGGCTGTCAAAATACACTCTTGCATATTATGAGTTATTTATCTATGAATCGCACATATAACAGAGATTACTTTCATACTGATTGTTTCTTCTATTAGAGATTCACAATAATTTTTTTTGTATTTCATCACTCCAGCTGTCAAAATGAGGTATACTTTCACAACAAAGTGACTCCTAACTCTATTTTTAGCTTGGCTGTTTCAATGTAAAAATTTGAGTTATAGTCATAGCCCTGTTGTCTGTGTCCTTGTTGTCCTCAAAAAAACTCTGACATTTCATCATATCTCTATTATTACTGAAGATATTTACTATAAACTTGAACAAGTTATTCACTATCAAAAGGGGAATATCATATTTCTAGTATCACTGAAAATATTTTCTTCAAACTTGAACAAGTTATTCACTATCAAAAGGGGAACCCATACAAAAAGGACAGGAAACCATCCAAGTATCTTTGACAAATTTTTGACTAAAAAGTTTTACTGAAAATCAAGCATCCACAGCCGAGCCTTGCCACCCATTTACCATTTACCTAAAGATATTTTTGAACTTTTTTAAATTCACATGATTTGCAGACAACAAATCAAACTTGGCTAAAAAGATGGAATTTGTCTTTGGAATGCTGGAAAACATTGTTGGAAAAGGAAAAAATGCTGGTTACCAGCATTTTCTCTTCCAGGGATTGAGAGGAAAGGAAAACCAAAAAAAAAAAGAATTTCTTTGTTACAGTATCATACAAGTAGCCTGACCCCAATTTTGACCTCATGCACCTTAAGTTCTTGCTAGTTGGTCATAAAGACCTTCTATATTTTTACTGAGGACAAAAACATGCTGGTTATGTTTGTCTGTCTTGAAACCTACCAGAAGCTAGTAAAATTGACACAAAGTATGAATTCCTGAAGGAAAGGAAAATATATATTCAGATAATTAGAAAACATTTTAGAAAATGATTGAATGCTTGTAGCAAGGAATTGCTGCTTTCCCCACATTGTGTTTATGGCTTTGTGGGATACAAAAAGTTATATTGATATGGTAGAAGTAGAGAGGTTAGATGTGGCTTAGTGGTAAGACATAAGATTAAAAATTTTTTGGTCCTGGATTCAATCCTTCTCTTGGAGCTTTGAGTTTTTGAGTCTTTCTTAGGATTGTTAAAACTTGGGATTGTTTGGTAAAGGATTAAAATAAATTTTATCATTTTTTTTTTCAATTTTTTAGTCACTTTGAATCATCCCCATATAAAACCAACATCAATAAAGGATGTATTAGACCATGACGTACCTTACAAGTTCAGGATTCTTGCAAAGATAGTGGATTACTTCCCCAAACCTACAGACGTCCAGACATTCCTACAGCTGTACTGCCCACAGTGCCATCACCTGTAATTACCTTTTAGTTGTTTACTACACAGTCCAGAGTTTTTAATGACCCTGAAGAAGGGAACCTATGAAAAAATAGTTGGAAAAAAGGCAAATGCTGTTGACCAGCATTTTCATTTTTTCAGCCCCATTTAATTTGTCATCTTCAAATGCTTTCAATTTGGGCAAGTCCAACATTTTGTCATTTAGTAATAAGTTAGTGTCCACACAGTTATAAAGTTCTTATATGATTTTACATGTTGAGTATAGATAAGGGATTTTTCTTTAAAAATTATAGTAATTTAGTCTCTTTTTTTTTTTTTACCTTGTACTTAGCTGTTATTAAGTAAAGTTAAGCATATGTAGAGATCATGGCTGTTTTAGTGCAACAATAAAACATTACAATATTTATTAGGGAATAGAATCCAGTACCTAGGTAATCAAGTACTCAATTTAATGTCCAATTATCCATTAGCAGAATTGGTAAACAAGTACTTGTGAAAAAAATCAAATTCAGACTTTTTGGCTCTTTTTCGGATAATTCTAGCTTTCCTGATTCAAAACAGGTTCACTTTTAAATTTTAGGGATCGATAAAGATGACAGAGAAAAATATGAAGGGTCAGTAATGTGTAACAACTTACTCTCATATTTTGTGACATTGATTATGTACTCAAAGTTTCTTTGGTACTTAAAAGCCCACTACCTGCAAAATGCAAACAGGTTAAAATGCAGACAAATTTAATTCATGCCATTTAAAAGTATAGATATTATTGTGAGTCTGATAATATGCCACAGTTCAATCTGTCACATGGCAGTGGCTGCCAAAAAAATGTATCATAAAACTAGAACGAAACTTGAGTCAATTTTTCTTTTGATTTCAGATGTGCCATACCGCAAAAAGACTGTAACAAAAACGATCAAAGGTAGGTCCATCATGCAATTTTTTTCATTACTGTTACCTGTCCTCGTTTTTGAATTGAATAGATGTTTATTAGTATGCATGCCTGTATGATTAATGGATTAATGTAAGACAAGGATGCAGCATCCAGAAGACCCAGGTATATGTCTGGCTTTATGTATTTGAATCTAGAAACATTATTTCCTATAATTTAGATACTCAATAGAATTATCTATTGAGACAATTCAAATGAGTACCTACAACATCAGTTTTAATGTAACAGGTTTTAATGCATTATAGGTTTATGTGGAACATAGGTTTTAATGGAATCTAAGTTTAAGTGGAACATGGGTTTAGCACAAAACAGGTTTTAGTGGGAAATAGGTTTTAGTGCAATATGGCTTTTAGTTGAGGGATATTACTCTTCAGACCCTGAAATACTTACCTTGGATGGTGGACTGAAAGAGACTCAACTGCCATGTTGCTCAATCTTTGAGGTATTTTGCTCAGTCATACATACTGACAAACATAAATTTAATTCTTGAAATTACATTTACCATTCCTTTTTTGTTAATTGTGCATTTATCCATTTACAATACTATTATAACTTTGTTGTCTCTCTTATTTATTTTCGAGATAGAATCTAGGCCATTCTCAGTTACCATACAATTATGAGAAAAATCATTGTAATCAGCGTATTTCTTCTGTTTCCACGATCTTTTTGTATCCTTTCAGAGACAATTCCTATCGTATGAGCTGATGTCTTTTAATGCTTTCAATTTAGAAAAGTCCAAAACTGTGTCATTTGGAAAAAAAGAGTTAATCTGTAGTATGGCATAAATTACCACAATTTTATTTTGACAATACCTGTGTTTACATACCATAAATAGAAACAGGGCTATGCCCATAAAGTAAATTACTGTGATGAAACTTTATCTGTGTAGAAAAACATGTTGAAAAGAGGCATCCTTCCATTGATGTACTCTTTAGGTTCATTTTTACGTTTTAATTCACTTTAACCCTTTTTCCATTATATCATGTAAACTAAAAGTCTTTTTATACTATTTCAACCAAAGGCTTTATTAGAAAAAGAAAAACATGATTACCTTTTTAAAAGAAAAATGTTATAACGTTATTACCTTTTTCTGTCGTGATAAATGCTTTGTGGCAAAATATTGAAAAAGAGTGCTTTACTTTTATGTGCTGTATTGTATTTTGATTCCCTGTGGAATTATTTTTTTTATTGTGCTTTTCTTTTTAACTTTGATAACTTGCATGCAATTTAATTTAATACCATAGATTTGAAACTCTTGTAATTCCTTATGGTAAATGTTTCAAAATAAAGGAGTTGCTCAGTACAAGTAATTGTTTCAATTCTACAATGTTTTCTTTATGATTTTATTATGTATGATATATTCACTTTCCTTTGAAGTTTGCTCAATTTTGTCACATGTAGATGCTTTAATATTTTATCAAACAATCTAGTATTTTTATAATCCTGTGTAATAAGGCTTTAAAAAACACTATGGAAATAGGAGAAAATGCGGCTTAGCAGCTTTTTTCCTTTTCCCATAATGTTTCCTGACCTTTCACATAGAAATTTAATTATTTGAGCCACATTTGATTTGTTGCTTGCAAATGCTTTCCATATGGACAAGTCTAGGATTTTTCACTATTTGGTCAAGAGCTTAATTTGGTCTTGTTTTCAGTGCTGCTTCACAGTTGATGATTGGAAGTACATTTAATGGTGTAGTTCACTATAACTGTCCACAGTGTTTCACTAACAAAGAAAGTTTAACAGGTAGGTATTTAATGCTCATTTAATAGTGTGGTTCACTATAATTGTCCACAGTGTTACTGAGAGAGATTAGTTAACAGGCAGGTATTTAATGCTAATTTAACCCTTTACTGCACAATGCCAACTTCTAATGGCCCTTATAAAAGAAGCATTTTGAAAACATGTTGGAAAAGGAGAAAATGCTGGTAACCAGCATTTTCTCTTTTTACCACAATGTTTTCTACCCTGTCAAAAAAAACAAAAAAAACATTGCACCATTTAAGCCACATTGAAATTGTTGTGTGCAAATGCTTTCAATTTAGACAAGACTTAACTTTTGTTGTCTGGTAAAGGATAAATAATGTGGCTTACTATAATTGTCTACAGTGTTACAGTGACAGAGAAAGTTTAACAGTTAAGTATTTAATGCTGATTTAATGGTGTGGCTCACTATAATTGTCCACAGTGTTACACTGACAGAGAAAGATAAACAAGTAGGTATTTAATACCGATTTAATAGTGTGGCTCACTATAAATGTCCACAGTGTTACACTGACAGAGAAAGATTAACAAGTAGGTATTTAATGCTGATTTAATAGTGTGCCTCATGGCTCACTATAATTGTAAACATTATTACACTGACAGAGAAAGACTCACAAGTAAGTATTTAGGGAGGTGGCTCTTACGCTATAATTGATAGCCTTCTTTTGACTTCAATGAACAATGTTTTGATCCACTTAACACTTGAATTGATTCTATCCAGGAAATACATGAATATGTGAGCTGTTGCCGTGGTATGACTAATATAATATTGAAAGCAGTATAAAACACCATTCAATCAATCAATCAATCAGTCAACCTTTTGACCTCAATGAATAATGTTTTGATCCACTTAACACTTGAATTGGTTTTATGACATATGTTAACCCTTTAAAAGCCTTTCACTACTTGAGTTGCATTTGCAGCCAATGTAGATCAAGATCAGACTGCACAAGATATGCTGTCTGATCTTTTATTTACACTCTCAATCTTGTTGAGCTATCACTGACAATAGCAGTATTGAAACAGCTTTCATCGGTATCTTACTATTTTTTTGGCGCTTTATTTCTTTACACAATCCTGACTTTTAATGATCATGAGAAGGAGGCTTTTGAAAACATTCTTGGAAAAGGAGAAAATGCTGGTAAGCAGAATTTTTCTTTTCACTGAAGTGTTTTCTACCTATTCAGGAACAGTATCCATCATTTGAAAAACATTTTAATTGTCCTCTGCAAAGACCCTCAATATGGACAAGTCTAAAATTTTGCTGTGTGGTAAAGCGTAAAGGGTTAATTTTGTTTTAGAAGGTTTGCATGTTAAGTTTTTGCACATGCAAATTTTACATTCATATTGCCCAACCTTGAATCTAGTATACCTGTGGAGATTCATTTTTGCTGATCCCCTGAACCAATTTGGATGATGCTTTCGCACCTAACATGTGCAGTAGGGGGATTATTTATAATGTGGTATGATTCCTCACAGGATATGAATCATGAAATATGGTTGTACAACCTAGTTAGCATGGCTTATTTCCTAATCTCTGTGTACAGATTTAGACTCGCCTCCCAATTTACACTTCATATACATGATGAGGTTTTTGTTGAAAGATGAAACAGCAGTATTGATGGCAAATATCTGGAGGTCTGATGCTGTAAGTTGATAGATTAATCCGTGTTTAAACAATCCTATGTTTCCATGACTCTAACAAAGAAGGCTTTTGAAAACAGTTAGAAAGGAAAAACTACTGGTTACCAGGATTTTCTCTTTTTCCCACCATGCTTTCTACTCTTTCAAAGACAAATTCCTTCATAAAAGTCATGTTTTATATGTCCTTTGCATATTCTTTCAACCTAGATGAGTATAATTTTTTCATCTAGAAAAGAGATGATTACCGGTAACTTACTTCTCTGGACTCCAATTTTGTAATATCTATCCCACATATTTCCGTGTAGGGTTAGTGACTGACTCTGTCACAGATTTACTTTATGTACAACTTTTTTGAATTTAGGAAAAACAAAGTCCAAGCAAAGCCTTAGACAACTGTCTCTTTTTTTTGGGATGAACATTGTGGAAAAAAGAAGTAATTGCATGTTACTAGCAACTTCTTGTAATGGCAGAATGCTTCTTTTCTGACATTGTTTCAGAAGCTGACTACTGAGGGTAAAAAGTTCTTTCGATTTAGTGATCTGTTAATATCAGTATTCAACAATGGTATCATTTAGAAGATTTCTGATTGAATGAGTAGAAACATTTGATCGAACAAATTAAAGAAGCGATAACAATTTTGTGGGAAATGCAGATATCACCTATGAACCTCAATACCAAATAATCCCGGTTTTATCAATGATGGGAAAGATGTCTTTTGATAACATTATGGGGAAAGGATTTTTCCTTTACCAACAATGTTTTCTACCCTTTACAAGGCAAATTTCAATATTTGGGCAACAATTAATTTGTCATCTGCACATTCCGTCAATTTGGACAAGTCGAGATATTTGTTGTTTTGTAAAGAGTTAAAAGCCCATTCTACACAGGTTACAATTTTTTCAGGAAGAGCTGATAACAAAGAGAGAGGAATTTAATTTCTTGATCATTATTGAATCACTATGTGCTATGGTGTCAAAGAAAAAAAAAAAGAAACTATTGTTAGGCTGCATATAATTTGTCCTTTCCAAATGCCTTCAGTGTGGATGAGTCTAGGATTTTGTTGCTTTGTTAAGAGTTAACCCTTTCACAAACAGCATATTTTGACATATCTGCTGAGCACAAATTCAAAATTAGTGTAAATGAGCTTCTATGGTAGAGTAGAAAACAGTGGGAAAAAGAGAAAATGCTGGTTATCAGCATTTTCTCCTTTTCTCACAATGTTTTCAAAGGCCTCTGTCTCAGAGGTTGTTAAAACTCCGGATTGTGTGGTAAAGAGCTAATCTGAAAGTAATTTTCTATATTTGACAGGTAGAGTTCTTTCAGAAGATAGACCCAGAAAGACTTGTTAAGGATGAAACCTGTATTAACCAAATCAAAGACTTGTTAAATGATATATGCCCTGAAGGAGTCACAGTGGAAGAGAAGCCTTGGCTTGAATGTTGTGTCAAATCATACAGTGTGTCAGATGGAACTTGCTATCAAATATTTGACTCTACTATTGCATAATTCTGAAGCAGAGGAAAAAAAATTCAGACTCGACCCAGCTGAAAGTATTGGTAGAGGACAATTCAAATCGTGATCAAATGACATAATTTTTGTTTAGAAGGGACTGAAAATTGTGCTGGTTACAAGCATTTCTCCTTTTTATTCACATTGTATTCAAAAGCCCTTTCTTAGGGTTGTGAAAACCTCAGGTTTGGTTGGTAAGGGGTTAAGCCTATAACAAACGATCCAGCGTTTTTGTTCTACAGAAGATGGCTTTTGAAAACAACGTGAGAAAAAAAGAAAATGTCTGTGATCAGTATATTTTTCTTTTTTTACGATGTTTTTCTCCCTTCAAAGACGGATGTAATCCTTTCAGTCCCATTTAATTTGTCCTCTGCAAAGGCCATCATTTGACAGAGAAAGTATAAAATTTTGTTGTCTTTTAAAGAATTAAAAGTGTCATCCCTGGACACTGTTTAACATGTTACCGTGCAAAATACAACTACAAGTGTTTATGCCCCCTTAGTTGAAAACTAGAAAACATTGTTTGAAAAAGTTGAATTTGCATGTAGCAAATGACTTCTCCTTTCCATGAGGTTTCACTACTCCTAAAAAACATTATTTGCCTCTAATGTCTAAATGTTTGTACTTTCTGTACATATCGATTTTGATTATTCCAACATGAACCTGTAAAGTAATGGGTTAAGGAGAGAGAGAGAGAGAGAGGGAAGGATGGGAGAGAAGGGGAGAGGAAAGGAGAGAAGAGGAGAAAAATCAATTTTGGCAGTTCATCTGATGAACAAATAATGTCTTGCAGGACAGAATAGCTGTGATAGCTGATGGAGAGGTCGAGGTTCTGTTTTAATGTTTTTCTATATTAATATCATTATGTAACAAACTTACTAATATGTTTCTAAAACAGTAATATTTCTGGAACAAGCTTGTAAAAGTTAACCCTTAAACTGCTTTATCCCTATACCAGACAACATTTTTTGACTAGTGCAAAATGGCGGTGTCGACAGATACGAGCCGCCCACAAGACAAACATTATAAGTAGCCTGTACCATATTATTTCCAGTTTCCCTTCATGGTTGTTATTAAAGCGGAAAGAATGATTATTTTTGAAAATAAATGATATAGTTGCAAAATTAATGTTTGTTGTCATTCTAAAACAAACACACTGGGTTAAAACGAGCCATCCCTTCGTCGGGTAAGCAAATTGTGAAGTGCTGAAACTCATTCATGGTAACGTTAAAAGGATGACCAAATGGTCGTTTGAGGTACATGTACCTTATGGTCGTTTACTTTTTGACAACAAATCATTAAAATGCATAGAACTTTGCTTACCTTAAAGTTGTGTAAATCCATGCTTAAATAAAAATATGACGAATGTCAATCCCAGTGACATCATCAAGTTCAACCACCAAACTGCACGTTTTACCAAGGTTTCAGTGACGTCAGTTTTCATTGAATTGGGGCACTCAGAAGGGAAATTCTATGTCTTCAGCGTACTCAATTCGCGAGGACATAAAACGAGAAAATTTGGCTGAGTACACATTGGAATGGTAAAACTTTGCAGTATAATAAATTCGTTGTATGGTCAGGTGGCAGGGGACTTGGAAACTTGTTCACGGCTGTGACGAATCATGTCGCCATCTCAGCGAGGTGGCGACACGATTCGTCACAGCCGTGAACAAGTTTTCAAGTCCACTGCCACCTGACTGTACAACTAACAATGTCACTTGATTTGCTTCTGGTATACTACATAGAGAATCTTACATGACTGTGTATGTATTATCATTTTTATCAAACGAGTTGACTAAAATTGTATTGCGCGAGCCTAGTCAACGAGTTTGATAAAAATGATAATACATAAACACGAATGTGAGATTCTATTTATCAAATAAAATGAATGAAAGACAAATATGTATCCTCGATCATCACCATCAACCTGTATCCGTTCACGCGTCCATGTTTACAGATGTAATTCGGTTTGAACTGTGTACATGCTCAATAAGTTAGCTTTGTGACATGTACATTGAAAGTAGAGTGAAACAGTTAAAATAGGGGGTAAATTGAACTTTTTTTACAATTTTCTTGACTTTAAATGACTTACGCTGCATTTCTTGTTTTATTGAACATGAAAGTCATAGATCTTTCCGCACGTATAAGTCTTAGCAACAATGACGTCATTTTGTCCGCAAAATGGAGCAATAGTGAAAATTCCTGCACATGCTGCAGTTGCTTTCTTTGGCATCACGCGCTCATTAACTACACAAGTAACCAGAGCTTGGACCCCCAAAAACGATAATACACCAGTGTGTTATCGAAAATAAGTCACGGGTTTAATACACTGCTGGAGGCGGTTTTACGTGATAAAAATGTTTTGATCATTTTGACATGCTCTGCCCTTCAAAACACCATCTGCCTAATTACAACTTTTTGAGGCGGTCAATCCACTTTTGGAAAGACAATTCATATTGTTCATTGGGAACACTTAAGGTACCGATAAACAGCAGATCCAAGGGTATTTCTCGAATTGCATCTCTTTCCAGATAGATGATTTTTGATTGATTAATTGATTGATTGATTGATTGATTGATTGATTGGTGTTTAACGCCGCTTTCAACGTTATTTCACCCATATCACGGCGACAGCTCACATACTCATGTATGTCCTGGATTTCACCAGTTAAAGGCTGGCGTTCGGACATGTCTTGTCCAAGGACACCGAAGAAAAACCAAGAGCTTAATAGTGAGGTTCGAACCCTGGGCTCCAGGTAACGAGTCCTATACTTAAACTCTGAGCTTCGTAGGACTCCAGAAGATTTTCGAGTTTGGGAAACAAAATAATTGCAGGAGGGCAAATCTGATGAATATGGAAGATGTGAGAACACCCTCCTCTGACTCCAAAAAGTCGGTTACAATGCGTGTTGGGTGAGCAGGTGCACTGTTGTGCAAAGGCTAGGGGTACCAGAGTTCCCTATTTAGGCGGGGAATTTTGTAATAAATCTTTAATTTTTCTGAACAACATTTTTGTAGAACTTTCCTGTAACTGTTCAGCACCGGTATGTGCATGACGAGATCCTTGCTATTGGAAATACTACAAGCAAAACCTTGTTTATCGGGCATAAAACCGGCAACTCCCCACCACAATATCGCGAAAAATCCACGAAAATCACAATTATGAATCAACAGAATTGCATTTTTGGATTCATTCCGTATCCATCAAGTACAATACTGGTTAACGGAATGAAGCTGAAATTCCATTATTCTTGTCTTTTTACTCGTAAAAGAATGCGGCGTATATGCATAGAACTGTATACTGGTGGGGAGTTCCCGGTATTGTGCCGTTTATCGTATGTAATCGCTTGGCAATGCTTAGGTGTCTTATTTTTGGCTATCCAAATATGGTTGGAATTCTTCCGTTTTGGTTCAGGATAGTAAACCAAGGTCTCATTACAAGTCACTAAATTTTTGAAAGCCTTTTGGTTTTTAGCATGAATTTTTAGAACGTTTTTTTTTTTCATTTCAAACACGGGCGTGTTTCTGATCATCTGTTAACAAAACTGAGTATCAATTTTGCATTTATTTTTCTGAGTTTTAGGTGCTTCTATAGAATACCATAAACTCGTACTAAGGATAAGTTTGTCCACCGGTGTAGTTCTTATTGGGTTAAGGGTTCTTTTTTACTAAACCTCAGACCGTCATGATTTACAGGTTTTGCACGTGATCTTTCGGACACTAGTTATTACTTCCACGTTCCACGATTCAACTTTGTGTTCAAATGTCATTCATATACATGTATGAGTTTGTGATTAGAGCCTTACTAGATGACAAAATTTTAGACTCGCCGAGATTGAAAGCATTTGTAGACGACAAATGCAGCAAAATGTAGCTAGAATAACTGAAAATGCATTCACACATCTTGAAATCATTTTGAAAAAGGGGAAAATATGTTGGTCACCAGCATTTTGCCCTTGTCACTCAATGTTCTCAAGGGCATTCTTTATCAAGGTGCTTGAAAACTCGGGATTGTTCAGTACAGGGTCAGATTACAATTTTTTTTCGACATGGTTACCATTGTGTTGTTTGCAAGTTTCATGGCTGTCTGTATCGTAATGTCTTGCTATTAAATCGGACTGGGTAGATCAAAGATCAGACTGCACCTTCTGTGCAGGCTGATCTTGATCTACACTCTCAACATATAGGGGCAAAGAAGGTATAGGAGTAAATTGAGGGAATAAACAATATAGGATTTTATGGGGGGAAAAAGTGGAAATAAATTTGCATCGAGGTGGGTATCCTTTTTTTTACTTTCATCTTGATTTTATCATCTCTCTGACTCAGTCTCTCTCAATTTATATCTTTCTCTTTATTTCCAAGTTATTTAAATGGTTTTTTTTTAATTTCCATAGTTGCTCTCGCTAGTTCTCTAGCTCTCTCACCTCAGGTTTTTGCAACGGGAGATTCACATTTGGATTTCAGTTTTGTCTGTCTGTGTGGCCGTCTCTCATTGTATGTACCATGTTTTCCTACTTTTGTAACGGGAATTTCTGTGTTGATTTGTCCGTATTCTCTCTCTTTTCCACGATGTTCTCAAAAGCTTTTATCCTAGGGGTCGTTAGAACAAGTGACTGTGAGGTGAAAAGTTAGGCGTGACGAAAACAGTGAGATATATTTGATCTGGTGGAAAATGTTGTGGTAAAAGGTGGAACTGCTGATTCTTACCAAGGGTTGTTAAAGGCTATTGTTTGTCTACTCAAATGTTAGTAGAATACAATGTGCACTTAGGGGAAGGCAAATGCCATCGTTGTGTAGACGGAAAAGCAGCCGGTGGCTAAATGACCGTTATGTATAGCTTGTGTAGAAAGTTTAAGAAAACATGAATAGGTGCGCTGTTCGTCGTGATATACAGCTGAAAACTACGATATACTTTGAACAAAACTGATATTACGCAGCTCGTCATATTGATACTGCAGTATTGACTTTTGTATCACTTTTGACATTTTTTCCCCTGAACTTTCCAATGATTAACTCTGCTTTAAATGCGCCCAAATCGTCGACAGTCTTGACGAATTCGTCAGTATTTCGCCATTAATGCTTGAAATGATACAGTCGAGTTCTTGTGGTCAGTGTAGATCAAGATCAGACTGCTAATGTCTTATTGTCCATGACTCAAACGACGATTTTTTTTACACTCGACTGATTTAACACATTTGCAGGCGACAAACTAAAATTACTGTTGCTCTCAAGATGGCTTTTGTCTTTTAGATGGTAGAAAACATTGTGGGCAAAAATGCTTGTTAATACCAGCATTTTCTCCTTTTCCATCAATATTTGGTAATTTGTAAAATTTTTGTCTGTCAAAAGTCAAAAAAGCAGCCGATTCAATAAAAGGATAATCGCTTTGAAGTCCAGAAAGCAATTCTGTATATTTTGTTAATTGTCTATTTATTTGAGCTCTGGCAAAAGTGGGCTTAATGCATCTCAGTGGTACATGATATCAAGCAAGCCATCGCATGATTAGCGTTCCTTGATAGGTACTTTTTTTTTAAAAAACCGGCTTAATCAATAGGTAGATTGGTCCTTGTACATGCAGAAAATTGAACAATGGCGAAAAGTTTCGACCAAGGTCAGCCTGCACAGGCTGATCTGAGTCGATACTTTTTGCAGATGCATTAAGCTCCCTTTTTACATAGCATGGCTCATTTAATTTTTTTATGCAGGATAGGTATTTTTTTCTAATGTGGCGGCGACAAAACAGTGTGTTCACATATATTTACCACATTGTTTTTCTTTCTGCTGGCTGCTATGCACGAAGAAAGAACCTTTTGCAAACAGTGTAGATCAAGATCAGACTGCACAGAGCGTGCAGTCTGATCTTGGATCTACACTGTCCGATAACGAGATTCTTCTCCCCATAAAATAACTTTGAAATAGCAATACATGTATCGGGGTTTTTAATTGTGGGAAGAAGAATGGAAATATTGTTGGAAAAGGAGAAAATGCCATATCATTTCAATTACATCTTAACCCAAAGGCTGCTAAGCGCAACTCACGGACCTTTTGCGAACAGTGTAGATCAAGATCAGACTGCACAGAACGTGCAGTCTGATCTTGGATCTACACTGTCCAATAACGAGATTCTTCTCCCCACAAAATAACTTTGAAATAGCAATACATGTATTGGGGTTTTTACTATCGACTTGAAAGTTTCATTGGACTTATCCAGCAGAATAAGGGTTAAACTTTGTTGCTGAATCTTGTCTCTGAATTTCTGCATTTTTTCGGACAATGTGGATCAAGATCAGACTGCACCTTCTGTTCAGTTCGATCTTGATCACAATTGTCGAATACGATGAGATATAAAGAGAAGTTTGAAATCCTAATCGGTCTTTACTATGGGATAGAAATATCTGCTTGATTTATCTAGCATTTGAAGGATTAAAGTGGATTTTAATTCTTACTCTACTGAATATATAAAATGAAACTCTCAAGCCGATAGTAAAAACCAAGAATTTGCTATGTTAAATGTATATTTTGAGGAAGGATATCTCCTTATTGGACAGTGTAGATTCAAGATCAGACTGCACGTTCTGTGCAGTCTGATCTTGATCTACGCTGTCCGCAAAAGGTCAGTGAGTCGCACTTAGTAGCCTAAGGGTTAAAGGATTCTTTGGGAACATTGTACATTCGGGAAGGAGGAGGACTTTAAGAAAAATCTAGTTTTCAAACTTGAATTCTGACGTAAATGAACTGAAAATGTATACTGAGGATTTTTTTGTAAATTCTTTTTACCATTAGATACAAAATTCGAAGTTTCAAGTCTTGATTATATACATGTCGAATCGAGTCACGTGAACTAATAATACTTTTTTTTATGTTTTATCAAGACATTGTATTCAAATAATAAGTACAACGTTCTTCTATTGGGCACCAGCTTAGCATAATGGTTAGAGCGCTGGGCTCGGACTCGGGAGAACGGAGATCGAGACGCACCGAAGGAGGAGAAAAAAGCAAACCCAGGAAAAAGAAAAATGCACAGACAGAGCGGGGAAAAAGAGAAGGACAGCCAGGCCAGAAAACGGGAAAGAAAGATTGATATGCAGAGGCCTGTGTGGACCCAGGGAAATTACCTTTTGCTACACTGTATGATGTGAATTATCAATTTGAATAAAGTCTCTGTATTAAACTGTTAGAAGTTTTCTTTTTCACTTATGTTTTTTTTTTTGGTCTCTTTTTTTTCCAAACAACCTTGCAGACAATATTTCTAAAACATTTTGGTAAATGAAGAAATTGCTTATTATATGCAGTTTCTTTTCTTGTCAGAATATCATCACTGGTATTTGGATGTAAACTTTATCTGAAAGGAACAAATAACAAACAAAACACGCATAGATCTAGTAGTTATCATTCTATTTCTATTATTCACTATCGATATACATGTACATAATAACAAGTGAGGAAAATTCATTTAAGCAAAAACAGGAAAAAAACTAAACACTTGGAAAAGAAATGTCTACTCTTATAAGTGCCCAATAAACCCAACTGAGTTTTTCAGACTCGAAATCAGATCTAAATAATTAAATTGTTTTTTTATGAGAATGTCTCGGCAACGCGGACAGAGTAGATCTATGTCAAAAATCTGACTGCAAGGTTTGAGTAGTCTGATCTTCATTTGCATTGGCCGCAACTGAGACTTTATTAGTGAAGGTTCTTCGTCCCTTTACCAAACAATCCCAAACTTTGAGAACCCCGAGGAAGACGACTGGAAATATCGTTGGAAAAGGAGAAAATGCCATATCGCAGCATGTACCCTAATAAAGATAAATCCAATCATTTCAATTACATCTTAACCCCAAGGCTGCTTAGCGCGACTCACTGACCTTTTGCGAACAGTGTAGATTAAGATCAGACTGCACAGAACGTGCAGTTTGATCTTGGATCTACACTGTCCGATATGGATATATCAACCCCCCAAAAATACCATTAAAATAGCAGAATTTGGGTTTATACTATCAGCCTGAAAGTTTCATTTTAGTTATTTAGCAGGATAAGGGATAAATCGTCCTCATCAAATACCTTCCATTTGGACAGGTCTAAATCTTTTTTTCATTTTTTAACCCTTTATCAAATAATCGGACCCTGTGAAAAATGGCTTTGGAAAACCTTGTTGGAAAAGGAGAGATTTTTTTAATCATCATTTTCTCCCTTTTTCACAATGTTCTCTACTGTTTTAAAGCAGTTGCAACATGTGAACCGTATTCAATTTCAACATTTTAAAAGGCAAATGCCGTCATTTGCGCCACTGGAAATGCTGTCAGGAAACGCTTAAAATTAACCCTTTACCAAACAATCCCTGGTTTTTACGACCCAGAGAAAGAAGCCTTCTGAAAACATTGTGGTAACCAGCATTTTCTCCTTTTCCCACAATGTTTTCTACTCTTTTATAGTCAAGTTTCATTTTTTGAGTCGCATTTATTTTGTCCTCTGCAAATGCTTTCAATTTGGACAAGTCTAAAATTTTGTCGTTTGGTAGAGTTAAGACACGAGGAACTTTTTTTTCAGTTGGTTAAGACCTAAGGGTTAAGAACTTCTGCTAACCCTTGTCATGTTGAATAAATTAAACGAAACTTTCATGCTGATAGTTAAGACCCGACTGATGATACTTCAAATTTATTCATATGGAGAAAAGAATCTCCTTATTGGACAGTGTAGATCAATGATCAGACTGCACGTTCTGTGCAGTCTGATCTTGATCTACACTGTCCGCAAAAGGTCAGTGAGTTGTGCTTAGCAGCGTATGGGTTAATAAAAGCCTGATTTTGGCAAAGTTGACACAACAGAAATGAAACTCGGAATCTAAACTAAAAAAAAGCGTGAAAAATATGTCTATGGAAACCGTTTCAATTTTACTTTTTTTCTACACTAACTTTTTTTCTACATTCCTGAAACGCTGGTATACTGTTTTTGAAAACATCTGAGAAATCAGCACATGCTTGTACAAAGCAATTGTTGATTTACCACACTGTATTTCATATTGTTGAAAGACAACAGTTTCCTTTCCTTTGGATGTTTTGTCCGTTGCTTAACTTGTAAAACATACTGGCCAGTTTAAAAATGTTCTCTATGGCTAAACGTTTCAAAACATACATAAATCAGATGAATAAAAAAGTCTAAATTGGCAAAATTACAAAATGTAGATAAGTTTTGTTTGCAAATCAAAAAAAGTTTGTTTACTGGTAAGTGCATAGTTAGAGACTTTTCCCATTCTGTAACACTGTATTTGTCTTACGTACCAATAATAAATGTAATAAAAGATATCTTTCCAAATTAACCCTTATCTGATCTTTCTCTATACTGTCCGCAAAAGGTTAGTGAATCGCACTTAGCAGCCTAAGGGTTAAGGTTGAAAATATAAATGAAAATGACACAAAGTAACATGGAAAAATAAACTAAACATACAGTACTTTAAGTCTTTACAAAACAACATAATTTTAGATTTTTTCAAATTGAAAGCATTTGAAGATGACAATTGAAATGAAGCGGATACAATAAAATTTGTCTCTAAAAGGGTAGGAAAACATTGTAGGAAAAGGAGAAAATGCTGGTTACCAGCATTTTCTGTTTTTCATACATTGTTTTCAAAAGGAATTTTTCTCAGGATGGTTATAATTTGTGGCTGTTTGGTAAAGGGTTATATGACTCCTCCATTTCAGGAGGCAGGCATATTTCAAAAAAATTCCAAACATCAAAAACCTTTCCAGAAAAGGCTTTTAGAAAAAATGTTGAAAAAGGATAAAGTGCTGTCTACCACTATAATGCTGCAATTTTTACATTTTCCAACACTGTTTTCTACCCTTTATAAATCCAAATGCAATCGATTAATAATTGTTTGTGACCTACAAAAGCTTTAACGCTCTACCAAAATTTTGATAAAATTTAAGACTTATCCAAAACTACAGCTGTCACTGAATGTGACTTAATACCCCACCAAGCGCTTTGACAGAAACAGGCAATTATTTGTACACAGACAGACACACGGATGGACACACAGACAGACACACGGACGGACAAACTGACGGACACACGGACAGACAGGGCGATTCCAGTATACCCCCGAAAATATGTGTTTTGCAGGGGTATAATTATAGCAACTGCAGACAACAAAATAAAAGTGACTTGAAAACTGAAATTGGTCTTTGGAGTTTGCATGGGAAACCAGGAGGAAATGCTGGATACCAGCTTTTACTCCTTTTCCCAGTGATTTTAAAAGCCTTCCTCTTAACCCTTTACCAAATAATCCTGACTTTTAACGACCCTGAGCAGAAAGCCTTTTGAAAACATTGTGACAAAAGGAGAAAATGCTGGTCACCAGCATTTTCTCCTTTTCCCACAATGTTTTCTACTCTTTCCCAAAACAAAATTCAATTTTCGAGTCATATTTACTTTGTCGTCTGCAAATTCTTTCAATTTGGACAAGTATTAAATTTTGTCGTTTGGTAAAGAGTTAAGGGTCGTTATAAGTCCTATTTCTTTTTTGTTAAAGAATAAATTTGGATGACTCTAAAAGTTACTCATCAAGTTAAGCATTTGCAGACGGCAAATTGAAGGTGGCCCAAATGACAAAATTTGTCCTTAATAGGGTAGAAAACATTGTGGGAAAAGGAGAAAATGCTGGTTACCACAATGTTTTCAAAAGCTCTCTTTGTCAGGGTTGTTAAAAGTCGTCATTGTGTGGTAAAGGGTTACCTGGAAACCAACATTTCCAGCAGAAAACTTAGAAAATCAAAGTGAAATACATGTATTGATTATCACAATTTTGTGAATTGTACTAACAACTACAGTAATTTCTCCTCTTGAAACAATGCTTTTCACACTTTACCAAACAATCGCGAGTTTTAACGACCCTAAGAAAGAAGGCTTTTGAAAACATAAGAAAAGGAAAAAAAAAAAAAGAGCTGGTTACCAGCATTTACTCCTTTTCCAACATTGTTTTCTATTCTTTCGAAGACGAACTCCATCAAATGAGCCACATTTGTCATCTGCAGCAGCTCTGAATTTGCACAAATCTAAATTTTTTTCGTTTGATAAAGAGTTAAACTGGTCTGATGCAAAATGAAATGAAATTACCTTCAGGTGCTTATGTATCATACAATGGAATTTAAAATACAAGAGAAAAAAATAGATAATTGCTCATTCAACAATCCACCAAACAATTGCATGAGCCATGCTCTGTCTAAAGGGGGTTTAATATACCTGCGAAAAGGATCAACCGAGGCCAGTCTGCGCTGTCCATACTGACTGACCTGGGTCTAAACTTTTTGTTATTAGTCCATTTTTCTGTATGTCCAAGGACCATTCTACCCATGATTCAGTCAGTTATTAAACAAACTGGATTTTATGGAACCAGAATTATGTGATGACTTGCTCTGTATAATGCATCATGGAGATGCATTAAACCCCCTATTGCTAGAACCCTGCTCACATTTTTACGACCCTGACCAAGAATTTTGAAAACTTTGTGAAAAAAAACAACATAAGTTGCTGGTAACCAGCATTCTTTATCTCCTTTACAACCACCAACCCCATTATCTGAACCACCAACTGGCCAGTATGGACAAGCCTAAAACTGTCCCATTAAGCCTTTACCAGACAATGCTGGTAAACCCTTTGGTAAAATTCCTGGGGTGTCCAAATTGAAAGCAATAGCAGATGACAATGAAGATGAGGCTAAAATGATGAAACTTATATTGAAAGGGCAGAAAATGTTGTGGGAAAAGGAGAAAATGCTGTTTACCAGCATTTTCCCCTCTTCCCACAACGTTTTCAAAAGCACTCCTCCTTAGTGTCATTAAACCTCAAGATTGTGTAGTAAAGGGTTAACAGCATTTTCCCCTCTTCCCACAATGTTTATACTGTTACAAAGACAGAACTCATTACCACAGTAACATTTAACAAGATATTGCAAAAGCATTCAATTTGGACAAGTCTAAAAATTTTTAGCTTGGAAGAGAGTTACCGTATCTCTTTACCAAACAACAAAATTTCAGTGTTGTTCAAACTAAAAGCAATTGCAGAGGTTAACTCAAAACATTAGTTTTGCATTTCATAGGGTAGAAAACATCGTAGGAAAAGGATACAATGCAGGATACCAACATTTTCTCCTTTAACCGCAATTTTTTTCAAAAGCCGTCTTTCTCAGGGTTGTTAAACCCTTTATTCCAAATTGATAGCCATAATCACTCAAAAAAAAAAAAAGACTTTGAACAGCTCAAAATATAAAACTATCTCAAGTAAGATGTATAAGTTTAAGGGTAAAATTCACATTCTTAAGTACAGAAATTCTTTAACCTGGGGTTCTTTACTCTTTCACAATATAACAAAATTTTAGATTCATGAAAAAACTGAAAGAATTAGCAGCAGGCAACAAAATAAAAATTGAAATATGTATAGGGTAGTTTTGAAAACATTGTGAGAAAAGAAGAAAATACTGATATGAGCATTTTCTCCTTCATCCACAATGTTTTGAAATGTCTCCTTCATTAAGGTCATTAAAACTTGGGTTTCTCTGGTAAAGGATTATTCTTACATTCGCTACTAACCTCTAAACAGCCAAATACAGCCATAATGAATTTTCAGTCTAGACTAAAAAACCCTAATAAGTGCAATATCGAGGTTGCTTTTTCTAAAGAATGGCTCAGCAAAATGGATAGTGTAGGTCAAATATCAGACTGCAGGTTTTGTCATCTGATTTTTGATTTACATTGGCAGCAAAGACAATAAAGGGAGAGAAAGGCACTTTAAAAGTTAACCTGATCATATGTTCTTGAGCAAGTGTGGTAAAGTATGTATATTATAATAAAGAGTTAAAATGTTACAGAAGCTGCTTGATCTTTAGCATTTAACACATCTAAGCATAACCTAAAACATTAAAACTGATGAAAATTATGTAATTCTACTCTGAAAACTGTAAAGTATGGAAAACCACATCCAGGGGAGATAAATGGTTACAAATATTAGGAAAACCTGAGTTTTATCCCTTTGACCATAATGAGCCATATTCTCCTTGTATTGCCTATTTCATTTAACTTGATCCTGACCTTTGTGCTGAATATATAATTAGGCATATAAATAGAACCCAGACTTTTATTCGAGAAGTTTTATATATACACGGTAAGGTATTTATATACACAGGTAAGCAATTTAACCCTTAGCCTACAAAGCGAGACTCAAGGCGCTGTTGCAACCAATGTAGATCAAGATCAGACAGCACAAAACATGCAGTCTGTTCTTGGATCTACAGTGTTCAATGTTGAGGTATTTCCCAAAAAAAAACAACGTAGAAATTGCAATATTTATTGACTGGAATGTTTCAATTAACTTATCTAGTAGGCCAAGGGTTATTTCGCGCATAACATTCGAAACATTTCCGTGGCCATTTGGGACATATGCCGAGTGATGCTGAGGGATAAAACAGAATATTAATTTATGTAAATGATTTTGACCTGGGTCAGGTTAAATGACGTAGGTAATATGATAACAGGTTTTAACTTTAAAACTCCAGTCTAGATCATTCATCCTCTGTACAATCCATCATGACAGGGTTGTCTGGCTTCCAACTGATTTTGACCTGGGTCAGGTTAAATGACGTAGGTAATACGATAACAGGTTTTAACTTTAAAACTCCAGTCTAGATCATTCATCCTCTGTACTATCCATCATGAAAGGGTTGTCTGGCTTCCAACTGTTGCAGCATTTAGAAAGTCCTATATGTATGACTACAGAGTTTCCCTCACAAGAATTTATTTTTGGCAGGGTCATGTGCACATCAGATAATCTCATCCTGAAATTACAGAGGTGAATACATACAAGTATATTATATACTTCATTCCTGACTGTTCTTGCAGGGTGGCATAATATCTAACTGTTGACTACTGGAGAAATAAAACAGTTACATTGCTATAACTCTTTAGCAAACAACATAATTTACACTCAACCAAATCGAAGCATTTGAAGATGAGAAATTAAATATTCCTCAAAAAATGAAATATGTTTTTCAAAGGGAAGAAAAAATTGTGGGAAACGGAGAAAATGCTGGTTACCAGCATTCACTCCTTTTTGCACAATGTTTTCTAAAGCCCTCACTGTCGGGGTCATTAAAACTGAGGATTGTGTGGTGTAGGGTTAAGGGCATAAACAGACCCAACAAGATGGCCATGATGGCCCTGAGTGACTCACTGGGCCTTTTTGACCAGACATGACAAATTTTCAATCTCTTTTGAGATACCTGTATCAAGACAAACATTCAAACAAACTTTCATGAGCATAGGACGGAAAATGTGGTCTCTAGAGAGAATATAAATGCTTTTCTTAGCTTTGTACCACTAACCTACATTTTGACCCAACTTGACCTATTTTAGAACTTGTCTGAGATATCATATTGACAAATATTCTTGCCATATTTAATGAGTATTGGACTGAAAATGTGGCATCTTGAGTGTGCACCAGGTTTTTCTCATATTTGTCTCAATTTTTGATTGTCATGATGTAACCCATTTTCAAAGGTCTTCCAGAAATGAACGTAAGTATTGGACCTAAAATGTGGCCTCTAGAGATTACATAAGCTTTTCTCTGATTTGTCCCAGTGACCTACCATCTTTTTTTTGACAGGATATGACCCACTAACAAACTCATTGGAGATATCATCTGGACAAACCTTCTGAACAACTTCAGTGAGGATTTGACTGAAAATGTGGCCTCTAAACAGTACACAAGGCTTTTCTAAGATAACATTTGTCCTACTAACCTGCTTTTTGACCCAACCTAACCCATGTTAGAAGTCATCCCAAATATCATCAATACAAATCCTCCAACAAACATTTACCAGCATGACTATTTGACTGAAAATGTGGCACAAACATTATGACCAATTTACATGAGTTGTGGACTGAAAATGTGGTGTACACATAGAGAATAATAGGTTAGTGTCTGAAATGGGTCAAGTTTTTCGGGCAAGGCGTAGGAATTTATTAGGTGAGCCGCAGGCGAACCTAATAAATTCCGAAGCCGAGCCCGAAAAACTTGACCCATTTCAGACACGAACCTATTATTCTCTATTTATCCTGTTACATGGTGAAATATCGACCGTGAAAAGGGGTTTTTCTAGGTTTTGTTTTGGTGATCTACTTTTTTACCTGCCATGACATATTTTCCAACTCATGTAAGACATCATCAAGACTAACACTCCTGAAGACTTTCTTGGTATCATCCAGACAAGTATTCTGACCACTTTTTGTTAATTTTTGACTGAAACTGTGACCAGGGTGTATACAAGGTTTTCTATGATTTCTGCCGGTGAGCTCCTTTTTGACTTGACATGACCCATTTTTAAAGTTGTCGGAGATGATATTGAAACAGACATTCTGTCCAAGTATGATGAGTATTGAACTGAAAATGTGGCCTTTAGAGTGAACACAAGATAAAAGTTGACCATGCACAACAGACAGTGAATGAAGGACAACAAAATCACAAAGGCTCACCTTCAGCTCTTCGTCCTCAGGTGAGTGTAAAAAGCCAGGGCACTGTTTTACAAAACTTACAAAAATGTGAGTCTCTAAATTTCCAGATTTCCAAATCTCCAGATTTTTCCTCACAAGTATCTGCAGTGAACATTACTATCATTTTTAGATGAAGTATTTTTTCTTCACATAGTGTCCCTGTGTAACAGAAGTGAATGAAGTATGTATGAGATGGTGTAAAGCATGAGAAATGTTGCTCATGAATTGTGTCATTTCTTCCTTAGTTTGAATGGCATGCATTGTTTCCTTGAGTGACAGTTGAGTAGAACTAACTGTATCAACCTTTAAAATACAAGAGTTACAAAAATAATTGCATACCTTACTTCACAAAGTTATGAAAGCTCAGAGAATTGAATTGAGTATATGGCAATTTGTTTAAAAAAAACTTACAATTTTTCAGTAACAAGAGAGCCATGATGTCCCTGACTTGCTCACCTGAGCCGTTTTGACCAAACATGACCCATTTCCAATTTCTTCCGAGATATCAAGACAACATTCAAACAAACTTTCATGAGTATTTCACTGAAAATGTGGTCTCTAGGATGTAAAAAAGGTTTCAAAGAGTTAATGTTTTCAGTTGTATTACGTTGAGCTGCGGTAGCTCAGTCAGTAGCGTACAGGACTTGAGAACAGGGTGTTGCTGGATCGATCCCTGGCTTGGCTAATTTCTTTCTGAGGATTGATGATGGTCATCGAGACAGGATTCATTCTTCTCTCACCACTGACCATTGTTTTGATGCTGGTTATATGGAAAAGCAGACAGTGGCTTGGAAAGAATACTGGGCAGAGCACTGGTAAAAAGAAACTCAAGGAAAGCATGGATAGGTGCACTGGCCACTGCGGTATAACTCAAATAATGTTGAAAACAGTGTAAAACATTATACAGTCAATCAGTTGTATTACCCACTGTTTCTGTAAGATTCTTTGAAATTTGCCAATTAGTTTCAGAGAAATCCCCAATGACCTCTGGCATTCCGCTTTTTACCCATTTCCCTCTGTTTTCTACACTTTCAAAGACAAAAATCATTTCCCTACCCATATTTTATGTCATCTGCTGATGCTTCTAATTAACCCTTATCCTCCTAAATAAGTCAAATGAAACTTTCAAGCCAATAGTAAAGACCCAAATAATATTTCAAACATATTTCTGGAGGAAAATATCTCCTTATCGGACAGTGTAGATCCAAGATCAGACTGCATATTATGTGCAGTCTGAACTGCACATTCTGTGCAGTCTGATCTTGACTTACATTGTCCACAAAAGGTCATCGAGTTGTGCTTAGCAGCCAAAGGGTAATAACTTGTGTCTAAATTTTGTAGTCTGGTAAAGAATTAACTATTTACCAAACGACAAAATTTTAGACTGGTCCAAATTGAAAGCACTTGCAGACGACGAAATAAATGTAACTCAAAAATTGAAATTTGTTTCCAGCAGGGTAGAAAACATTGTGGGAAAAGGAGAAAATGCTGGTTATCAGCATTTTCTCCTTTTCCAACAATGTTTTCAAAAGACTTCTATCTCAGGGTCGTAAAAACCAGGGATTGTTTGGTAAACGGTTAAAGAAAACATACATAAAGTACATATCAATGAATGTAGAGAGAGAATCAAATCATTTTATCACATAACCTCCCTTGTTTTCGGTGTAATATACCCATTATGAATTATCTTATCTCATACACGTTTACTATCACAATTGTGTGACGTCATTTTTTACGTCATTTTGTACGTATTTCATAGAAGTGAATGGGTTTTATGGGTATTGCCGCGTGTGCATCTATAAGATGGTTTTGTATCTTCTAATCTATGATTTGTAAAATATCGTTATGTGATAAAAAGAATCTGACATTCGTTGGCGCATGAGATAAAAATTTTATTACACTCGTCAAGAAAAAATGTTATTAAGCTCGCCAAAGGCTCGCTTAATAACATTTTCTCTAGACTCGTTTAATAAAATTTTATCTCAACGCCAACTCATGTCAGATCCTATATATCTCATCTACATAATTTTTACCTGTTGCTGCTGGCCACTGATGGGAACATTGTGGCAGTATGAGAATTATTTGTAGGCCTTTTAGTAAGGTTCTCTTCTAAAATCTTTCCATCCAAGTATTAAACAATTTCATACTGATAATTGATATTAAACTCAGACCAAACAATCCCATGTGTTTACGTCCCTGAGCAAGAGGTCTCATTAAAACATTGTGGAAATGGGAGAAAATGCCAACAACCAGCATATTCATCTTTTTCAATAAAGTTTTGTACCCTTTAAAAACACAGCCCTATTATCAGAGCCATATTTACTTCTTCACCACCAAAAACTTTCATTTTGACAAGTCTTTCATTTTGTAAGTTTACTAACGGGAGGATGAAGTTAGCTAACCTATGAACTGAGAGTGGTAACGTGGTTATTGAGTAATTTCAAGGATTAAGCGATGGTGTCATGGCATTTCACACAAACCTTAGTTACAGCAAACAGTTATTTTTTTTGACCTTCAATATTTCGTGGCTCGTTTACAGCTTAACTTTTGGTAAATTTGGCATTTTGTTGGTGACAAATGCACGCCTGGCACTTTGACATGGCGGCCATTGTTTATTATCTTCTCGTGCAATCTCGTGCTCTCTTGGCGGTCCTCAGAATCACCGAAATGACACCGTTGAATTACAGAATTCCTTGCCATAACACGGTATACGATTTCATAAATTGACAAATAGTGCCGGTCCTGATCAGAATTCTCATTCTTCCATAGTCACTATCACATTGGCATATTTTTAAGGTAAATGATATGACCAAATGTTGCACTTTTCGTATATGCCCATTAAATAAAGTGGGATTTCTTAAATTCAAGACCAAAACATCTCTATTCAATAAATAAAAAATGACTAAAAGATAAATAAATGTTTGTGTACTTCCAGTTTCTTTAAAAAAGAACCCTTTCACGCCCGCCCCTTAAACGTGTATATCTTACGTGCAATATGGGCCCAAGGCTTTTGAAACTGAATAACCTTTCTTAGAGACATTATTTTAAACCCTTTACCGAATCAAACGCGGCTTTCGACGATCCCAACAGGGCAGGTTTTGGAACACATTGTGGGAAAAGAAGAAAATGCATGTAACCGGCACTTCTTCTCCCACAATGATGAAATCTACCCTTTATAGCACTAATCCCATTATGTAAGACGCCCTGATTTCTCGTCTGCAAATCTTTCAATTTAGAAAAGTTTAAACTTTTGTCGTTTGAACATTTGCTCTCTTTACTAACAAAATGCGTGGGCTCTGATTAGACTGTTCATTCCTTCTATCTACAGCCTATCTGCCCAGGGGCCGAGTTCATCAACCATTCTAAATTGCATTCTATGCTCAGTTTTAGATTTAGAAAGTAACGTAACTTCTGACTGGCCAATCCACTTGGTTTAACCAATGAGAAAATGCGTTGCTTTTGAATAAAGAAAATTCTTGAGAAGAAGATCAAAACTGCTTTCAAGAATAATTGGTAAACAAGGGTCCAGCCGAAGTTTGGTGCACAAAAACCGGACTTTGACGGCTGCGCGATCTGCCGCCGTGACACTGTGACTATCCATTAAATTCCTAGTCAGTCTTTTAATATCTCTGACTAGTAAAAATCAAAGTGTTGAAAACGCTGAAGTGGCATTTGTCAAGGAAGCCATTGTGTGGAATTAATAATTTGAAAGAAAAAGAGTAATATTATTCAAATGTTGGCTTGAAAGTCAACATACTCAGCAAATTAATACCTTTTTGGTTGAAGAGAGAGTACTCATGACAAAGGTAGGATTATTTGTGTATTGGTGGTCTCTCTTTAATGTTTCAAGAGGAGTCAGGATTAATGTCCCTTGACAGTAGGATGCATGATGGGTAGAGAGAGAAACCATATAAATATATCGAATGAAATTAACTTTTACCTGAAAACTATGATTTTGAGTTATCTTTGGCGGTAAAGATCTACTCTCCAACATTACAATCAATTATTTCAATCTATAAATATTCATGCACAATCAAATGGAGTAGCGCGCAATCATGGGACGAACACGCCCAGGGGCAAACTGGTTTTGGAATGAAAAAGCCCAGGACCAAGCGGTCAGTTGACAAATTTTGTGTATATCACTGCGCCAGTAGAAGGCTATGAGCTGGTGAAGCTATTTTCAATCAAAAAGAAATATTTCCACGATCGATGGCCTCAGCCAGTGTAATTTAATATGCCATTTCCAATTACATATCTGAGTGCTATCGAAAAACTCATTTGTCTGAGAAAAATTGAGTTTAATTGGGTTTATTTCCTTCGGCTCTGCACAAAATACCATCCATGGTCTTCAAAATTCAATATTGAACTCAAAGTGGCGTTGTCTTCGACAAATGCCACAAAAATCGGTTGCAGCTGATCATTAGTTAATATTAAAAAAAAAAACCTGTGCATTTTAGAGGCTACATTTTCATTCCATAGCTTATAAAACATGTTTAAAATCGTTTAAAATCTTGTTATATACGTCACCTCGAGAGAAAAACAAGAAAATGTAGATCACATGGTCAAAACTTAGAAAAAGCATTGCTTGCAATGTAGAGATCGAATTTTCTGCCAAATCGCCTCCAAACTTGAACAGAACTTTTGAACGGAATATATCTAAAACAATTTTGAAAACTGATCCCCTCTTTTCAAAAATAAGGTCAGAGGGTCTTATCTCAGAAAAAGTATATATGCGCTCAAGAGAACACATTGTCTACCGACTATTTATGAAACTTAGGCCTGTTTTCAACAACCGTTCTTAGTTGCATTCTAGGTCTAATTCTAGAATTAAGAAAGTAACCATATGGTTTAGTCAATCAGAAGTTGTGTTACTTTCAAATTCAGAGAATAAGACTAAGAATGTTCTGGAGAATGATTGGTGAATACGGATCGTGATCAAAATATGTCCCTTGTTATGAACTTGCCTTGGCAGGAATCTATCATTGTTCTCTGAAATGTACAAAGGATAGATGTTATTGATCCAAGGACGTCGCGGTCCTCTTGTATCTACAATGTCCAGTGAGTTTTCTTATCTATGCTGACGCCATACTTTTAGCTCGACTGGCTTCGAAGAAAACGTCGTTGGTTGCTACCAGTTTGTGAAGCTTTTGTTAAAAAATATGGGTAAAAATATACTCGTACATAGGCTGGGTCCTCAAAATCGTAATGGTTAAAATTTAGCTCGATGATTCTCTCTCTGTCTCTCTCTCTCTGTGTCTCTGTCTCTCTCTCTACCACCACCACCACCACCACAACACAAACGTCTTAACTTCCAAAATCTAGTGAAACTAAGAAAAATAATGTGAAGGGAAAAAAAAAAAAAAAAACGCGGCAAAAGAACAATTACTTTTAACAAGCTCATTTTCTACGTATTTTTATAAGCTCTATCATACCGGTGCATACCATTGTGCTTACCCATAGCACGTCTATCAAATCCAACAGCAATTTAAAGCCTAGAAATAGGACCCAAATAAATGGCATTTAGAGATCGGTTTTGTCAAAAATATCTTTGCGAAGAGGACAGTGTAGTCAGATCAGACTGCACGACTGTGCAGTCTGATCTTGGTCTTCATTGGCAGCAAATACAGCAGTAGGTTTTAAATGCATGAACGACTGAATACTTTAATATTCCTGATATGTTCCTTGAATAAATCAAGACAATCCCTGCACACACAGAGAGAATATTCCTACATAGTTTCGGGTCTCAGAGCGACAAAGCATTTGACCTTCTCTCGTGCCATGTCAGAAACGGCGATACATCATCGAACCGCACCTGATGGGACGTCAATCACCGACAGTTTTCATTTGTAAAAATGAAATTTATATGAAGAATTGAATGCGATGTAAAAATACAAAATAAATCTTAGTCTAATATACTTTGAATAAGCAAATTTGAGTCTGAATGAATGCAATTTTATGTCCACGCCCGTAGTGTGCACTGAGAGATCTTAATTGATGACCCCATAAGGATGCTATGCAAATACTAAAGTCTATACTAGACGAAAAAACCTTCGAGTTGTACATATTGATAATACTTGCAGACGACAAAATAAATGAGGCTCAGTCAATGGGATTTTGCTTTAAACGGTACAAAGAATCGTGGGGACAGGCGAAAAAGCCGCTAATTTAACCCGTATTTTCTACCTAACATTGTGAAACACATGCACAATATTGTTGAAACTCTTCATCAGTGGGCCTGTTTTCACCAACAATGTGCAGTTCATTTTTAGTACTATTCTAGATTTAGAAAGTAACGCAACTTCTTACAGGATAAACCGTCAGAAAGTGTGTTACTTTCAAATGTAGAAAATTCTTGAGGATAGGACTAAGAATGTTCTCAAAGAATAGTAGGTGAATACGGACACAGCAGATGACAAAATTTTAGACTTGTCCGATTTTCGAACATTTCTACAGTATATGCGACTTACAACAATTGGACTCACCCGGAGAGGAAACATTGTGGGGAAAAGGAGAAAATGTTGGTAACCAGTTTTTTTTCTCTCTTATTTCCACAACGTTTAGAGAAGAGTTTCTCTTAGGATGATAAACTCAAGGGAGTATATGGTGCATGGTTAAGTGTGGTGGGTTCAATCGGTTTTCATATTAGGAAGATGCTGCATTATGCTATAACCTTTATCTGAAGGAATAAACAGTGCCAATTTACGTATATCAAAACTTAAATTAGATCTACGGAATATCTTCTTGTTAAGGACCAACAGAAATTTGATACCCTTGATTTTGCAAAGTGCCTTATTACCCTTTAATAAACGATTCCGAGTTTTGACGACCCTTGACAAGAAGGCTTTTAGAAACATTATGGGAAAAGGAAAAAAATCTGGTAACCAGCATTTTTTGCTTTTGCCCACAATGTCTTCTACCCTTCTAAGAACAAATTTCAAATTTTGAGGCACATATATTTTGTCGTCTGTAATTGCTTTCAATCTGGACAAGTCTAAACTTTTGTAGTTAGGTAAAGAGTTAAAAGTCATTGGCGTTTATTAGATTTTCTTTGATCAATTAACTTTTTGAAATCGTGTAAAAGAGAAAAATAGAAAAAAATGTGTACGAAAACATGCAAATCGATGAAAGTTTACACGTCGGAACCAGTTTCAAGCAATTGTATACATGCGTATGGCCACTTGTTGTTATTTTGATTAGCCTTGGAGTCAAGTAGGAAGAAGCAAAGCTTAATTTTGATGATGATGATGAACGAAATAAAAAAGACATGTACAAAGTTATTAGATCACAGAGTGAATTACACTTTCATAAATGTAGAAATCTTAGAGATAGATAGATAGAGAGAGAGAGAGAGAGAGAGAGAGAGAGAGAGATGTGGAAAGTGTTGTTAATTGTCAAGCTGTCAGAACGATAATACACTACACAGTCCCGACTGCTGAAGGGTCGACTGTCCGCGGCCTGTCAAACGTACCTGTGTAGACCGAACGTGCTAAATATAGACGCTAACAATAGTCTAAACGTAATAAACGTCAAGCTTTCATATTTATCGGTAGATTTATACCGTAGAAATCGACGTTATCCGACGGCGATACTTGTATTGCGACATGTTATGCGAATTCATTGTAAACTAAGTGTGTGCTGTTGTGGTTTACTGTATTTAGAGTGCTATTACGTTTGTACTTAGGAAGTTGGTGCCAGTTTTAGATATTTCTGCAGACATTGTTGATTTTAGATTGACAGTTATATTTAAGCGTGTTTAAATCTGTTGGAAAGGTATTTAGCATGTGGCTGTATCCTTTAAAATGAAAATTGTGTTACGCGTTGGGTACCTAAATGTTCTTGATCTATTTAATGAAGTGGCAGACTGAAAAACTACTTCTTCGAAGTGGCATTAACAGTGAACGAGGTTAATATTTCCCCCGGCTACAAACGGAATTGCCCACCTTGCTTAGGAGTAATGCGCTGAACAAGAGTTGAGCCCGAAGTATACAGTGTATGTAAAACCTCGGGACCGTATTTACCAACCATTCTAAATTGGATTCTTAATATGTTTCTCAAGAATGTCCTAAATTTCAAAATTTCACCGTAACACAATTTCTGAATGATCAAACCAATTAGTTTGGCTATTCAGAGAGTGTGTTACTTTCTACATGTAAGTTTACAAACACAGTAAGAATGCAAATAAGAATAGCTGTTTAATATGTGCCAAAGTTCGAGAAAAAAAAGCCAAAACGGGTTGAACTACATGTACTTCCGAACAAATTTTAACTTTGAAACGCGTTGTGCTTAACCCATAAAGTGCTGGAACCGAGTTAAGTTGTTTTGCAGACAGTGTAGATCAAGATCAGACTGCACAGAACGTGCAGTCTGATCTTGGATCTACACTGTCCGCTACTTTGTTACATATTCTGGCCATAACAACAATGAAAATTTGGTACTGCGGATTCTTTTCATAATTGAAGCAGTCCATTATATTAATTCAGCGCTGTAAGTATTAAAGGTCAATCGAACTACTGGAGGACTTACAAAGCGGACAAACTATGTCTTGTTTTTCAATTTATTGTTCGAAAAGATGGTCGTTATGCCGAACAAAACTTCGTAAAAAGTTGGTCTGCATGGTGACGCTTTTGCTTCTGTTGTTGTTAAGGATTATGATGTCATCATCCAGAAACAGCGCTAATACTGATTTATCCGTTGAGGATATTTTACATAATAAAATGGTAATGCGACGAGAAATAATCAGGGAACGATTCTGTGATCTACCCAAAAGTATATATCCAGTTCGGAGAGATTTGGATGCTAAAAGCTTTGTAAGTATTTCTACCCTTAAAAGTGCACAGGTAGGAGCTCATGCTCCACCCACCAAAATCCTTCAGAGACTTTACATATCGTATGTGTTTTTCGGCATATGCAAGTTCCCCATTCGTCTTTCAGGTGGACGTTCAAAAATGTCCATTCGTTGAATTGTTTGTGTTTGTGACATTTTTCCTATGATTCTCTCGTCACAGGTTCGTCCAGTATTTCTGAACAACTTTAAAAACCCATGCTTCATTCAAAACCTTACAATCGAACACAAATCGAAGACACTATTTAGCTGTTTACCCTACTTTCTTATTGCTGGTTTCCCGAAAGCCGGAACAACCGACTTGTGGACCCGATTGCTGAACCATCCGGACATTGTGCTGCAGCATGTGAAGGAACCAATGTTCTTTAATAAAGGAAAAACTGGTCAGTGGTGAGAATTAATGGTTAATTTAGTGTAACTATAGGACACATAGTCAAAATGCTCGTTGAAATACATCATGTATAGTATCTCGAATAGGTTGGAGTTAAAGATTCATTGAACAACTCTTCAAAAATTATTTTGAGAGCTTTTGGCGAACTTAACGCTTATCCTGCTGAATAACTAAGATGAACCGTTTAAGTGGATCGTAAAAACCCAGATGTTGCTATTTCAAAGTTATTTTGGGCAAAAAAGGATTTTCTTATCGGACAGTTGTAGATCAAGATCAGACTGCACGTTCTGTGCAGTCTGATCTTGATCTACAACTGTCCACAAAAGGTCGCGCTCAGCAGCTTGAAGGTTGATAACGTTTTTCGAGACGATTTATCTCCATTGCGAAGTCAACGAATTTCAGATACTATTCATGAAATAATCGTGGTCCATCATTTATTTATGTCATCTCCAATCTCTTCTTACATCAATGATTTTATACCGAAACCCTTCATTGTCAGGAATGCTCGTCAGGAATGAAAGTAGTTAAAAAGTTAAAAAAGTTAAAAAGCGTCTAGGCAAACATGAAAGCAGGTAATGGGAAAAGGCTAAGTTTAATAAGCTGCTTCTTAGCAACCTGTTGTTGATCTGTTGGTCCAACTCCACTTTTTCGCCACCGGATAAACAAATCAAACCTTTCATGCTGTTGTAAATAGAGGAACCTTTTCTCAGAGTTCAGCATTTAAGGTAGCGGTCTGAGTAGATTCAATATCAGACAGCACGTTTTGATATTCATCTGCGACATCCTTAACCCTATCCTGCTAAATGAATATAATGAAACTTTCAAGCCGATAGTAAAAAACCGAATGATATTATTTCATTTTACTTTTTTTTTAAGGTGAAAACATCTCCTTATCGGACAGTATAGATCCAAGATCAGACTACATGTTCTGTGCAGTCTGATCTTGATCTTCACTGTCCGAAAAGCGTTAAAAAAAGGTTAAAAGCTAATTGATTTAAGGAATGAAGAGAATTTTATTTTTTTTATGGAGGTATGAAAAAAAAAAAACCTAATCACACTGTATGAAACCGCTTCGCGGTTTCATACAGTGTGATTAGGTTTTTTTTTTCATACCTCCATGAAAAAAATAAAATTCTCTTCATTCCTTATAATTTAATATTACAGACAACATACACCCATGGAAATAATTCAAACTGCATTCATTTTCTTTATTTTTAAATCTAACGTTGGAGTTTCTAAAGCCCCTTCCACTCATATTTGTATGGCGCAAGAATACAATAGGGAAGCAGTTTTCAGATCCCCAATACTGAAAATTAACCAATAGAACAAAAGTAAATGAACACAGCAGTGTGTAGGACCCGCAAAAGTAACCTTCAGCAAAAGTAGTTCCGGCATAACGATTTTTTTTTTTCATGGAGCTATGAAAAATTTTTTTCAGCCAATCAGAACTCGCCAATGTACATGAAAACAACTGATATTAAATTATTCGATATTGGAGGAGAAAGGGGTTTTTATATCAGAACAGAGGTTACAATTTTTATGATATAACGATAATGAAGAAGTTTTGCTTCTACCCATAAACTCAGCAAAGAGCTAGATATTTCTAACATAGAGATGATAAGATGTCCCACCATTGTTTTTTAAATCTGACATTTTAGTTGTATAAACTGAATATCACTCTTTCCCATTGCTCTTTATTGAATATAGAAAGACAAACATTATTGTTCTCTTTGTATCGAGGTAGAAAAGATATAAGGTCGTTTTATAATTTAATGAAAAGTCAAAATATTGTAACTATTATCAAGAAAGGTAGAAAAGTATATTTCATCAATTCTAACATTAAAAGATGTTCATTAAGATGATTACATTTTGCATGTAAATGTTATTTGCAACTCCCCACTGTTTATTATGATGATCGTATTTGAATTATTGTTTTATTGGCCGGAGTCCTTCATCTACAAATAAACTCTATGTTTTGTATTGAATTGACCCGTGCAGGGGTTTAATTCATCTCCTTGATGCATTATACTGAGTAAATCATCACATAGTTATATAATTGGCCTGCAACACGCGAAAAGGGGCATTCGGACATTTGCGTAAAGCGTCGTCTCGGATCAGCCTGTGCAATCCGCGCAGGCTAATCCGAAACCACACATTCCGTTTTTATGTAATTTTCTGTTTTGCGCAAGTCTACTGTAGCACAAAATCTAATGTAGTCGTAAAGTGCCGTCTCGGATTAGCCTGCGCGGACTGCGCAGGCTGATCCGAGACGACACTTTACGCAAATGTCCGAATGCCCCTTTTCGCGTGTTGCAAGCCATATATAGTTAAATCCATTTTGTCTAACAACCGACTGGATATAGAGGTACAATGGTCCTTTAACAAGCAGAAAATTCAACAGTTGCAAAAACTTTGACAAAGATCAGTATGTACGGACTGCACAGGCTGACCCGAGTCGATACTTTTTTGCAGAAGCACTAAACCACCTATTCATAGAGCATGTCTCATATGATAATGACTTTAAACTGATTGAATGGTGTTTTACGCCGCTTTCAACGTCATCTCAGTCGCATCACGGCGACAACTCACATATTCATGAATGTTCCGGGTTTCACAATTACAAGCAAATGTTTTGCCCAAGGACACTCTCACGAAAATCACAGTGCTTGCTCAAGGGTCTAGTCCAGGGCCTGGAGGTTACGCATCCTACACTGTATCACTGAGCCATGCAGGATCTATGATAAATGGATTATGAAGAAAAAAATGAAAAAAAAAGGTAATCTTTTCCATTATACTTTTTTGTTTCAGGTTGAATCACTAACTACATGCCAAGTTTACTCTGATTTTACAGAAATGGCATTTGAAGACGCTGCGCAGAAGTACATATCTTTTTTCTCAAGAACAGCAAAGGAACTGCACCGGAAGGTGTGTCCGTTTGAATGTCGCAGTTTTGTGCCATACCATCATGGAATAACAGGTAATTGGAGCGTGAAATGTCTGACAAAAGATTTTTCTTATAGCAAGCAAGTTATCATATAAAAATGGATCCATATAATCCATTATCACGATTTTTGCCAGCGCCTGTTGCTCAACCGATGTGGCTCTGGACTCGCAACCCAAGGGCTGTAGAGTGAAATCGACCATCTTTGAAGCTTCAGTGGTAAAACTTTGGCTTTTCCGTCTCTTGCTCTCAAAAGTACAGTCATGGTCCTTCAAAAACTGCATAAAAAACATGTCAACCAATTGCGTTTTTTGCTAAATCCCAACCAACACAGGCACCCTAGAATTTGTCCTCTTAAAAACACATGTACACTGCCATGACCCCATCTTTTTGTTCCTCCAGTGACACAAAATAGTCATGTCAGTATACAATAAAAGCACGCCCAAGTGGTCCCCTAAGTGCTGCCTAAATTAGAAGCAAATCTAAATTATATACCACCAAGCCATTTCAGCTCCATGAAACAGTGCAACAAAAGTGCTACTGCAAAATTTCACATGGGACTACTTTTGATTACTACGATCAGGAAGCAATCTCGCTGTGGTGCGACACCTGATCAAGTCCCTCAGCTGTGTCAGGTAGCTTTATTTGCACCTGCACGGTACATTTCTTCGCCGGAAATACACCGCTTTTTTTTTCTTTAAATCAGGATCTCTCTATACACAGTTCCGTTGAAAACAGTTTGTGCATTTACTTTCCAACTTGGTCTATCAGATCTGAAGGCATTTTTTAGCGACAGGTTGTTTATCACCGTGACTGTTTTTGCCGTTGCTAATCGATTTACATGGGCGCCGCCATGCTTGATGTCATGTGAGTAGAAGTATTTCAAAATAGAAACCCCCTTGAAACAGTCAAGGTCAGGTATAGGTATGGAATCGGTCGAGTTGTGTCAGGTCGTATTTAACGGCGTATATGACAAATGTTTGCAAGCATCCTACTGCGTATGTATTTTTGTAGTGGATATTGAATCAAAAGTGCACCTGTGTATTTTTTTGCACAAAAATGGTAATACTATTGGTGCACTGAAACAAGTAGCACTTTCTTCGGGTAGTATTGGTGAACAGAAAAAAAATGGATCTTTGAACTGAACCGTCACCGTGAAATATTTAAAAAGCAAGGAAACAAAGGCAGGAAATTTAAAGCTGTGGAAGTATATCTGTTTCGACTTTGAAAATTATTGTTGGAAAAGGAGAAATCTCTCCTATTGAGCAATTTCTCCTTTTCCCACCATGTCTGCTGAACTTTTATCCTATTTTTTTCTTTGAAAAAATAACTTCCACGGTGACCTTCAACATTGTTTTCTGACGAAATAAGCACGGATAAATGCCATTTTTATTTTTTCTTATTGTTTAGAATTATAAATACTATAAGTGTGGAAAGTTTAAGAAAAAAATTGTCTTTTTTAAGAACAGCCCTTAATTCGATCAAATTATCTCCCTTTTTAACTCAATGGTCTGTGTATAATATCACTCGTCACAACTCGGCCGATTCCGTACCTACATCTAACCTCATTCGTATAACGGTCGTTTCCATTTGAACTGTGAATCACGTGATCTTATACATGGCGCGCCAGTGTCAGTCGTTAAGCAACGACATAAACAACCTCGATGAAGTTATTCACATCTGTTTATCTGTCGGTGAAAACTTCAATCGGAATTGATAAATAATGAATGTACGAACTGTTTGCCAACTAACTGAAATATAATTAGAAAGATTTCGATAGAAAATTGAAACTCAAGTTTTCTTTTTCAAGGGGAGCCTTACAATTTTCAGAACGGTAAACCGGCGTATTTCCGGGTATATACCGATCTGGTGCATATCAATCCACCAGATACAGGGATTTGATGGCTCCCATCACCCGAGGTATGCCGAATGTGTACAACATGCGTGTTTGTACATTTACCATGCTCAAAACCAGGCTTTTATTTTTTTGTGCAAAAATATATGAATTTCTATTAAAATAATGTATATTTGTATATTTTTCCTGTAATTTTCCTGCTTAACTGACTGTTAAAGAAAGGCACTTTAAATCCAATATAAGCTGAATTTTGGAACTGTATATACCTTTTTCAAACGCGAATTTCTCAGAAACGAGCACGGTGACCCACATCTTTTTTACTGTAATCTCCTAGAGACATAATGAACTTTGTATGTGCAAAGTTTTAAAAAATCTTTCCGTTAGAAAAAATTGTCATATACGTCGTTAAATAAAAACAGAGTGTCCGGAAATTAAGGTAATACTTTGGTACATTTAAAATATGGCCTTAAATTTCAGATGAAGAGTTAAAAAATATATATAGAACAGAACATATATATATTTTTTTTATATACGTGTAAATAAAATATGTAAGTTTTTTGTGTGTGATAATTTCATTCAATTTTCATTGAATTACGAACTTTGAAACAGATTTCAAATCAGAAGTACATTTCTGTCATTGGCGTCATTTTCGTAGTTAATGACGTTCTGTCACTTCCTGTTGTCTGTTTCATGTTTGTAAACAAGATATGCAGTTTTAGGGAAATTGATAACCACACTGTTATACAGAGATACCACTGCTTAGTGAAAAACAAACTGTATGGTGTGCAATGTCATGTCACGGTGTTACAGGGCTATATGTCTTTAACGACACGATAATATCCAATGGCTTTAAAAAAAAAAATTGTTCCCACGCTTGAAAAAAGTCCTCTTCAATGCAAGACACATGCTTTATGCAGGATGGTGGTATGGAAGACAGATCTAATACTGTGACAGACTTTTTGTACGATACTATCGGCGATAGGGTAATATCAAGACGATATCAGGAGGTAAAAATATTGCGGCATATCTTGGCCTGCACACTGTCTTGACCTCGAACTGTGGGATTTCTTTCTTTGGGGTTAGTTCAAGTCAAAGATATACAGTCCCATGCCAGACAGCTCACACATGTTGTTAAAGGAAATTTAACGTGAAATCAAGAAGATTGACATTGAAATGTTTGCTAGAGTGATTGACAATTTCATGGTGCGTGTTCGACATGGAAACAGCATAAAAAGCTGTCACATTGAAAACGTCATTTAGTATTTAAATTACACCAAAGACAAAAAAGGTACTTCTGATTCAAAATTTGTGTAAAAGTACGTCATGTAATGAAAATTAAATGAAATTATTCCAGAAAAAACTTACATATTTTTTATACATATATATAGATTCTTATCTCTTTTTCCGAAATTAAAAGCCATATTATAAATATACAAAAATGTTACCTTACTTTCCGGACACCCTGTACCATGACGTCATATCTGGTCTCATTAAGAAAGACTGAGTTCCCGATTTCAAGACGACCATCGCGTTATTCAAACGCCAGGGATGAAACTTTTTACTGATTGTAACCTTCCAGTTTCCTTACGCTTGAAATGAAATATGTGTAGTAGTACTTATCAGGTGTTTAACATGAAATTATAATGCATGACAAATATCCTAAATATTTCCCTGAAGAAGCAACTGAGTCATGCTCCTGTTCCCACATTCCCACAGTCCCTTGGACTAGCCATTGGTTCACAGGCTATCAAATACTTATTACTCACCTCTCCATATACACTGTTTGCCCTAACACGTTATAGGAGAAGGATCCGTAGATACAGCCTTCGACAACAGAGACTGGCATTTGTTGCCTGGCAACGAGGGATGTCGGGAACCGGTAGTCACAAATGCAGACTATGTACATCATCTGAACCCAGATATAAAGATAATCTTTGCCCTGAGAAATCCAACTGACCGGTAGGTTTTGTCATTTTCCTGTTCTACATGTTTATGACCGTATCAGTTGTCCGGTCAGGTGGCAGGGCACTCGGAAACTTAATTACGGCCGTGGCTAATCATGTCGCCTATGATTCGCCACACCCGTGAACAAGTTAGGCTTGGGGCGACATAATTCGCCACAACCGTTTCCAAGTGCCCTGCAACCTGACCGGACAACGAATTTATTATACTGCAAAGCGTTGTGATTCCAATGCGTATTCAAGTGAAAGATCTAGACATAAATGAAAACTGACATTACTGAAAACAACTTCAAGGTAAGTAACTAGATTCTATACGTGTTCATTTCATGATTTGTAGGCTAAATTAAGCGAACGTTAGCTACTTCAAACAACCATTATTTTATCTTTTTTACGTACATTGTATGACCTCTGACCATCATGGTATGTGCATATTACGAAGGGATGGCTCGTTTGAACCTCGTGTATTTGTTTTAGAATGACAACAAATGATAATCCATTCTTTCCGCTTTAATGACATCCATCAAAGGAAATTAGTACAAATATAGTGAATTTGTCTTGTGGGCGGCTCATATTGAATGACGCCGCCATCTCGGATTTTGCAATGAAGTCAAGTCTACGGGGCTCCCGACAGGGTAACTGCTTTTTCCTGGAGTTTGCCAGTGTACAGCAATATATATTCGGAATATATTTTCCAATCAGATGGCAAATAATTTCTTTGCAGTATAATACTATTTGATGTACAGTCAATTGGTAGGGGACTTGAAAACTTGTTCACGCCTGTGGCGAATCATGTCGCCCCGAGCCGAAGACTCTCTGGAGCCGTGACTCGGTGGTTTGTTTTTCCACTTAATCCCCTCTGTCTGATTTTATGTTTCAATGCTGTCCTCGGATTAGTGTAGTCTTCATCCTTTTCACAGATTCTTTTAAGATGAACCTCTTGGCTATAGGCTGATCTAAATTTCTTTGTTAATGGGGGATGGTATGATTTGGTGTTCAAGTACAATTGATTATCTTTTGGTTTGACATAAGAAATTGTGTATATGTAACCATTTTCAATTTCATTATCTTATCAAGGAGTACTATATTTTCGTTAGTTATGTAGGGTTATAGTCATAGGGTTGGCCATCATACCAACTGATGTTGTGAAAAAGGTTGTGAATGAGCCATAAAATTTGTAAAAAAAGGAACAAACTTACTTTAAATATTTATCCTTTCGTTCTAAATTTATTCAGCATTCCAGTTGGTAAACTTAGTCCAAATGTCTCCGATTTCCCGTTTCAAATCTGGTGTGTTGTTTGCACACCGAGATTAGAAACGTATATAACCTGCTGCTCCGAAACATTTTCAACAGCCGAGAATAAGTGAAGATGTACCCTGTAATCAGTTTGTATGACTTGAACTAGATTTCGTCTTCTTATTTTTGCATCTCCTCTATGCCAGGCTGTACTCAGACTATATCTACGAGTCACGTTTCCATGGATACGAAATCAGCCAAGAGAACTTCCACCAGTTGGTTGTATCGACCATACACAACTTCACACAGTGCCTGCTATCCAATACAGAAAGATCATGTGTCTACAATAATACTGTTGATTCAGAAAAGGTATTTTATAAAATCGTTGTCGTTATAAATCAGATGCTTTGTATACGAGCGGCCTCACATTCTGAAATCACGGAAACTATCCTTTAAGCACTGAAGGTAGCAAAATGAAGCTGCCGAGTGACCGGAGAAATTTCGGAAGTTCAGGCTATATCATTTTCCCTTTGTCCCAAATGTCATACAATCATCGTCCAGATTGTTTGGCTAAAATAATAAATTTTTGATTGAGAATTTGAATGTGCCATATCTGTATCACAGATTGCATGAGTGTGTTTGAACGCATTTCAGATGCGGATGAGTACACGGTGGGTAATCTACATGAACAGAACCGTTGGTTCCGCATTCTAAATCTTGTGTAGGACTTCCGGAACAGGTGCGGTTCTGAAATCGTAGCCTGTAAACATCCACCATTTTAGACGAACGAACGGTAAGTGCTTGACATTTTTGTATTTTTCTCTTCTCTGACTGGTACTATCAAGAAAAACGGAATGCTATTCGACCTCTAAGATATTTTACCGTGAAGAATCGCGGAGGTCAATTAGAAAACTTCGATGGATTGTCTTAGAAACCAGAAATTTTCCAGGTGTACCTCGCGAAAGACAACATAAGACGGATGAGTTTTACCTTTACCTGTACATTTTATTAAGCTATTTTGGTGATCGTTGCAGTTTTAAGTGTGCCTCGGTATTAAAAAAACATGAATGATGTCCCTGGACACGTATCTGACTGAGATCGAAGAAAGTTTGCACAGAATTAGCAGTTCTGCATATGTAGAGTGACTCCGCTTGTGTAGTTTGGTTCTGATATTGTAGATTAAGTTTGTAATTCAATAATACTGTAATTTCACGAAGTATTCGGAGGGAATAAATTATTATTATACTTGTTGTCCGATAAGTTCATAAAAATAATTTTCTTACTGTCTCAAAATTTAGGAATGTATTGATGATGGAAGAAAAGTATTTTACTTCTCAATCATCCATTATCGACAGTTTCACATTGTTAAAAAACTTTAAGTACCACAAATAATACCTGTTTATCACGATTGTGTCCAAGTAAAATTTTAATGAGGGTGTGAATGTTTAAAATGTTTTTCTCACTGATACAATCTTAACACAATCGCAGATCAGAAGGGATGACGTAATAATAATTATGTCAAAAGGGTTATTCTGGACTTAACCAAACCCGGTTATGTCGGTCATTCCTGTCTCCTTGGCAACATGTAGAAGTCTGTGTACGGGTAGTTACAACTACCAATACCGTCATGCAGTAAGGCATATATTGGTAAAATTTACAAACTTAATGCTTCATGTTTTTTTACGTTATTCTATACACGGTTTAAATAAATTAACACGCCTACATGCCTAATGAAATTTACTGCGGTCATCAAATATCATTCAAGGATTAATCCTAAACCATGATAAACAGAGATGTACAGTTCTCAAGTACTTGCTACTTAATTAATCCGGATCTTCGTTGAAATACTGAACCATTATAATTTTGTGTCCGAAAATTAAGGTGCGGACAATTTACTAACTGTCCAAAATTAGGGACAAACTAGAACCCATGAGGGCCTGTATCGCTCCACTGGCTAGAATTACAAGAGTTGGCCTGCCCCAAAACAGTCATGTTTATAGAGATAAAAATTTCTTGAAGGAATCTAATCAAAGTTCACCTAGGGATCATTCATGTAAAATAATGCTGAAAACGAAAAGAGTTGTTTTAAAGAAGATCATTTTAAAAGAGTTCGTAATACGCCATGGAGGAAAAATAACCACACAAAACCCATGTTTTTTACGGGATCAAAATTTCTTAAAAGAATTAAATAAATGTTCACCCAAGGAACATTCATGTGAAATTCGGTAGAAACCAAGTATGCGGTTTCAGAGAAGAAAATTTTAAAATATTTCAATATATGTCATATAAACCCTGCCCACAAAACCCGTGCTTTTCAGTTTTCATGGGATCAAAATTTCTTTAAGGAATCTGATAAAGGTTCAGTCAAAGAACATTTATTTGAAATTTAGTTGATATCAAGTGAGCGGTTTCAGAGAATATTTTTGAAGATTTCATTATTTGCCATATAGGGACAATAAGCCCCGCCAACAAATTCCATGTTTTTCAAAAATTCCTAAAGGAATCTGAAAGAGATTTACCCAAGGAATATCCCAGTGAAATTTGGTTGAAAACCATTCATTAGTTTCAGATGAGAAGATGTTTGAATGAAAAGTCTATGGATGGACACACAACAGACACAATGCCATGACAATAGCCCCACTGGCTTTCGTCCAGTGGAGCTAAAAAATAAATTATTTAGGCAAATAATTAATGCTGTCAGATAACTTCCGATGTCTGAAGATTTCGGGAAAATATGGTAAACAATCATATATATCAGCAGGAGGTGTATAGAAAATGAAAGTTTGGGATGCAAGTCTAAATCACTAGAATCAAAATCATGAAATACTCTACATTTATATGCTGGTCGAAATGGAAATAGAGGACAAGTGTTTGTAAAAAATTCAGTAAACAGGTTTAGTTTCTCCATAATGTTAAATAATACTCGAACCCACTCTACATGGAAAAGTTTCATTTATCTACTAAAACATTAATGTACTGGTGGTAGGAATGTTTTTTAGCCGTTAGTGGCATGCAGAGGTACAAAGATGAGAGAGACAGAGAGAGAGAGAAATACGGAGAAAGAGAGATACATACATACATACATACATACATACATACATATATGCATACATCATTAAAGACAGACAAACGGATAGGGACGGACTGAGAGAGTAGAGAGACAGAAAGAGATATTGTGAAGCAGACATCAGGACAGAAAGACTGGCACACTCGCACAAATAAGAATTACACAAACTGGGAAAAACACAGAATGACAAAAGATAGACATATAGATGGACACAGAGAGAAACACATAATGACTACATGATACATACATACAAAAATACAGACTGACAGACATGTAGATAGACATGCATACAAGCAAACTGACATACACACATCCAAAAAATGCAGACGGAGAGTTTTAAATTTGAAATTGGTGGCCGACTAAACTTAAACGTTCATCTACAATTTCAGAGCCATACTACATAAACGGAGTCACGCTCCACAATCAGAACAACATCTATTTTGCTAAAATTTTCTTCGATTTCAGTCAGATACGTGTCCAGGGACATCTTTGATGTTTATTGAACACCCAGGCACACTCAAAACTGCAACGATCACCAAAATAGCGTTACAAAAGTAACAAATTAAGGGTAAAATTCACCCGTCTTCTGTTGTCTTCCGTTTTCTATTGCGAGGTACACCTGGAAAATTTCTGGTTTCTAAGACAATCTCTCGAAGTTTTCAAATTGACCTCCGTGAATCTTCACGGTAAAATATCATAGGGGTCGAATAGCATTCCGTTTTTCTTGATAGTATCATTCAGAGAAGAGAAAAAAAATGAAAATGTCAAGCTCCTACCTTTCATTCTTCGAAAATGGTGGATGTTTACAGGCTACGATTTCAGAACCGCACCTGTTCCGGAAGTCCTACACAAGATTTAGAATGTGGAACCAACGGTTCTGTTTATGTAGATTACCCACCGTGGAGTAGCAATATGCCTGTACGAATATCTAGAAGATCAGCCGAGTCTGTTTGCTGTAGTTGAACACATTTCATATACGAGTGGAAAGACTGAATGTAACATAATTATCTCTATAGAAGATTTAGTATTTTACCTGTATTTGGACTCATTTCAGATACGAGTGAGGGTCGGAATATACCATAATTACCTTAATAGAAAATTGGTTGAGTTTGTTTTCTGTAGTTGAACACATTTCAGATACGAGTGAAGTCGGAATATACCATAAGTACCTTTATAGAAGATTGGTTGAGTATGTTTCCTGTTGTTGCAGACACATATGAAGGGTCGGAATATACCATAATTACCTATGTAGAAGACTGATTATGTTTCCTATAATTGAACACATTTCTGCTACCAGTGAAGGGTCGGAATATACAATAAAAATATCTATACAGAAGAATTACTGAGCATGTTTCCTTTAACTGAACACGTTTCAGATGCGATTTATGGTCGCAATATACTATTTCTAAATAGATGGCTGGCTGAGTGTGTTTACAACACTTGGACACATTTCAGGTACGACTGAGAGTAGGAATGTACCATATTTATATAGAGGACTGGCTTAGTGTGTTTCATCCCCGCAATGTGTTTGTTATACAGTCTGAGGATACTAGCAGTGACAGAAAGTTTGAGGTTTACAGACATATTTTCCAGTTTCTACAAATACGTTAGTACTTTATTTGTTATCCAAAACATATCCTACTCCACCGTAAACATCGTGTTTCTAAGCGTTTCTTTTATAAACACACTATCGGATGACCGAATTGAGACTGGTTCAAATCCAAAGCATCGCAGACGACAAACCAAATAAATCAAGAAATTTATCTTTGATACAATAAAAAATAACTGTTACTAGCTTTCCGAAACAATTATTTTTTGGGGTCGAAAAAAAAAACCAATCAATTGTTTGATAAAGGCTTAACCCTTACACTGCTAAATAAAAGAACTGAAACTTTCAAGCCGATTGTAAAAACCAAAATGTTGCTGTTTGAAAGGTATTTTTGGAGGAACGATATCTCCTTATTGGACAGTGTAGATCCAAGGTCAGACTGCACGTTCTGTGCAGTCTGATCTTGATCTACGCTGCCCGCATATAGGTCAGTGAGTCGCGTCATCCGTTATCGATTATCGGTAATTGATTGCTTTGATCGATTTCATTTGAGAAGGTGTTTGTTTTGACTATTTATGAAACAAGCCTGTGTGTGAACAACCCTGGGTAAAAATTGTACTGAAAACATTTTGAGAAAAGCAAAAAATGCTGGAAACCACCATTTTCTACATTTCACACAATATACCATTTTAAAGCAGAATCCCATTATTTTGTATACCATATTTGTAGTATGCAAAAGCTTTCGATTTGGGTAAGTCTAAAATTTTGTTGTCTGATAAAGAGATTAATTCTGTTCTGAATGACAAAGTAGTTACACCGGCAGATATGTTAACAGTTCAGATAAATTTTATTAACACCGAAGGAAAGAACTAGAGTTAGAAAACAGTAAGATATTTTGTTTGAAGAATATTTCTCACAATAATTCCATAATTAACTGTTATAATTAAACATAATGAATGCAAATGACCCATTAAAATACTTTTTATGAATATTTATGCCAAACCATACAGTGGCATTGAAGTGCAGAATGAATGTCTCACTAAATACATGCATATACACCCTTAACCTGCTAAATAAGTGAAATGAAACGTTTACGCCCATAGTAAAAACACAAAGGTTGCTACTTCAAGGATATATTTTGAGGGAAAAATATCTCCTTATCGGACAGTGTAGATTCAAGATCAGACTGCACGTTCTGTGCAGTCTGATCTTGATCTACACTGTCCGCAAAAGGTCATAGGGTCGCGCTTAGCAGCTTAAGGATTAAGGCTTTCAATTCTGAATTACTTTCCCTGTTATAGGTTAGTTAACGATTTGGCGACGTGCAGGCGCCGTGTAGGTTTCGAAAATATCGCTTTGTCTCAGGAGACTTGTTCATTTTCATACCATATATGCACAAGTGTGCTCAAAGAGGGATTTTTGCGTTCATTTATCGTCGCCACCGGTTGCCCATATGGGTGACACCCTTTGAAGACTGATAATTTTGTTACGGGGGATAGTGGAAGATACAGGACGAAACCGATCTTAAGTTACGCCTTGTTCTTTAACATGCTCGGTGTATAGCATCGTCACACGGTTTAACCTCTCATCCGAAAGACTATTAGCAATTTTAGATGTCCAGCCGTGGGGCTCGAACCCACACCCTAAAGAGACCCAAGACTTGATCATAAAAAGTCCTACACTCTTCCACCTGAGCTATGCGGGCTGATGATATAAGATGTATTTCAAACCTCTGTAGATATGAATAAGTCACAATTTGTATTTGTATGGTTTTTTAACGCCGTTTTCAGTATTACTTCGGTTATACCGCGGCGGCCATTCCACCTATCCATGCTTTCCGGGAGTTTCTTGTACCAGTAGTTCGCACAGTATTCTTCCCAAGCCATTGGCTGCTTTCCTATATAACCATCGTCGAAACAATGATCAACTAAAAGAGAGGAATGAATCCTGTCACAATGACTATTATCAAATCTTGAAAAGAAATTGACCGAGCTGGAATATCTCGCAAGAGTATCGAACAGTGTAGATCAAAGATCAGACTCCACGTTTGTGCAGTCTGATCTTCATTCCACCCAGTTCACAAGAACAATTAAACTTGGGTTCAGCTCTCTGTCAACGCATAAATATAATAAATTGCATGTTCGCTGAAATAATTTTCAGGTCCATTCACGAGGCAAGAAGAGGTTAGAATCTTCGCCAGAGGTCGCGTTAATACTCGGTCGAAGCCGGAAAAAGACATTGGAGAAATGTGGACACACACTCGACAACTTTTGTACAAGTTTTACAAACCTTTTAATGAAAAACTGAAGTTATTGTTACCTAATATTGATTATAATGTTGTGGTTAATTCAAATTCAAGTGATGTTAAGACTAATAACTGATCTTAAGTAAAAATGCAGAGTTCGTATGGGCAGTATGGCGAATGAAGGCCCTTTGCAGACAATGTAGATCAAGATTAGACTGCAAAAAACTGCGGGCTGATATTGACCCACACTGTCCGAGTTCCTCTTGTGAAAAATATCCAAGTCCCTTATTTTCCACACCTTACGAAACGAATATTTCCGGCTAGGGCAAGTAAATATCCACGTTTTGTTTATCAATTACAATTGATCATTCCGGTATTTTGTTAAGACACAAACTCTGTTTTCGACACATGTTCACCTCCATTTCTGTATATAAACAAACGATAACTTTATTATTTATTTGTCAAGCTTAGTTGGATGACACGAATCTCCGTGTTCAAAATACCCTTGTCCTTCATTTCTGTATATAAAGGAACGATAACTTTGCCATTTACAAGTAAATGCCGAGCTTAGTTTGTTTAGTCGCCCTTCAATAGGAATTTCGTCTCAATCGCTATCATCAGATTACCGGTACGCATAACTATTATCCTGCTAAATAAACGAAATGAAACTTTTAAGCCGATTGTGAAACCAAAATTTTGCTCTTTCAAAGGTACTTCTTTTGGGGAAAATATGTCATTATTGGACAGTGTAGATCAAAGGTCATACTGCACGTTCTGTACAGTCTGATCTTGATCTACACCGCCTGCCAATGGTCAGTGAGTCGTGCTTAGCTGCAGAATGGTTAATATCCAACCATTAACACGTATAAGAATTAATAATGTGGCGATTATTGACGAGTTACTTACATAGTTATCGTGCTTTTATGTAGAATGACCATTTTTACGTCTTGTTATTTGCCGATGTTTTATTTGTTTATCGATTACGAGTAATCATTCTTATCTTAAGTGAAGACAGTCTGTTTACAAAATTGTTTTGTTCCTCATATATATTTAAGAACGGTTATCTTTTTTTTTTTTAATTTGTTAAGCTTATTTGGATTTGCCGCCCTTCAATCCTAAAATAGACTCATTTGTTATCATCAACTTACGCTTATCAAACCATGTATAAGTAGTTATAATGCAGAAATTATTCACGTGTTATTTACATGGTATCATACATTCCTGTGGGGTAATCTTTTTTCCGTGTATTTATTTTGCCTTTTATTTGGTTTTATTTTTACGCTGCTATAATCTAAATTTCTTCCAAAAAAGACTTAATGGTACTAAAGATACGTGCTCGTATGTCTTAGGATCAGGTGTACAGATTTCAGCTTCTTTAATTTACTTTCTCTCTTTTTTTTGTGAATGTAACTTGGTATATCCATTCTTCACAACAACGTTGCCATTTACATTATTAGTTGTACGGTCAGGTGGCAGGGGAATTGGAAACTTGTTCACGACTGTGGTGAATCATGTCGCCCCGAGCCGAAGGCGAGGTGGCGACATGATTCACCACAGCCGTGAACAAGTTTCCAAGTCCCTTGCCACGTGACGGTACAACGAATTTATTATACAGCAAAGTTTTACCACTCCAACGTGTGTTAAGCGAAATTTACCTGTTTTTTGGTTTCAAAAATTGAGTACGCTGACGAAGTAGAATTTCCCTTCCGAGTGCCCCAATTCAATGAAAACTGACGTCACTGGGAACTGACGTCACTGAAACCTTGGTAAAACGTGCAGTTTGGTGCATAATCTTGATGTTAATCTTGATCGACGCCGCCATTTTGGATGTTGTGTTGAAAGTGTAATCATGTATACGGGGCTCCCAAAAGGGAAACTGCTTTTGCGTTGGTTTTGCCAGTATACATGATATATATGTTCGGGGCATATTATCCAATCAGATCACGAGAAATTTCTTTGCAGTATAATAATATTAGTTGTACGGCCAGGTGGAAGGGGACTTGGAAACTTGTTCACGGCTGTGGCGAGTCATGTCGCCCCGAGCCGAAGGCAAGGTGGCAGGGGACTTGGAAACTTGTTCACGGCTGTGGCGAGTCATGTCGCCCCGAGCCGAAGGCAAGGTGGCAGGGGACTTGGAAACTTGTTCACGGCTGTGGCGAGTCATTTTACCCCGAGCCGAAGGCGAGGTGGCAGGGGACTTGGAAACTTGTTCACGGCTGTGGCGAATCATGTCGTCCCGAGCCGAAGGCAAGGTGGGGACATGATTCACCATAGCCGTGATTAAAATTACAAGTCCCCTGCCAGCTGATCCTACATCGAATTTATTATCCTTCAAAGTTTTACCATTTCAAAGTGTATTCAGCGAAATTTTCCTGTTTTCCTGAGGTGTGACGTCATTGAAACCTTTATAAACGTGCAGTTTGGTGCGTGAATTTGATGATGTCACAGCGATAGACATTCAACGCAGTTTTATTTAAACATGGATTTAAATAATTCAAGGTGAGTGATTATGTATTTTACCGATTTCTTGGCTAAAGTAAAGGACTATTAGTTGCCCAAACGACTATTAGATTATCCTTTTAACGTTACAATGTATTAGTTTTGACACTTCAAAATTTGCTTACCCGACGAAGAGGTTGCTCGTTTTAGCCCCTTGTATCTGTTTTAGAATGACTTCAGACATAAATATATATAACTACATTCATTAATTTTCAAAAATAATCCATTCTTTCTGCTTTCATGACAACCACCAAAGGAAACTAGTAATAATATGGTGTAGGCTACTCGTTGTCTACGCACATCATATTCTTCGAAGATTCGACCTGCCTGCTATGACGCATCACCCATCTCCCGTAAAGGGGGAAAGTAAGGCCTATACCGAAGCTATTACCCAAGCCTGTAGGGGCTGTTTTAATGAATGACCGGTGCATAGGTTACATGCTAGCTAATAATAGCTGAATGAATCGCACCAGGTAGCGTTTTATTGAGTAAACGTTTATTTTGAAATTCAAAGTAACGGTTGTCGTTTTGAAAAGTTTTCCGGTTCTTTACCCAGAATGTCCAAATCAAACAGATGTGTATTTGAAGAATGCCATCTAGCGGAAGATAATGGGCTACTAAGTATATTTGTCGCGTAGGCAGCTCGTATCGATCGACGCCGCCATTTTTTATGTTGTGTTGAAAGTGTAGCTATACGGGGCTCCCGAAAGGGAAACTGCTTTTATGTGGATTTTGCCAATATATGTTCGGGCCATGTTATCGAATCAGATCACGAGAAATTTCTTTACAGTTTAATAATTATGTTTGCCACTTGGGTACGAACTTTCTGGTTTTTGAAATACACTTGTTTCTATTAGTGATGTTCGGGTGTACATGCAGCTTTCATAAGCTACTTTATTTCTATGTATTTATGAACGTATCCATTGTGAACTATAGCCTACTTTTGCCATTTACATTCATGCTCGCAACTTGGGTTTGATACCTTCAGTCTTTTTAATCAAATAGACTTGGTTATACGACTGAAGGTGACGTTCGACCTTCAAATTGAGTTAATGAAAAATACTACCTTTCCGAAAACAAGATTCAATTTCTGAGTCACGTGTATTTTGTCGTCTGCAGATGCTTTCAGTTTGGACAGGTCTAAAATTTTGTCGCTTTGTAATGAGTTAAACTTTTAGTAAAACTATTGCCTGATAATCCATGTCAATGAAATTGCTGGAAGCAATAAGACAGAATGTTGCTTGCCATTCAAGTAAAATAGAATAACATGCTGTGCTGATCACAAACTAGAGTTAATAATAAATGACAAAAAAAAAACCCTAAAATTTTTAGAATAAAACATTTTGTGTTTTAAGCATGTTTAAAAAGGCGTGTACCATTTAGCTGAAACAGAATGATATACTATTGCTGTTACAAACTCGAGTTAATGATAAATGAAAGTGACATTATGTCTAAATAAAAGTAATTTTGTGATTTTAATCATTTTTAAACAGGCGTGAACTATTTAGTTGAGCATACAGGTTGAATGATTAAGTGAATGATGTTGTCGCCGCTTTAAACATCACGTCAGTAATATCACGGCGATAGCTCACATATTCATGTATATCAAGGATTTCACAAGTACTAGGCTGGAACTCTGAAATGTCTAGCCTAAGGACACTGCCCCCCAGGAATCCAGCGCTCTCATCTAAGCTCGAACACGGGGCCTCCAGGTTACGAGTCATACATTTTACCACTGGGCCTCGTCGGACCCCGAGCATGCAGGAAGTACAGAACAAGTACAGACGGCAGGATCATGCTTACACTGCTCTTAGTCCGCTGTATTCACGTAAGACTGTGACATCAAGGGTCCTATTCACAAACCATTCTAAATCTTAATTCTATTCAAATTCTAAATTTCAAGACTAATTATCTGTTTGGTTGAGACAGAAAAATTCAGCCAATCAGATGACTAGTCCTTGAACTTAGAATCACAATAAGTGGGCCATGTTCTGGCAAAAGGGGGCTTAATGCATCTTCGTGATGCATTATACCAAGCAAGACATCATATAATTATGGACCCATAAAATCCATTTTGTGTAACAACAGACTGAATTATGAGGTAGTATGGTTCTTGGACATGCAGAAAATCGACCGATAGCAAAAAGTTTCGATCCATCTTAGCCTGCCCGGACTGCGCAGGATGACATGGATCGATACTTTTTGCAGATGCACTGAGCCCCCTTTTCCTAGAACATGGCCCATTAATGTGTATTAAGAACACGACCCCTGAAGTCGGTGTACACCGCTACAGGGTACGTATTCACCAACCATTCGAAAGTGCACTCCCAGCCTTACTCTAGATATAGAAAGTAATCCAATTTCTGAATGGTTATTTGATTGAGAAAATCAGAAATTGCGTTACTTCTTATTGTAGTACATTCTTGAAAGTTTGACTATAAATGTCATTAAAATGGTCTATGAAATCGGACAAAGATTTCTTACTCACAGCCGTTGAGCAATCCAGTTGAGCCATGCTTTGTGAAAATGGGACTTAATGCATCTGCAAAAAGTATCGACCCAGGTCAGCCTGCGCAATCCGTGCGGGCTGACCTTGGCCGAAACTTTTTGCTATCGGTAAATTTTCTACAGGACCAGTGTACCTCATAATTCAATCGGTTGTTATACAAAATGGATTTTACGGATCCATAGTACTGCGATGACTTGCTTGGTATCATGGATCACGGAAATGCATTAAGCCCTTTTTGCCAGAGCTTGGCTTATTTAATCATGGCAGTAATGCGCATGAATACAGTAGCATGCTAAAACCTGGCTTAATCAAACCCTGTACAATATCTGAATAACTGTTGGTTTATAATGCGTTTTCTATTCAGATTTCAAATACTCCGAGTAGATTTTATAAACATCTGGTCTGGCCTCCGGGCTGACTTCGTGGCCCATCTCAATGGAGCGTTTTTGAGCCCACTCGAGTGATCTCCCTTCCTTCATGGCGAGGGCAAGGATCCCGAAGTAGGCTGTCAAATAAAAAGACAAACCCTATTAACCGTTAACAATCAACTTAAAAATACATGTAAATAATGATAATAGTTTTGATGAAACATTTATGACCACTAACTGTAGATTAGGAAAGTAACGTAACTTCTGATTGGCTAGACCATCTAGTTCAGCCAAATCAGAAAATGATTAAGCCAATCAGGAATTTTACTGTTAAATTAAAAAAAAAAAATCTTCAGAACTAGACTAAGAATGTTATGAAAAATGTCTTGTGAATACGGACCAAGCCTTCCAGGTCATATAATTTTGCAAAACCGGGCAAAATCTAAGGAATATTCCTTACCTAGACTGACCGGCTTTCCCACATATCTATTGTCTAAACGATGGTCAGCGGTGAGAGACGAATGAATCCTGTCGCAATGACTATCATCAATCCTTGGAAAGAAATCGGTCAAGCCGGGGATCGAACCAGCGAACCCCTGTTCTCAAGTCATGTATGCTACCGACTGAGTTAAGGGGCTCGTAACACTCTGATTCGATAAAACCTAATTCGTTTTTAGCGGATTTACTATAGCAAATCAGATCAACTCTGACGCTGAACAAATCATACAAATTAAGTTTGATTTCTTTATCGAAATTTCGCCAAAACTAAAAGAATTGTCAATCTAAAATACTTTAAATACTGAAACAAAGTTTGTTTGTTTTTTTCAAAATGTAGCGTATTAACATTGTTTACACTGCCCTCGTTTTCATTCAAGAACTTTCATTCACAACTTGTGTCGTCCGCTGCCAAAATAAACAAGGAGATTAAGCAGTTTTTCCTCGATAAAATTACATTTTCAATTATGTATTATATAAAATATCTTTAACTGTTCAGATAGCCGGCTAGAATTTGACCATAAATAATCTAAACCCCTGTCGATAACGAATACACAGAACCCATAAAGTCGACCTAGTTACCACCACTTGTACGAGGGTTGTTAAAAAATTATCCGGATTTTGCCTTATAAAAATTATTTGCGAAGCAATCATGCTAAATTTTGCATCATTCTCTATCGGAATTCAATCCACGCATGTCTGTGCGTATGTTATATTCTTCTTTCATAAAACGCGCTCGCAGTTGCCATCGAAAATGAAAAAAAAAAAAAAAATAATAATCTTTTCCATTATACTTTTTTGTTTCAGGTTGAATCACTAACTACATGCAAAGTTTACTCTGATTTTACAGAAATGGCATTTAAAGACGCTGCGCAGAAGTACATATCTTTTTTCTCAAGAACAGCAAAGGAACTGCACCGGAAGGTGTGTCCGTTTGAATGTCGCAGTTTTGTGCCATACCATCATGGAATAACAGGTAATTGGAGCGTGAAATGTCTGACAAAAGATTTTTCTTATAGCAAGCAAGTTATCATATAAAAATGGATCCATATAATCCATTATCACGATTTTTGCCAGCGCCTGTTGCTCAACCGGTGTGGCTCTGGACTTGCAACCCAAGGGCTGTAGAGTGAAATCGACCATCTTTGAAGCTTCAGTGGTAAAACTTTGGCTTTTCCGTCTCTTGCTCTCAAAAGTACAGTCATGGTCCTTCAAAAACTGCATAAAAAACAACATGTCAACCAACTGCGTTTTTTGCTAAATCCCAACCAACACAGGCACCCTAGAATTTGTCCTTTTAAAAACACATGTACACTGCCATGACCCCCATCTTTTTGTTCCTCCAGTGACACAAAATAGTCATGTCAGTATACAATAAAAGCACGCCCAAGTGGTCTCCCAAGTGCTGCCTAAATTTGAAGCAAATCTAAATTATATACCACCAAGCCATCTCAGCTCCATGAAACAGTGCAACAAAAGTGCTACTGCAAAATTTCACACGGGACTACTTTTGATTACTACGATCAGGAAGCAATCTCGCTGTGGTGCGACACCTGACCAAGTCCCTCAGCTGTGTCAGGTAGCTTGATTTGCACCTGCACGGTACATTTCTTCGCCGGAAATACACCGCTTTACCGTTTTTAAATCGTAATGCTCCACTAAGAAAAGAAAAAAGAAAAAAACACGAGTCATCGTTTTTTTTTTCTTTAAATCAGGATCTCTCTATATACAGTTCCGTTGAAAACAGTTTGTGCATTTACTTTCCAACTTGGTCTATCAGATCTGAAGGCGTTTTTTAGCGACAGGTTGTTTATCACCGTGAGTGTTTTTGCCGTTGCTAATCGATTTACATGGGCGCCGCCATGCTTGATGTCATGTGGCTAGAAGTATTTCAAAATAGAAACCCCCTTGAAACAGTCAAGGTCAGGTATAGGTATGGAATCGGTCGAGTTGTGTCAGGTCGTATTTAACGACGTATATGACAAATGTTTGCACGCATCCTACTGCGTATGTATTTTTGTAGTGGATATTGAATCAAAAGTGCACCTGTGTATTTTTTGCACAAAAATGGTAATACTATTGGTGCACTGAAACAAGTAGCACTTTCTTCGGGTAGTATTGGTGAACAGAAAAAAAATGGATCTTTGAACTGAACCGTCACCGTGAAATATTTAAAATGCTGCTGACACGGCGTTACACACCAAACAAGGAAACAAAGGCAGGAAATTTAAAGCTGTGGAAGTATATCTGTTTCGACTTTGAAAATTATTGTTGGAAAAGGAGAAATCTCTCCTATTGAGCAATTTCTCCTTTTCCCACCATGTCTGCTGAGCTTTTATCCTATTTTTTTCTTTGAAAAAATAACTTCCACGGTGACCTTCAATATTGTTTTCTGACGAAAAAAGCACGGATAAATGCCATTTTTATTTTTTCTTATTGTTTAGAATTATAAATACTATAAGTGTGGAAAGTTTAAGAAAAGAATTGTCTTTTTTAAGAACAGCCCTTAATTCGATCAAATTATCTCCCTTTTTAACTCAATGGTCTGTGTATAATATCACTCGTCACAAATCGGCCGATTCCGTACCTACATCTAACCTCATTCGTATAACGGTCGTTTCCATTTGAACTGTGAATCACGTGATCTTATACATGGCGCGCCAGTGTCAGTCGTTAAGCAACGACATAAACAACCTCGATGAAGTTATTCACATCTGTTTATCTGTCGGTGAAAACTTCAATCGGAATTGATAAATAATGAATGTACGAACTGTTTGCCAACTAACTGAAATATAATTAGAAAGATTTCGATAGAAAATTGAAACTCAAGTTTTCTTTTTCAAGAGGAGCCTTACAATTTTCAGAACGGTAAACCGGCGTATTTCCGGGTATATACCGATCTGGTGCATATCAATCCACCAGATACAGGGATTTGATGGCTCCCATCACCCGAGGTATGCCGAATGTGCACAACATGCGTGTTTGTACATTTACCATGCTCAAAACCAGGCTTTTATTTTTTTGTGCAAATTATATAAATTTCCATTAAAATAATGTATATTTGTATATTGTTCCTGTAATTTTCCTGCTTAACTGACTGTTAAAGAAAGGCACTTTAAATCCAATATAAGCTGAATTTTGGAACTGTATATACCTTTTTCAAACGCGAATTTCTCAGAAACGAGCACGGTGACCCACATCTTTTTTACTGTAATCTCCTAGAGACTTAATGAACTTTGTATGTGCAAAGTTTTAAAAAATCTTTCCGTTAGAAAAATTTGTCATATACGTCGTTAAATAAAAACAGGGTGTCCGGAAATTAAGGTAATACTTTTGTACATTTAAAATATGGCCTTAAATTTCAGATGAAGAGTTAAAAAATATATATAAATGTAAATAAAATATGTAAGTTTTTTGTGTGTGATAATTTCATTCAATTTTCATTGAATTACGAACTTTGACACAGATTTCAAATCAGAAGTACATTTCTGTCATTGGCGTCATTTTCGTAGTTAATGACGTTCTGTCACTTCCTGTTGTCTGTTTCATGTTTGTAAACAAGATATACAGTTTTAGGGAAACTGATAACCACACTGTTATACAGAGATACCACTGCTTACTGAAAAACAAACTGTATGGTGTGCAATGTCATGTCACGGTGTTACAGGGCTATATGTCTTTAACGACACGATAATATCCAATGGCTTTAAAAAAAAAATTGTTCCCACGCTTGAAAAAAGTCCTCTTCAATGAAAGACACATGCTTTATGCAGGATGGTGGTATGGAAGACAGATCTAATACTGTGACAGACTTTTTGTACGATACTATCGGCGATAGGGTAATATCAAGACGATATCAGGAGGTAAAAATATTGCGGCATATCTTGGCCTGCACACTGTCTTGACCTCGAACTGTGGGATTTCTTTCTTTGGGGTTAGTTCAAGTCAAAGATATACAGTCCCATGCCAGACAGCTCACACATGATGTTAAAGGAAATTTAACGTGAAATCAAGAAGATTGACATTGAAATGTTTGCTAGAGTGATTGACAATTTCATGGTGCGTGTTCGACATGGAAACAGCATAAAAAGCTGTCACATTGAAAACGTCATTTAGTATTTAAATTACACCAAAGACAAAAAAGGTACTTCTGATTCAAAATTTGTGTAAAAGTACGTCATGTAATGAAAATTAAATGAAATTATTACAGAGAAAACTTACATATTTTTTATACACATATATAGATTCTTATCTCTTTTTCCGAAATTAAAAGCCATATTATAAATATACAAAAATGTTACCTTACTTTCCGGACACCCTGTACCATGACGTCATATCTGGTCTCATTAAGAAAGACTGAGTTCCCGATTTCAAGACGACCATCGCGTTATTCAAACGCCAGGGATGAACCTTTTTACTGATTGTAACCTTCCAGTTTCCTTACGCTTGAAATGAAATATGTGTAGTAGTACTTATCAGGTGTTTAACATGAAATTATAATGCATGACAAATATCCTAAATATTTCCCTGAAGAAGCAACTGAGTCATGCTCCTGTTCCCACATTCCCCCATGCCCTTGGACTAGCCATTGGTTCACAGGCTATCAAATACTTATTACTCACCTCTCCATATACACTGTTTGCCCTAACACGTTATAGGAGAAGGATCCGTAGATACAGCCTTCGACAACAGAGACTGGCATTTGTTGCCTGGCAACGAGGGATGTCGGGAACCGGTAGTCACAAATGCAGACTATGTACATCATCTGAACCCAGATATAAAGATAATCTTTGCCCTGAGAAATCCAACTGACCGGTAGGTTTTGTCATTTTCCTGTTCTACATGTTTATGACCGTATTAGTTGTCCGGTCAGGTGGCAGGGCACTCGGAAACTTAATCACGGCCGTGGCTAATCATGTCGCCTATGATTCGCCACACCCATGAACAAGTTAGGCTTGGGGCGACATAATTCGCCACAACCGTTTCCAAGTGCCCTGCAACCTGACCGGACAACGAATTTATTATACTGCAAAATGTTGTGATTCCAATGCGTATTCAAGTGAAAGATCTCTATTTTGTGGTCTCACGAATCGAAAACGCTTACGAAATCGAATTTCCCCTCTGAGTCCCCCAAACACATTACAAACTGACATAAATGAAAACTGACATTACTGAAAACAACTTCAAGGTAAGTAACTAGATTCTATACATGTTCATTTCATGATTTGTAGGCTAAATTAAGCGAACGTTAGCTACTTCAAACGACCATTATTTTATCTTTTTTACGCACATTGTATGACCTCTGACCATCATGGTATGTGCATATTAGGAAGGGATGGCTCGTTTGAACCTCGTGTATTTGTTTTAGAATGAAAACAAATGATAATCCATTCTTTCCGCTTTAATGACATCCATCAAAGGAAATCAGTACAAATATGGTGAATTTGTCTTGTGGGCGGCTCATATTGAATGACGCCGCCATCTCGGATTTTGCAATGAAGTCAAGTCTACGGGGCTCCCGACAGGGTAACTGCTTTTTCCTGGAGTTTGCCAGTGTACAGCAATATATATTCGGAATATATTTTCCAATCAGATGGCAAATAATTTCTTTGCAGTATAATACTATTTGATGTACAGTCAATTGGTAGGGGACTTGAAAACTTGTTCACGCCTGTGGCGAATCATGTCGCCCCGAGCCGAAGACTCTCTGGAGCCGTGACTCGGTGGTTTGTTTTTCCACTTAATCCCCTCTGTCTGATTTTATGTTTCAATGCTGTCCTCGGATTAGTGTAGTCTTCATCCTTTTCACAGATTCTTTTAAGATGAACCTCTTGGCTATAGGCTGATCTAAATTTCTTTGTTAATGGGGGATGGTATGATTTGGTGTTCAAGTACAACTGATTATCTTTTGGTTTGACATAAGAAATTGTGTATATGTAACCATTTTCAATTTCATTATCTTATCAAGAAGTACTATATTTTCGTTAGTTATGTAGGAATATAGTCATAGGGTTGGCCATCATACCAACTGATGTTGTGAAAAAGGTTGAATGAGCCATAAAATTTATAAAAAAAGGAACAAACTTACTTTAAATATTTATCCTTTCGTTCTAAATTTATTCAGCATTCCAGTTGGTAAACTTAGTACAAATGTCTCCGATTTCCCGTTTCAAATCTGGTGTGTTGTTTGCACACCGAGATTAGAAGCGTATATAACCTGCTGCTCCGAAACATTTTCAACAGCCGAGAATAAGTGAAGATGTACCCTGTAATCAGTTTGTATGACTTGAACTAGATTTCGTCTTCTTATTTTTGCATCTCCTCTATTCCAGGCTGTACTCAGACTATATCTACGAGTCACGTTTCCATGGATACGAAATCAGCCAAGAGAACTTCCACCAGTTGGTTGTATCGACCATACACAACTTCACACAGTGCCTGCTATCCAATACAGAAAAATCATGTGTCTACAATAATACTGTTGATTCAGAAAAGGTATTTTATAAAATCGTTGTCGTTATAAATCAGATGCTTTGTATACGAGCGGCCTCACATTCTGAAATCACGGAAACTATCCTTTAAGCACTGAAGGTAGCAAAATGAAGCTGCCGAGTGTCCGGAGAAATTTCGGAAGTTCAGGCTATATAGTAGTATTAATTACTTTTTTTCTCATTTTCCCTTTGTCCCAAATGTCATACAATCATCGTCCAGATTGTTTGGCTAAAATAATAAAATTTTGATTGAGAATTTGAATGTGCCATATCTGTATCACAGATTGCATGAGTGTGTTTGAACGCATTTCAGATGCGGATGAGTACACGGTGGGTAATCTACATGAACAGAACCGTTGGTTCCGCATTCTAAATCTTGTGTAGGACTTCCGGAACAGGTGCGGTTCTGAAATCGTAGCCTGTAAACATCCACCATTTTAGACGAACGAACGGTAAGTGCTTGACATTTTCGTATTTTTCTCTTCTCTGACTGGTACTATCAAGAAAAACGGAATGCTATTCGACCTCTAAGATATTTTACCGTGAAGAATCGCGGAGGTCAATTAGAAAACTTCGATGGATTGTCTTAGAAACCAGAAATTTTCCAGGTGTACCTCGCGAAAGACAACATAAGACGGATGAGTTTTACCTTTAACTGTACATTTTATTAAGCTATTTTGGTGATCGTTGCAGTTTTAAGTGTGCCTCGGTATTAAAAAAAAACATGAATGATGTCCCTGGACACGTATCTGACTGAGATCGAAGAAAGTTTGCACACAATTAGCAGTTCTGCATATGTAGAGTGACTCCGCTTGTGTAGTTTGGTTCTGATATTGTAGATTAAGTTTGTAATTCAGTAATACTGTAATTTCACGAAGTATTCGGAGGGAATAAATTATTATTATACTTGTTGTCCGATAAGTTCATAAAAATAATTTTCTTACTGTCTCAAAATTTAGGAATGTATTGATGATGGAAGAAAAGTATTTTACTTATCAATCATCCATTATCGACAGTTTCACATTGTTAAAAAACTTTAAGTACCACAAATAATACCTGTTTATCACGATTGTGTCCAAGTAAAATTTTAATGAGGGTGTGAATGTTTAAAATGTTTTTCTCACTGATACAATCTTAACACAATCGCAGATCAGAAGGGATGACGTAATAATAATTATGTCAAAAGGGTTATTCTGGACTTAACCAAACCCGGTTATGTCGGTCATTCCTGTCTCCATGGCAACATGTAGAAGTCTGTGTACGGGTAGTTACAACTACCAATACCGTCATGCAGTAAGGCATATATTGGTAAAATTTACAAACTTAATGCTTCATGTTTTTTTACGTTATTCTATACACGGTTTAAATAAATTAACACGCCTACATGCCTAATGAAATTTACTGCGGTCATCAAATATCATTCAAGGATTAATCCTAAACCATGATAAACAGAGATGTACAGTTCTCAAGTACTTGCTACTTAATTAATCCGGATCTTCGTTGAAATACTGAACCATTATAATTTTGTGTCCGAAAATTAAGGTGCGGACAATTTACTAACTGTCCAAAATTAGGGACAAACTAGAACCCATGAGGGCCTGTATCGCTCCACTGGCTAGAATTACAAGAGTTGGCCTGCCCCAAAACAGTCATGTTTATAGAGATAAAAATTTCTTGAAGGAATCTAATCAAAGTTCACCTAGGGATCATTCATGTAAAATAATGCTGAAAACGAAAAGAGTTGTTTTAAAGAAGATCATTTTAAAAGAGTTCGTAATACGCCATGGAGGAAAAATAACCACACAAAACCCATGTTTTTTACGGGATCAAAATTTCTTAAAAGAATTAAATAAATGTTCACCCAAGGAACATTCATGTGAAATTCGGTAGAAACCAAGTATGCGGTTTCAGAGAAGAAAATTTTAAAATATTTCAATATATGTCATATAAACCCTGCCCACAAAACCCGTGCTTTTCAGTTTTCATGGGATCAAAATTTCTTTAAGGAATCTGATAAAGGTTCAGTCAAAGAACATTTATTTGAAATTTAGTTGATATCAAGTGAGCGGTTTCAGAGAATATTTTTGAAGATTTCATTATTTGCCATATAGGGACAATAAGCCCCGCCAACAAATTCCATGTTTTTCAAAAATTCCTAAAGGAATCTGAAAGAGATTTACCCAAGGAATATCCCAGTGAAATTTGGTTGAAAACCATTCATTAGTTTCAGATGAGAAGATGTTTGAATGAAAAGTCTATGGATGGACACACGACAGACACAATGCCATGACAATAGCCCTACTGGCTTTCGTCCAGTGGAGCTAAAAAATAAATTATTTAGGCAAATAATTAATGCTGTCAGATAACTTCCGATGTCTGAAGATTTCGGGAAAATATGGTAAACAATCATATATATCAGCAGGAGGTGTATAGAAAATGAAAGTTTGGGATGCAAGTCTAAATCACTAGAATCAAAATCAAATGCTCTACATTTATATGCTGGTCGAAATGGAAATGGAGGATAAGTGTTTGTAAAAAATTCAGTAAACAGGTTTAGTTTCTCCATAATGTTAAATAATACTCGAACCCACTCTACATGGAAAAGTTTCATTTATCTACTAAAACATTAATGTACTGGTGGTAGGAATGTTTTTTAGCCGTTAGTGGCATGCAGAAGTACAAAGATGAGAGAGACAGAGAGAGAGAAATACGGAGAAAGAGAGATACATACATACATACATACATATATGCATACATCATTAAAGACAGACAAACGGATAGGGACGGACTGAGAGAGTAGAGAGACAGAAAGAGATATTGTGAAGCAGACATCAGGACAGAAAGACTGGCACACTCGCACAAATAAGAATTACACAAACTGGGAAAAACACAGAATGACTAAAGATAGACATATAGATGGACACAGAGAGAAACACATAATGACTACATGATACATACATACAAAAATACAGACTGACAGACATGTAGATAGACATGCATACAAGCAAACTGACATACACACATCCAAAAAATGCAGACGGAGAGTTTTAAATTTGAAATTGGTGGCCGACTGAACTTAAACGTTCATCTACATTTCAGAGCCATACTACATAAACGGAGTCACGCTCCACAATCAGAACAACATCTATTTTGCTAAAATTTTCTTCGATTTCAGTCAGATACGTGTCCAGGGACATCTTTGATGTTTATTGAACACCCAGGCACACTCAAAACTGCAACGATCACCAAAATAGCGTTACAAAAGTAACAAATTAAGGGTAAAATTCACCCGTCTTCTGTTGTCTTCCGTTTTCTATTGCGAGGTACACCTGGAAAATTTCTGGTTTCTAAGACAATCTCTCGAAGTTTTCAAATTGACCTCCGTGAATCTTCACGGTAAAATATCATAGGGGTCGAATAGCATTCCGTTTTTCTTCATAGTATCATTCAGAGAAGAGAAAAAAAATGAAAATGTCAAGCTCTTACCTTTCATTCTTCGAAAATGGTGGATGTTTACAGGCTACGATTTCAGAACCGCACCTGTTCCGGAAGTCCTACACAAGATTTAGAATGCGGAACCAACGGTTCTGTTTATGTAGATTACCCACCGTGGAGTAGCAATATGCCTGTACGAATATCTAGAAGATCAGCCGAGTCTGTTTGCTGTAGTTGAACACATTTCATATACGAGTGGAAAGACTGAATGTAACATAATTATCTCTATAGAAGATTTAGTATTTTACCTGTATTTGGACTCATTTCAGATACGAGTGAGGGTCGGAATATACCATAATTACCTTAATAGAAAATTGGTTGAGTTTGTTTTCTGTAGTTGAACACATTTCAGATACGAGTGAAGTCGGAATATACCATAAGTACCTTTATAGAAGATTGGTTGAGTATGTTTCCTGTTGTTGCAGACACATATGAAGGGTCGGAATATACCATAATTACCTATGTAGAAAACTGATTATGTTTCCTATAATTGAACACATTTCTGCTACAAGTGAAGGGTCGGAATATACAATAAAAATATCTATACAGAAGAATTACTGAGCATGTTTCCTTTAACTGAACACGTTTCAGATGCGATTTATGGTCGCAATATACTATTTCTAAATAGATGGCTGGCTGAGTGTGTTTACAACACTTGGACACATTTCAGGTACGACTGAGAGTAGGAATGTACCATATTTATACAGAGGACTGGCTTAGTGTGTTTCATCCCCGCAATGTGTTTGTTATACAGTCTGAGGATACTAGCAGTGACAGAAAGTTTGAGGTTTACAGACATATTTTCCAGTTTCTACAAATACGTTAGTACTTTATTTGTTATCCAAAACATATCCTACTCCACCATAAACATCGTGTTTCTAAGCGTTTCTTTTATAAACACACTATCGGATGACCGAATTGAGACTGGTTCAAATCCAAAGCATCGCAGACGACAAACCAAATAAATCAAGAAATTTATCTTTGATACAATAAAAAATAACTGTTACTAGCTTTCCGAAACAATTATTTTTTGGGGTCGAAAAAAAAAACCAATCAATTGTTTGATAAAGGCTTAACCCTTACACTGCTAAATAAAAGAACTGAAACTTTCAAGCCGATTGTAAAAACCAAAATGTTGCTGTTTGAAAGGTATTTTTGGAGGAACGATATCTCCTTATTGGACAGTGTAGATCCAAGGTCAGACTGCACGTTCTGTGCAGTCTGATCTTGATCTACGCTGCCCGCATACAGGTCAGTGAGTCGCGTCATCCGTTATCGATTATCGGTAATTGATTGCTTTGATCGATTTCATTTGAGAAGGTGTTTGTTTTGACTATTTATGAAACAAGCCTGTGTGTGAACAACCCTGGGTAAAAATTGTATTGAAAACATTCTGAGAAAAGCAAAAAATGCTGGAAACCACCATTTTCTACATTTCACACAATATACCATTTTAAAGCCGAATCCCATTATTTTGTATACCATATTTGTAGTATGCAAAAGCTTTCGATTTGGATAAGTCTAAAATTTTGTTGTCTGATAAAGAGATTAATTCTGTTCTGAATGACAAAGTAGTTACACCGGCAGATATGTTAACAGTTCAGATAAATTTTATTAACACCGAAGGAAAGAACTAGGGTTAGAAAAAAGTAAGATATTTTGTTTGAAGAATATTTCTCACAATAATTCCATAATTAACTGTTATAATTAAACATAATGAATGCAAATGACCCATTAAAATACTTTTTATGAATATTTATGCCAAACCATACAGTGGCATTGAAGTGCAGAATGAATGTCTCACTAAATACATGCATATACACCCTTAAACTGCTAAATAAGTGAAATGAAACGTTTACGCCCATAGTAAAAACACAAAGGTTGCTACTTCAAGGATATATTTTGAGGGAAAAATATCTCCTTATCGGACAGTGTGGATTCAAGATCAGACTGCACGTTCTGTGCAGTCTGATCTTGATCTACACTGTCCGCAAAAGGTCATAGGGTCGCGCTTAGCAGCTTAAGGATTAAGGCTTTCAATTCTGAATTACTTTCCCCGTTATAGGTTAGTTAACGATTTGGCGACGTGCAGGCGCCGTGTAGGTTTCGAAAATATCGCTTTGTCTCAGGAGACTTGTTCATTTTCATACCATATATGCACAAGTGTGCTCAAAGAGGGATTTTTGCGTTCATTTATCGTCGCCACCGGTTGCCCATATGGGTGACACCCCTTGAAGACTGATAATTTTGTTACGGGGGATAGTGGAAGATACAGGACGAAACCGATCTTAAGTTACGCCTTGTTCTTTAACATGCTCGGTGTATAGCATCGTCACACGGTTTAACCTCTCATCCGAAAGACTATTAGCAATTTTAGATGTCCAGCCGTGGGACTCGAACCCACACCCTAAAGAGACCCAAGACTTGATCATAAAAAGTCCTACACTCTTCCACCTGAGCTATGCGGGCTGATGATATAAGATGTATTTCAAACCTCTGTAGATATGAATAAGTCACAATTTGTATTTGTATGGTTTTTTAACGCCGTTTTCAATATTACTTCGGTTATACCGCGGCGGCCATTCCACCTATCCATGCTTTCCGGGAGTTTCTTGTACCAGTAGTTCGCACAGTATTCTTCCCAAGCCATTGGCTGCTTTCCTATATAACCATCGTCGAAACAATGATCAACTAAAAGAGAGGAATGAATCCTGTCACAATGACTATTATCAAATCTTGAAAAGAAATTGACCGAGCTGGAATATCTCGCAAGAGTATCGAACAGTGTAGATCAAAGATCAGACTCCACGTTTGTGCAGTCTGATCTTCATTCTACCCAGTTCACAAGAACAATTAAACTTGGGTTCAGCTCTCTGTCAACGCATAAATATAATAAATTGCATGTTCGCTGAAATAATTTTCAGGTCCATTCACGAGGCAAGAAGAGGTTAGAATCTTCGCCAGAGGTCGCGTTAATACTCGGTCGAAGCCGGAAAAAGACATTGGAGAAATGTGGACACACACTCGACAACTTTTGTACAAGTTTTACAAACCTTTTAATGAAAAACTGAAGTTATTGTTACCTAATATTGATTATAATGTTGTGGTTAATTCAAATTCAAGTGATGTTAAGACTAATAACTGATCTTAAGTAAAAATGCAGAGTTCGTATGGGCAGTATGGCGAATGAAGGCCCTTTGCAGACAATGTAGATCAAGATTAGACTGCAAAAAACTGCGGGCTGATATTGACCCACACTGTCCGAGTTCCTCTTGTGAAAAATATCCAAGTCCCTTATTTTCCACACCTTACGAAACGAATATTTCCGGCTAGGGCAAGTAAATATCCACGTTTTGTTTATCAATTACAATTGATCATTCCGGTATTTTGTTAAGACACAAACTCTGTTTTCGACACATGTTCACCTCCATTTCTGTATATAAACAAACGATAACTTTATCATTTATTTGTCAAACTTAGTTGGATGACACGAATCTCCGTGTTCAAAATACCCTTGTCCTTCATTTCTGTATATAAACGAACGATAACTTTGCCATTTACAAGTAAATGCCGAGCTTAGTTTGATTTGTCGCCCTTGAATAGGAATATTTCGTCTCAATCGCTATCATCAAATTACCGGTACGCATAACTATTATCCTGCTAAATAAACGAAATGAAACTTTTAAGCCGATTGTGAAACCTAAATTTTGCTCTTTCAAAGGTACTTCTTTTGGGGAAAATATGTCATTATTGGACAGTGTAGATCAAAGGTCATACTGCACGTTCTGTACAGTCTGATCTTGATCTACACCGCCTGCCAATGGTCAGTGAGTCGTGCTTAGCAGCAGAATGGTTAATATCCAACCATTAACACGTATAAGAATTAATAATGTGGCGATTATTGACGAGTTACTTACATAGTTATCGTGCTTTTATGTAGAATGACCATTTTTACGTCTTGTTATTTGCCGATGTTTTATTTGTTTATCGATTACGAGTAATCATTCTTATCTTAAGTGAAGACAGTCTGTTTACAAAATTGTTTTGTTCCTCATATATATTTAAGAACGGTTATCCTTGTTTTTTTTTATTTGTTAAGCTTATTTGGATTTGCCGCCCTTCAATCCTAAAATAGACTCATTTGTTATCATCAACTTACGCTTATCAAACCATGTATAAGTAGTTATAATGCAGAAATTATTCACGTGTTATTTACATGGTATCATACATTCCTGTGGGGTAATCTTTTTTCCGTGTATTTATTTTGCCTTTTATTTGGTTTTATTTTTACGCTGCTATAATCTAAATTTCTTCCAAAAAAGACTTAATGGTACTAAAGATACGTGCTCGTATGTCTTAGGATCAGGTGTACAGATTTCAGCTTCTATAATTTACTTTCTCTCTTTTTTTTGTGAATGTAACTTGGTATACCCATTCTTCACAACAACGTTGCCATTTACATTATTAGTTGTACGGTCAGGTGGCAGGGGACTTGGAAACTTGTTCACGACTGTGGTGAATCATGTCGCCCCGAGCCGAAGGCGAGGTGGCGACATGATTCACCACAGCCGTGAAGAAGTTTCCAAGTCCCTTGCCACCTGACGGTACAACGAATTTATTATACAGCAAAGTTTTACCATTCCAACGTGTGTTAAGCGAAATTTACCTGTTTTTTGGTTTCAAAAATTGAGTACACTGACGAAGTAGAATTTCCCTTCCGAGTGCCCCAATTCAATGAAAACTGACGTCACTGGGAACTGACGTCACTGAAACCTTGGTAAAACGTGCAGTTTGGTGCATAATCTTGATGTTAATCTTGATCGACGCTGCCATTTTGGATGTTGTGTTGAAAGTGTAATCATGTATACGGGGCTCCCGAAAGGGAAACTGCTTTTGCGTTGGTTTTGCCAGTGTACATGATATATATGTTCGGGGCATATTATCCAATCAGATCACGAGAAATTTCTTTGCAGTTTAATAATATTAGTTGTACGGCCAGGTGGAAGGGGACTTGGAAACTTGTTCACGGCTGTGGCGAGTCATGTCGCCCCGAGCCGAAGGCAAGGTGGCAGAGGACTTGGAAACTTGTTCACGGCTGTGGCGAGTCATGTCGCCCCGAGCCGAAGGCAAGGTGGCAGGGGACTTGGAAACTTGTTCACGGCTGTGGCGAGTCATTTCGCACCGAGCCGAAGGCGAGGTGGCAGGGGACTTGGAAACTTGTTCACAGCTGTGGCGAATCATGTCGTCCCGAGCCGAAGGCAAGGTGGGGACATGATTCACCATAGCCATGATTAAAATTACAAGTCCCCTGCCAGCTGATCCTACATCGAATTTATTATCCTTCAAAGTTTTACCATTTCAAAGTGTATTCAGCGAAATTTTCCTGTTTTCCTGAGGTGTGACGTCATTGAAACCTTTATAAACGTGCAGTTTGGTGCGTGAATTTGATGATGTCACAGCGATAGACATTCAACGCAGTTTTATTTAAACATGGATTTAAATAATTCAAGGTGAGTGATTATGTATTTTACCGATTTCTTGGCTAAAGTAAAGGACTATTAGTTGCCCAAACGACCATTAGATTATCCTTTTAACGTTACAATGTATTAGTTTTGACACTTCAAAATTTGCTTACCCGACGAAGAGGTTGCTCGTTTTAGCCCCTTGTATCTGTTTTAGAATGACTTCAGACATAAATATATATAACTACATTCATTAATTTTCAAAAATAATCCATTCTTTCTGCTTTCATGACAACCACCAAAGGAAACTAGTAATAATATGGTGTAGGCTACTCGTTGTCTACGCACATCATATTCTTCGAAGATTCGACCTGCCTGCTATGACGCATCACCCATCTCCCGTAAAGGGGGAAAGTAAGGCCTATACCGAAGCTATTACCCAAGCCTGTAGGGGCTGTTTTAATGAATGACCGGTGCATAGGTTACATGCTAGCTAATAATAGCTAAATGAATCGCACCAGGTAGCGTTTTATTGAGTAAACGTTTATTTTGAAATTCAAAGTAACGGTTGTCGTTTTGAAAAGTTTTCCGGTTCTTTACCCAGAATGTCCAAATCAAACAGATGTGTATTTGAAGAATGCCATCTAGCGGAAGATAATGGGCTACTAAGTATATTTGTCGCGTAGGCAGCTCGTATCGATCGACGCCGCCATTTTTTATGTTGTGTTGAAAGTGTAGCTATACGGGGCTCCCGAAAGGGAAACTGCTTTTATGTGGATTTTGCCAATATATGTTCGGGCCATGTTATCGAATCAGATCACGAGAAATTTCTTTACAGTTTAATAATTATGTTTGCCACTTGGGTACGAACTTTCTGGTTTTTGAAATACACTTGTTTCTATTAGTGATGTTCGGGTGTACATGCAGCTTTCATAAGCTACTTTATTTCTATGTATTTATGAACGTATCCATTGTGAACTATAGCCTACTTTTGCCATTTACATTCATGCTCGCAACTTGGGTTTGATACCTTCAGTCTTTTTAATCAAATAGACTTGGTTATACGACTGAAGGTGACGTTCGACCTTCAAATTGAGTTAATGAAAAATACTACCTTTCCGAAAACAAGATTCAATTTCTGAGTCACGTGTATTTTGTCGTCTGCAGATGCTTTCAGTTTGGACAGGTCTAAAATTTTGTCGCTTTGTAATGAGTTAAACTTTTAGTAAAACTATTGCCTGATAATCCATGTCAATGAAATTGCTGGAAGCAATAAGACAGAATGTTGCTTGCCATTCAAGTAAAATAGAATAACATGCTGTGCTGATCACAAACTAGAGTTAATAATAAATGACAAAAAAAAAAACCCTAAAATTTTTAGAATAAAACATTTTGTGTTTTAAGCATGTTTAAAAAGGCGTGTACCATTTAGCTGAAACAGAATGATATACTATTGCTGTTACAAACTCGAGTTAATGATAAATGAAAGTGACATTATGTCTAAATAAAAGTAATTTTGTGATTTTAATCATTTTTAAACAGGCGTGAACTATTTAGTTGAGCATACAGGTTGAATGATTAAGTGAATGATGTTGTCGCCGCTTTAAACATCACGTCAGTAATATCACGGCGATAGCTCACATATTCATGTATATCAAGGATTTCACAAGTACTAGGCTGGAACTCTGAAATGTCTAGCCTAAGGACACTGCCCCCCAGAAATCCAGCGCTCTCATCTAAGCTCGAACACGGGGCCTCCAGGTTACGAGTCATACATTTTACCACTGGGCCTCGTCGGACCCCGAGCATGCAGGAAGTACAGAACAAGTACAGACGGCAGGATCATACTTATACTGCTCTTAGTCCGCTGTATTCGCGTAAGACTGTGACATCAAGGGTCCTATTCACTAACCATTCTAAATCTTAATTCTATTCAAATTCTAAATTTCAAGACTAATTATCTGTTTGGTTGAGACAGAAAAATTCAGCCAATCAGATGACTAGTCCTTGAACTTAGAATCACAATAAGTGGGCCATGTTCTGGCAAAAGGGGGCTTAATGCATCTTCGTGATGCATTATACCAAGCAAGACATCATATAATTATGGACCCATAAAATCCATTTTGTGTAACAACAGACTGAATTATGAGGTAGTATGGTTCTTGGACATGCAGAAAATCGACCGATAGCAAAAAGTTTCGATCCATCTTAGCCTGCCCGGACTGCGCAGGATGACATTATTTAAACATGGATTTAAATAACTCAAGGTGGATCGATACTTTTTGTAGATGCACTGAGCCCCCTTTTCCTAGAACATGGCCCATTAATGTGTATTAAGAATACGACCCCTGAAGTCGGTGTACACCGCTACAGGGTACGTATTCACCAACCATTCGAAAGTGCACTCCCAGCCTTACTCTAGATATAGAAAGTAATCCAATTTCTGAGTGGTTATTTGATTGAGAAAATCAGAAATTGCGTTACTTCTTATTGTAGTACATTCTTGAGAGTTTGACTATAAATGTCATTAAAATGGTCTGTGAAATCGGACAAAGATTTCTTACCCACAGCCGTTGAGTAATCCAGTTGAGCCATGCTTTGTGAAAATGGGACTTAATGCATCTGCAAAAAGTATCGACCCAGGTCAGCCTGCGCAATCCGTGCGGGCTGACCTTGGCCGAAACTTTTTGCTATCGGTAAATTTTCTACAGGACCAGTGTACCTCATAATTCAATCGGTTGTTATACAAAATGGATTTTACGGATCCATAGTACTGCGATGACTTGCTTGGTATCATGGATCACGGAAATGCATTAAGCCCTTTTTGCCAGAGCTTGGCTTATTTAATCATGGCAGTAATGCGCATGAATACAGTAGCATGCTAAAACCTGGCTTAATCAAACCCTGTACAATATCTGAATAACAGTTGGTTTATAATGCATTTTCTATTTAGATTTCAAATACTCCGAGTAGATTTTATAAACATCTGGTCTGGCCTCCGGGCTGACTTCGTGGCCCATCTCGATGGAGCGTTTTTGAGCCCACTCGAGTGATCTCCCTTCCTTCATGGCGAGGGCAAGGATCCCGAAGTAGGCTGTCAAATAAAAAGACAAACCGTATTAACCGTTAACAATCAACTTAAAAATACATGTAAATAATGATAATAGTTTTGATGAAACATTTATGACCACTAACTGTAGATTAGGAAAGTAACGTAACTTCTGATTGGCTAGACCATCTGGTTCAGCCAATCAGAAAATGATTAAGCCAATCAGGAATTTTACTGTTAAATTAAAAAAAAAAATCTTCAGAACTAGACTAAGAATGTTATGAAAAATGTCTTGTGAATACGGACCAAGCCTTCCAGGTCATATAATTTTGCAAAACCGGGAGAAATCTAAGGAATATTCCTTACCTAGACTGACCGGCTTTCCCACATATCTATTGTCTAAACGATGGTCAGCGGTGAGAGACGAATGAATCCTGTCGCAATGACTATCATCAATCCTTGGAAAGAAATCGGTCAAGCCGGGGATCGAACCAGCGAACCCCTGTTCTCATGTCATGTATGCTACCGACTGAGTTACAGGGGCTCGTAACACTCTGATTCGATAAAACCTAATTCGTTTTTAGCGGATTTGCTATAGCAAATCGGATCAACTCTGACCCTGAACAAATCATACAAATTAAGTTTGATTTCTTTATCGAAATTTCGCCAAAACTAAAAGAATTGTCAATCTAAAATACTTTAAATACTGAAACAAAGTTTGTTTGTTTTTTTTCAAAATGTAGCGTATTAACATTGTTTACACTGCCCTCGTTTTCATTCAAGAACTTTCATTCACAACTTGTGTCGTCCGCTGCCAAAATAAACAAGGAGATTAAGCAGTTTTTCCTCGATAAAATTACATTTTCAATTATGTATTATATAAAATATCTTTAACTGTTCAGATAGCCGGCTAGAATTTGACCATAAATAATCTAAAGCCCTGTCGATAACGAATACACAGAACCCATAAAGTCGACCTAGTTACCACCACTTGTACGAGGGTTGTTAAAAAATTATCCGGATTTTGCCTTATAAAAATTATTTGCGAAGCAATCATGCTAAATTTTGCATCATTCTCTATCGGAATTCAATCCACGCATGTCTGTGCGTTTGTTATATTCTTCTTTCATAAAACGCGCTCGCAGTTGCCATCGAAAATGCCATGGTAACGTGTTCCCGGCGCAGCGCAAAATATTATATCTATACTCGCCTTTCTCTTGTACATATCGTGTCTCTCGTAACTGATTACATTATGAAATTTAAGCAGAATACAAGATTTGTAGCTACTTACATCGTGATTAAATTTGACGTCATTTGACGGTTAAATGCTTCAGAAAATCGCGTTTAAATACAGTTGGGGTAAAAGTTTTGAACGTTAAAGATGGCGTCAACTGACCGTCTGGAAATCCGGTCCATAATAAAATTTTGCCAGCAGGTAGGAGAAACTCCGACAACACATACAAAAAAAATATCATGGCGAAAGGGAATAATTCGGTCACACGGACACTGGTGTATGATTGGCATAGACACAAACAGGGATCTTATATAAGATCCCTGCTTCAAAGAAGGGGAAGAAAGCATTAACGACCGAGAAGGAAGAGGTAGAAAGAAGGAAATACCAGCGACGTTGGTAACGTCCATTGGCGAGGCCCTGAGGCGAGATCGGCGTTTGACAGTGCGGACCTTATCAGAGACCTTCGACAAGGGTCCTACTAAACACTGCAAAAGACATGCAAAGACACACAAAGACATGCAAAGACTCGTCCCATACTGCAGGGGCCACAGATCTGGAGCTGGCTTTACTTGGACTTGAGACCGTGTCCCATCCGCCTTACTCGCCAGATTTGGCACCATTTGACTTCGCCATTTTCCCAACCATAAAGGCACAACTAAAGGGTGAGAAGTATCAGTCCCTTCAAGAACTGCGAGTTGCAACACGTTTAATTACGAAGCAGTACAAGTCCGAGTGGTACAGGAATGTTTACAGCCAGTGGGTACGCCGTCACCGGCGATGCATACAGCATGGGGGGGGGGGGGGCGAGTACTTCGAGAAAAAATAGGTAACGTTGCCTGATGATGATGACTTTCCGACGACGTTGATGACGTCGTATATTGTAGCGTTTCGTGCGCCGGTTCCTAGTACCTGTGCATGTTTGATTGCGTGTAAAATCAACATGTATTGTTCGATTGTTGAAATATTTTTCACTTTTGTACATAATGAATGTCGTTTTAAGATGCGTGGACTTTTGTTGCATTACGATAACTCATTAAAAATTTATAGACTTAATCCGGATAATATTCGAACGACCCTCGTATAACGCTACAATATCGATGAATTTCCGAATTGTTTGAAATATTTTTGCTGAACGTTTGAAGGAATGGAGATCGTGCAGTCTATCAAAAAAAAAATAATGTTTGATTTATGCAAGACTGCATTGGAAAAGCTTGGAACCAAGATTTCTCTCTTGTTATCGGAGGTAAGAAATATTTCGGCCCCGATCAAGTACGAACCCGGGACACGAATTTATACTCAAGGTTTTTGATGGAAAATCGTGTCTTTCTCAGTGAACTACACATCCACTAACTTGAAGCCTCAGAGACTCAGACAGGCTTACAATTTTGTCTTCAAGATGTAAAACTCCATTTATAGTCCTTCTGATACCTTGAATTTTATTTTGTGACATTTCAGCAAAAAAAAAAAAAAAATGCTGAATTTGCAGATAAATTTATGATAAAGGATCCACAGGAATGCATCTATACGTCTTTCTATATTTAGACATATAGATTTGAAATCTTTGATATATTTTTGATCCTGTGAATTAGAAGTGCATGTACAGAGCAAGTTATATAACTATTTTTACTTATGAATTCTTATTATGAACTGCTGCTCAACCCATATTTAAGACAGTGACTGTGTTTTATGTAATTCAAACCTTGGCATGAAAGTATGCCTATAGTTTTTAAACTTTTATAGAGTGACCCAATGCTATTAACCCTTAGGCTGCTAAGTGCTACTCAAGGACCTTTTGTAGACAGTGTTGATTAAGATCAGATTGCACAGAAAGTGTATTTTGATCTTTGATCCATACTGCCTGGTAAGAAATAATTTTTCCCCATAGAATAACTTCAAAATAGCAATAATTGGATTTGTAAATTCGACTTGAAAGTTTCATTTTAGTTATGTTAAGGTCATTTTTTACTCTGCATGGCAACTTGTCACACTGAGTGTGATCTTGATCCATTCTGGCTGCTAAAGTACCTTCACAAAGGGCTTGGATTCACACATATAAAAAAAGGACTATGTTCTGCCAGGTGATGAGTGATGAGTTTAATTCTTTTCTTTAGACCATGAAAATGGATTCACTGAAAAATGCATTGGATGTAATGAATAACCCTTACCCAATTTAAATATTAATTTCAAGTATCTCATAATACTACATCAGGTATTTTTTGCACATATCCCTGCAATGGTTTAGTAATATAGTGTGCAAGGTTGGCAAAGATTAGGTCAATATGAGTATTGACCAGGCGGGCAGTTTTAACCGGTTATAAATGGTCAATACTGTTCACAATTGGTCGATTTGTGGTCGATTGGAGTGGTTGATTATATCACTGGCTTACATACCTGTCTGGTTTCTAAATTAATATTAAAAGCTGTCCTCTTTTATCCTGTACATGAAGGTTTATTATATATTATCATCAGTATCATAGTTTTTATTAAAAAATGTCTTTTTTTATTTGATCATAATTCAAAAGACAGTATTGCTGGTCAACTGAAGAGTTTGTCAGAATGACTTTCCTTATTGAACCTGCATAGGGGTCGGTTCTTTTCAAGCAAAAAATTTTTGTCTATCATCATTCCTTACAGGTTAGATAATGTTTATAGTTCTACACACACTCTCTCTCTCCCTCCACCTCTCTCTATCTCTTTCCCTCTCTCACCACAAGCACACTTAGGTTTTAAATATATAGATAATTTAACAGAGTCTTCGGTCATAAAAGTTCAAAGGTAGCATAAAAAAAAGCAGCTAATATATAATTTTCATGTTGAATTGCAGAAAAAAACAGCCATTCAAAGGCAAACATGTGAAATATACAGGTTTGTCATTAATCTTTAGGAATATTGAGGTACACATGAAGGAGGCACTAACTGATTAAATAAACAATAGTTAAGGATACATCAATGTTGTTGAAGTACATTTAAGAGTCTACCTACACCTTTAAATTGCTGTCAAAACAGTTGAAGGTTTAAAAGTTGTCCCTTTCTACCCCCATTGGGTGTGGCTTAACTCTTTACCACACAATCCCGACTTTTAATGACCCTGAGTAAGAAGCCTTTTGAAAACATTGTGGGAAAAGGAGAAAATGCTGGTAACCTGCATTTTATCCTTTTCCCACAATGTTTTCTACCCTTCCCAAACCAAATTTCAATTTTTCAATCACATTTATTTTGTCGTCTGCAAATGCTTTCAATTTGGACCAGTCTACAATTTTGTTGTTTGGTAAAGAGTTAAATCAAATTACCAAAGGGACAAATCATGTGTCCTTATTTGGGGTATTATCCTTGACACCAGGCTTTATTCCCAAAGCGTGAAATAATGACTTATATGCAGTCATGATAATATCTTATCATCAAACAATTACTTAAGGTGTCAAACATGAAACCTAAAGACCTTATTAGGAACTTCTACACAGTTTGGAAAAGTGGCAAAGGCCAGCTGGTGAGTACCCTTGGCAGGGACAAAACAGTTTTTCCACTCCTCTCTTTCACATTGATGAAATCAACTTTTCTGAGGAAAAAAAATCCACACAACAAATCATCCACAAATTAGCATAACTGCCGTTTTAAAACTCATCTGACCATTAAAATTTCCAAATGACCTCTACAAGTCGACCACTATTGACCAGTATTGACCACTTATGGATTATCACAGGTTCTATTCTCTTCTAGATGCTAGGATTTTGTATAATGCCCATAGACAAGACACTGCAGAGAACGAGCCTAGCCCTAGTAAAACCCAAAAGGTACACAAATAGATGAATTGTTGTCACTGTAAGACTGAAACAGTGTTGATACTAATGTAAACACCAGAAATCAGTCAACCATCAAATTATTCTTGAAGGTAGTTACAATCATTTTCATATTTTGTGGCACTGCATGAGTTGACCTTACTTTCTTTTGTAAAATCATTATTTTCTTGACTTCTTTCTTCATGAAGATACAGGGTAAATTTTCATTTATCTTATAGAAGAAAGGTACATTCAATATTCATGAATTACACATGGTCTAAATCTTAGAAATTACTGAACACATCACTTAGTTTTCACCTTTTAGACTATTACAAAACATATTTGAGTTCAGGAATGAAACCAAGAACATTCTTATGAAAGGAAAGAAGAAATCATTGTACTTGAACAATCAAAGTATTGTTTCTAGTTAGATTTTGTATTTCATTTTGAAATTAATAGTTTGAAGTTGTGTAGTAATTAGGAGAAACCCTTGAAAGGATTCCTATGTGTTAGAGTTATGGAAAGGACAATGTGCTTTCAGTAAGAACTTACATACAAAATACCACTGTTTCTTTTTCCCTGAGAGGACTCCTGTATTGTTTTTTTTTTTAACTAAACCATACTAGTTTCAAAACAACGCATGCTTTATACCTCAGAATGAGGACAGTCAATATAGTATGTAACAAGTGTACCGGTAGAGTAAGATCGGACTGCCTAACATAGTAAAATTCCATTCTTATAGGCACACTATTTTAGATTTAAATTGTTCAGTCTATATGATTATACCAACCATATAAAAGTTTAGAAATTGTTGTGTTTAGGCTAGAATTGTAATATGCTACTGTAAAAATCAAAACCTTGATGTCTGAGTACAGAAGTTTCAATCTTTTAAAAGAGTCTTGCATAATGATGAATAATGATGAATTTAGAAATGCTTAAAATGCTATAGAAAAGAAAGATATAGTCATCATATCTTTTTTATCTATGTAAGCTCACATGTTTACAAACCCAAGGCTGAGCTGTTAATATTTTCAATCTGATTTAAAGCAAAGTCTCAGACAAAAAAAAAAATAAAACACCTTAGCCAATTGGTTAAGTTGTTTCAAAAGTTTTTTCTGAACATCCTTCAAAATGGGATAATATAGCCACACTTACGGTACCTTGTATCCTTAATGGTGTTATGGGATGGGGGAAAATGACTTAACTCTTTACCACACAATGAAATTTTGGACATGTTCAAACTGAAAGCATTTGCAGACGACAGTCGCTAAAATGATGGAATATGTGTTTAATAGGGTAGAAAACATTGTGGGAAAAGGAGAAAATGCTGGTTACCAGCATTTTCTCCATTTCGCACCATGTTTTCAAAGGGCTTCTTTCACACGGTTGTTAAAACTCGGGATTGTGTGGTAAAGAGTTAAGTAAGAATGAAAACTGAAAATCTGTTGGTCTACCAATGTTTTCAAAAACTTAACAGCTACATTTTGTGAGGCTGACAGAAATGTTAGATGAAGGTTAACCTTGCAGGCCAATGCTAGATCCACATTTGATTAATTGAATAATGTTTACTGTCACTTTCAACATTATTTCAGTCATATGACTGCTACAGCTAGCTTATTTCTGTATGTTGGGGTTTTAGTAGTATTAGGCTAGGGCTCTGCATTGTCTTGCCAAAGGGCACTATTGCAGAAAAACATTGTGCATCCAATGAGGCTGGGCCATCAGGTAACAAGTCCTACACTTTACTAGTGAGCCATGCAGGACCCCAGATCCACATTTAGATGGGTGTTAATTTTTGTAAGATTGTTCAGGTTAGTTTACGTCGACCATCTATGCATAAGTTACATCTTGTTTTTTAATCAAATATGGTAATCAAATTGATGCCATGTCATTGTTCATTCCTTTCCCATATGACAAGTTTTAGGCATTTTAACTCTTTCACTACTAAACAAATTAATTGCATTGTCTCAAAGGCTAAAAATACATTTCTTCTGCAAGATCAAGAAACAATTCGGTCATAATCTACAATATAGCAGTGAACAGTGGAGATCAGAGATCAGACTGCATGTTCCATGCAGTCTGATCTTGATCTACACTGTCCACAAAAGCTTCTGGTGTTGCCTATAGTATGGAAAGAGTTAAATGCATCTGCAGACAACAGAAAATGATACCTGTAAATGAACTGTATAATTGAAAACACTATTGGAACAGGAGAAAATACTTAAAAAAAAAAAAAATATTGCTTACCAGAATTTTGTCTTTGTCCCATAATGCTTTCAATTGCCAATTTCGTTAAAATACTGCGTACCAGAATTTTGTCTTTGTCTCATAATGCTTTCAATTGCCTATTTCCTTCAGGATTATTAACACAGAGTATTTGGTATTTACACTTTTAAGTGTTAAAATAAACCCTAATTAAAATTTTCTCAAGATCCAGTTGTCCGATGCCATGACCAGACATAGATATGTTGTATACTGGTCTATCCCACAGATTGATGTAAATTGTGTTTGTATAAGGGAATACTTATACTGTCTTGCTATAGAGCTAGCTTTTGTTGCAATGTGGTCGACCATTCGACTTGGGACCTGAAGATTCTGGGTTCAATCCCAGCCTTGGGGGGCTATTTAGCAAAACTGTTACAGATACATGTAATCAGTATTTGGAATGCCGTATGGTTTGTCCAAACATGACCTGTATTTGACCCTTGAATTTTGTGTCATACAAAGTTAAATTGGGAGAATTTTTGAGGATTTTTCTTTTGTTAGCCCTTTAACACGCAATAATTCCTGTGTTTTATGAGTCCTGTGTAAAAGGGCTCATGAAAACATTGTTGGAAAACAAGACATCAGTATTTTTTTTCTTTTTTTGTTCTAGAATTTTTTCTATCCTTTACAAATACAAACCACATAATCTGAGCCATATTTATTGAATTGTTTGTTAATGCTCTTATTATGGAGTTACTTAGTTTTTATATCACAAATCAAAATTTTTTTGTAAAAGGCAAATAAAAACTATCAGAAAAATATTCCATTTTCATAAAGTGTACGGTTAAATTCAGTAAAATGATGCAATTTTGGGCGTTTGATAATGAAACTGTACTTTAACAATAGGTCACTTTTTGTACTTTAACAATAGGTCACTTTGTTCATTTTTATTACACCAGATACAACGTCTGGATACTTATTTGAATATGAATCCTTGTCAACCGTGCATGTTGTTGACATAAAATCTAATAATACCCATAGAGGCTATGTAGCTCAATGAGGAAATACTAATTAAGATATTTTTTTCTAAATCTTATCTTAGTTCTTTAACAACAATTTTCCAGCTATAATTCAGTGATAAGTCATTTTTTAGTTCGGTGAGAGTATGAAAATCTGAATAGTTGGTTTTAATTTGGGACAGGCAAAAATTTTGTCCTCTTGTCAAGAGTTCAACAATAAGGTGCAAAAATTTCATATTGCACACATGTATAAGTAGCAATTTATTGCACTCTTGGATCAAATTTGTTTATGTTTGCCAAAACTGATTGACAAGTGTAGACCTTAACATTTGTTTTTACAGAATTATCATGATCATTTGTCCTTGAAGCAAAAACTGCCTTATTTTATACAGTTTTTTTTTTTAATCTTACTCATCAATAACTGAAGTGTTTTATATATTTATCAAATAATTTTTACTTATATAAATCCATCTTGGTTTATTTCGACATGTTTGTACTTTCGGGTATGTTTACATGTAGCTACACTACACCATTCTGCTACAAAAATGTTAAGTGTTTGAATAATTCTGAAAGCTTTAGAAGGATCTTAGATTTCTGAGGAAATAAACAAGTGTAAATTAGACAGACCTTTTATATAGAACCATAATTATCTCTAAAACTTCTTCAGTTTATGCTGATGTTAGCCTTGAAAAATATTCTTTTTTCAAGATCGTACAATGTTATCTGTTTGATCTAAACCACATACTGTCATGTGTGCATCCTACTTCAAGTTTTAGCTAGTACACCACAACTTCACTTGTTTTAAACACTGTATACTTCGGATTAAATTACTACCCTAAAACAGTAGTAAAATAACAGTTGCTGTACAGCACACTTGGTAGAACAACTTCGACTTCCATTGTCCTTGCTCAATCTATTTATTGTTTACATTTTATAGATCTGTATGTATTACATGTGATAAAAAATTGTAATTTTCTTACATCAAATCATAGCTTGAAACTGTTCAACAAATCCGCTTTTCAGGACTTTCAGTCCTTTGATTTTTTCTACGGTCGAAAATACAATCCACTAAAGGGTGGAATGATTTTTATTTGAAAGGCTTAAACAAAAAACCGAAACGTACGGTGTAAGATCCAAAATCAGACTGCGCGTACTGTGCATTCTGTTCTTGAATCTATACCGTCAGCAAAAGCACACTCCTTCACCTATGGTGCTGGAAAGGCTAATCTACAGGATTCTTGTAGTCTCTATAATTGTCTTGAGGTTTGGTCACTTGATTGGTCAGTGTTCACTCCAAGGATTCTCAGTAGATTTGTCTCAACAAAAATGAAACTTAACCTTATCAGGTGAGTCTTTGTATAATATATCAACTCAAGGTAATGCATCCATCGTTAAATTAACATCACGATCCTTTAGATGGCCATACTTGACTACAGATGCAAGCATGCAATGATCTGGACATATAACTTCCCTGGAACAACGAGTGCTTGTATCTGAACTGAAATAACAATGACCATCAGAACGACCATGATCATTACTTCATGATGGATGGATTATCTAAGGATAGGGCACCCTAATGGGATTTGTGTAACATCGCCTTTCATCGCCGTAAAACGTAAGGATTCGGCTAAGGCTCGGGTAATCCGTAATCGATCGGCCGGTAGACGCTGGTTCCCCGCATCGATTACGGATTACCCGAGTCTTAGCCGAATCCGTACGTTTTTCGGCGATGAAAGGCGTTGTTACACGAATCCCATTAGGTTGCCCATTAGGGTGCCCCATCCTTAAAAACATAGTCGCAGAATTCATGCCTTTAAATACATGTATAATCTTACCGACTCTTTTCCCGATCCGACAATGAAGTAGAACTGGTCCTTCTTTGTCCGCCGACGTAAGGTCGTCTTTGAACTCCTCAAATTGTTCTCTATTGTAGGCATCTTTGGTTGCTGAAAAGTATTTTTGTTCAAAAATAGAAAAAGAAATATTGAAAAAAATAAGAACATTTGAAAACTAGGAAAAACATAACGACTGATAACATTTCTTGCAGGACAGATGCACGTTACATTTCTTGACAAGATACAACATTTTAGAAAAAGATCTATTCTAAATTTAAGGCATTTGTAGAAAATAAATGTCATATAAAAAGGGATTACTAGTGTTGTACTACTTCGTCTCCCAAGTCAACAACCTATCCCTTTAATCATCACAGATCCCATAAGTCATAAATTTGACTTAAAAATTCCTTTTCCTGGAGGAAAGACTGCAACGCAACATAATTTTGTTCATAAGTTACAATAACTTGAGAGACCTATAAAATATATGCTGATGAATAGACCTATTTGTACTCGGCGACTTCACAAATAAGAATCCAAATTGCTCGCATGCCATTAATATGACATACTTTCAATAGCCCTTGCTCCGAGGAGAAAGTGTGTTACTGCTGTATCATTCGAAATCTGGCTTCGAATGAGCCTAACATTTAGAGGTAAATGAATAAAGGGTTGCATGACATTCTCCGATTTTTGATAGTTGACCCTGGAACAGAAAAAAATCACGGTACCATCTTTACACTGACCTTTGTATCGCCCGATTTATGGTCCCCTAAAGGGCAACCGGATGTCCCCCGAATATCATCTATCAAAAGAAAAGCGATACCCCCCATTCCCGAAGAGTTTTCGGAGGTGTTATATGCAATGTGTACGACTGAGGTTGTATAATTGTAGCTAAATTGGCCCCGACCACCTATTTCAATCGAAAGACCACCCAAAAAGTTCGTTAGCATACAAATAAGCCTCAAAATTTATGAGTTGGTTGGTTGTTTGGTGTGAAATGCCTTGTTCAACGTTATTTAAGCTATATCGAGGCGGCAAATGCACCTATCCATGCCTTCATTGGGTTTCATTTACGAGTGCTTCGCACAATATTTTTCCCAAGCTAATGACTGCTTTCCCAGACATCATCGAAACAATGTTCAGCAGTGAGTGAGGAATAATCCCTGTCGCAATGACAACCATCCAACCTCGGAAGAAACCTAGCAGAACTTGGAATTAAGCGGCACCTCGGAATTAAGCGGCACCTCGGAATTAAGCGGCACCTTGATTTTAAGCGCTTTACCAGTTGAGCTACCGGGCCTAGCTAAGTATGAAGGAAAGGAAAGGTGAAATATTATAATGAAAAACCTCTATACATGCATTAAAATTCATCAGCCATTAAGTTTATAACTTCATTAGATGTTTGTGTGATAAAGTTTTATAAGTGGCTCTCTCTTGAGTGACAATACTTTGTCTTTATCTGATGACGCATATTAACCCTTTCATACTTAAACCTTTACCAGACGACAAAATTTTAGCCTTGTCCAATTTCAGAGCATTTGCAGACGACACTTTCAATGTGGCTCAAATGGTGCAACTTCTCTTTGATAGGGTAGAAAACATTGTGGGAAAAGGAGAAAATGCTGGTTACCAGCATTTTCTCTTTTTCCCGCGATGTCTTCAAAAGGCTTCCTTCCCAGAATCGTAGAAGTCGGTATTGTGCGGTAAAGGGTTCAGCGGCTAAATGAATTGGCTCTTTACTAGACGACCACATTTTAGACTTGTCCAAGTTGAAAGCATTTGCAGACGACAAATAAGATGCGGCGCAAATGATATTTTCTATAGGGATGTAAAGAAGAGCAGAAAATATTGGTTTCCAGCTGAGTAGCCCGACGGTTAAATGCTCATTCATTTTTCACCGGACGGGATTATGTGAAAGCACTGAACCATATTTCCACATACTTTAGGGAACCAGTAGCGGTTAAAAGTAAACAATGCGGGTATTAAAATGCTTTTAAATCATACCATGTAAAAGTATGGAAATTATTGTTTAGCCGTGTCTTTTTATATAAAAATCTTTCTAATTCTCAGAGGATCGTATCTTTTCAGCCGTCAAGAGAGATCGATATTGATCCCGGCAGATTTGGCGCTGAAAAAGTTCGAAAACTAAACCTACTCAGTGATCGAATAAAAAATATTTGAGCCATGCTCTGTGAAATGGGTGCTTAATATATCTGCGAAAAGTATCGACTCAGGTCAGCCTGCGCAGTCCGCGCAGGCTGACCTGGGCCGAAACTTTTCGCTACTGGTCAGTTTTCTGTATGTCAAAGGAACAGTTTATCGCATTATTTAGTCGTTTGTTAGACAAAATGGACTTTTTTGGATCCATAATCATGTGATGAATATCATGCATCACGAAGATGCATTAAGCCCCCTTTTCACAGAGCATGGCTCTCATTTAAAATAAAATTTACGAACTGGTTTGAGTACGGACCCTTCTACTGGTCTTTTATCCTTTATCAATTAGCCCAGGGTTTTCATGACCCCCCCCCCCAAAAAAAAAAAAAAAAAAACTACTCAAGAAACTTCGTGGAAAAAGGAGAAAATAGAGGTAACCAGTATTTTTTCTCTTTCTTTTTTTCCACGATGATTTCTACCCCTAACTTGTCATTAAAAAAACTGAGTAATATTTTATTTGCCATCAACAAATGTTGACAATGCAGACGAGTCTAATATTGCGTCGTACATTATCTCCCGCTATAGATGACATTCTTCAAATACACGTCTATCTGATTTGGGCATTCTGGGTACAGTACCGGACTACTTTTTAAAACGACAACCATTACTTTGAATTTCAAAGTAAAATAAACGTTTACTCAAGAAAACGCTACCCTGTGCGATTCATTCAGCTATGATCAGGTAGCATGTAACCTATGCACCTGCCATTTATTAAAACAGCCCTACAGGCTTGGATAATAGCTTCGGTATAAGCCCTACTTTTCCCCTGTATATGAGATGGTAATACGTCATAGCAGAGAGGTCAAATCTTTGAAGAATACGACATGCGCAGACAACATTGCGTCGTATGGTAAGGGGATAAATGGCCGACTTCCAAAGTATAACGGACATTTTTGAGTAGCTCTACCAGTCCACTTAAAATGAAGTGTAGCTTTTCGACCTGTTGAAATAAAGTATTCTAATAATTTCGAATTATTGATTAACAAGTTCTCACAGGAAAAAAAAAACATCTTGCAGCAGATTACACGTGTGAACCATCCAAAACAGCCAATGCACCAGTTTTCTGTAGATATTTCCGTCGAAGCGAATTAACTCTTTACCACACGGCAAAATTTTAGACTTATCCTAATTGAAAGCATTTGCAGACGACACTTTCAATGTGGCTCAAATGATCTTTCTTTGATAGGGTAGAAAACTTTGTGGGAAAAGGAGAAAATGCTGGTTACCAGCATTTTCTTCTTTTCCCACAATGTTTTCAAAAGGCTTCTTTCTCATGGTCGTTAAAGTCGTTATTGTGTGATAAGTAAAGGGTTATTCGAATTGACAGCTTTAATCGAATTATTGCAGATTTCGTAATCGAGATTTCCGAAACTCTTTTAGCGCCACATATTAACCCGACATCACAATCGAGATTTCTTAAACTCTTTTAACGCAAAATAATAAACACGACTGCTTGACTAAACAAGTGGACGGGATAGATCCACCTTCTGTGCAGTCGGAACATGATCTATGCCGTCTGCAAAAACCAGTTTTTTCCACCTATGGTACTGAAAGGGTCAATGTTGACATACTTACGTAGAGGAAATGGCATATGTGAGTATTTCAAAGCTGAATGTTTTTCAACAAAGTCTCTCTCTATATCTTCATTGTAGCCCACACTGTCTCCGAACTCCGCTTCGTTTATAGTCTCGTAATTACTAGATGAGCTGTGACCAACATATTCCGAAGAGATTTCAGGAAACACCCGATTTTCTTCGAGTATTTTCGGATTTAAACGTGTCGAGTTTTTGGCTTCGTCGTATGTCCCGAGAGTGTCTTTTACGTTAAGTAATGTAACAGGCTCTTGCGAGGGTTTGTTTGTGTATTCGACACCCATGCGCATGTTAATTAAAGATTTGAACCCAGCACTCTCTAAGAATGGGAGATCCTGCTTCCGTATTTGACCAGCAGTATACCAGTTCTTACCGATCCTATGAGCGGGCCAATAGTCCGAGACCGGCACGTTTTCTAAGTCAGGTTTGGGCGGATCTACAACAGCATCCTCGCCAGTCACTTCAGCAACAATGCGCTTTGATACTTCGTCGGAAAAATCAAAGCCCAGCGAGGCTGCTATACGGTATATATCATGACTTGATACTTTTGGAACACTATCAAGTCCCCCCTTACTTTGATGCGCCAGATATAACAACGCAAGGAATGTAGCATTCTTTTCTTTGCCCCCTGTCAAAAGCAATGGCTTAGATAAATTTGGAAAAACATCTGTAAAATGGTCAACTGATTTCGAATCCGGTACAGAATCGACCGTGTTGATGAAACCCGTCTGTAATCCAATTAAAGATGATATCGACTTGATATCGGAAGAATTTGGCAGCGTTTCCCCGGCAAATGTCATCTGTTGATCAGGATCCAAGCAGACAACACTTTTGAATCCTCCCTCAGCAGCGTATTTCAACTGTCGCTCTGTTAAACGGCCCGATACATGGAGGTCGGGGGTAATCTCTTTTGCCCACCACAGTTTGGGCGGACAGCCCAAGCCTGGTGTAGCCCTTTTTACAACAGAGTCAATTTGGTAAGGACGCCATATTTGTTTTGTGTGTTGAAACCATAACGCTAAGGACATCCTCACCATGGTTACTGGAAATGAACAAATTAACTCTTCATCAACAACGTTTTTAGATTTGTCCACTTCGAAGGAAATTGCAGACAACTTATCGAATATGGCTCAAATGATGACAAGTCGGGATAGAAAACACAATGAGAAAATGCTGGGCACCAGCCTTTTCTCCGATTTCCACACTGTTTTCAACACCCTTCTTCCTCGGAGTTATTTATCGTTGTAAGTTCTTGGAAAAAAATCGAACCCAGGATGCGGCCCTTGGTTTCAAGCTCTGCACGTAATCGATTAAGTTTACTGCCTACTGGGCTCATCCTTTGTGGCTCAAAACAAGGAAACCACCAAAAGCATACTCAAACAACCCTATTTTTAAAACAGTCATCAAAAATTAATGATTATAATAATCATCGCTACCTGACTTTTGATACAGGCGGTTTTTCGACAAGCGATCAAAAGATTGCTTGTCTATTGCTATCGAGAGTAGTCCAGATTCAAATGTAAACAAAAAATTACTGCCCGACTGAAAACATTTCTGTCTGATAGAAATCGTAATTCTGTTTTATTAATATTCCTATCATTGACCATACTGGGATTTCACAATGAATAACACCACTAGTGATGATAATTATGGTATCATCACTAGTGACGATATAGTTTTAGAACGTTTGCTGGAACTACTTTTTTTCCTATATTACTCATATTGTACCATGCTTGATAATTATTATAATAAAGAAAGGTAAATTAGGAATATAATTAATTGCATAATCAACTGCTTTGTGTGTGATATTGAAAATCTGTCACTCGAATGGGTTTGAATGCGGTTAAATAACTCGTCCTTTGGACTCGTTTTTTCAACCGCATCACACCCCATTCTAGCGACAGATTTTTAAAGTCACACACAAGCAGTTGATTTCCTCAATAACTATACCGATTTTGACATAAAAAAAAAAGTCACTATCATTTCAATTTGAAAGTTGTCTACTTACAAAGTCATAAACTTAACTAGATGTCATCGATAGCATATAAACGCAACGTTCAGTTCATCCTCGTGCTTTTCGCCGGTCTTGTCTAGCGGTGAGTTGATCCAGCTGATAAGACAGTGAAATGGCATGGAAAGTTAATCTTATAATGAACTCTAGAAAATATTCAAATGGCAAATCACCAAACTGATATGTTCTTTATTTGCCCTTTTCAAAGAAATAGAATTTTTCAATGGTATTTCCGAATGTGAAGAGTAAATGGCTTGAATGGTGTGTGAAGTGACAAGATCGAATCGGATCGGGCTGAATAACCAAATTGGAGCGGGCCAAAATGGATAGACTTGTTAAACAAATTTGACCGTATCGAACCAGAACGAACTTAATCATTGGATTAGACTTTTTTCCTTTGAATAATATTTTTTATGAACCAACCAAGTTTTATCTTTGCCAAACCCACGTATTGCTAAGTCTGTCAGCACTTTTAGTACTTTGATTACGTTAGGCAGCCATCTTGGTCATATGATTTTTTACTATTTGATTCCATAATATCGAAAAATGTACAAGTTTATTTTTTCAGAAATGTTTCAATCTTAGAGCGCAAAGTACAACTCATGATTTACTTGTAAATAATGTAGGTCAAGATACGACTGCCTTTTGTGCACTTAGTAGATCAAGATTGGACTGCATAGATTCGTCAGTCCAACCTTTGTTCTTTACAGTCCAATCCAGACTGTGCAATGATATGGCGAATTCCCTTGGAATGGTGATTGACTGATGTATCTACCTAATCGACGGTCTGCTACATTTTAGCCATGCTCTGTGAAAAGGGAGTTTAATGCATCTGCAAAGAATATCGACCCAGGTCAGCCTGCGCAGTCTGACCTGAGTCGAAACCATCTAGTTTTGGTCAACTTATTCTGGATGTCTTAGGATAATTCTACCTCATGATTCAGTCGACTGTTTGACAAAATGGATAAGATAGATCCATCATTATAGATAATATGCTTGGCTATGTTTCAGTCAGGATAATGCATTAAATCCCCTTTTGCCAGAGCGTGGCTCATTTATTTTTCGACAGAAGGGTTAAAAATTCTGTAGAGTTTAGACTTTCAAACCATGTAGGGATTCTAACAGAAAACTCCATATCCATTTCATTTAACTGTTTACCAGACGACAAAATTTAAGACTGGTCCAAATTAAAAGCATTTGCAGACAACAAATCAAAGGTGGCCAAATTGATGAAATTTGTCCTTGATAGGGTAGAAAACATTGTGGGAAAACGAGAAAATGCTGGTTACCAACATTTTCTCCTTTTCCCACAATGTTTTTAAAAGGCTTCCCTCCCAGGGTCGTTAAAAGTCTGGATCGTGTGTGGTAAAGGGTTAATTCATTTCAAATGTACCTACAACAACTTTGAAGCAGACAACTTTAATAATATATGACCCATGTAAAAACAAGAGGGCCAAGATGGCCCTGGGTCGCTCGCCTGAATTTTTGAGAGGACCATAGCCAATTCTTTTCAAGTATTGAAATTTTGGAAACAAAATCATTATTTTGCCAAGCAATTTTGAAAAGATCACCTGTAAAAGTCATTTCAAAATCTGTCACCACCCCTACAATCATCACCACAGCCATGTTTTTGACGAATCAGAATTCTGCAAATACATTTTGGGATATGTCACCCATTTCTTGAACAAGACCACATGCCCGATAGTGGCAATAGCCCTTTTCATCAAAATACCTATACAGTCTTTTGATGAAAATGAAAAGGTCACCAAAGGATCATTATTATTATTTCAAAATCTGACAAGTGGTTTCAGAGAAGAAGAATTTTTAAGAATTTCTTCATGTCCGTATAGTGCAAATAGCTCCCCCCCCCCCCCCCCCCCCCCAGCCACTTTTCTTGATGGATCAAAATTTCGCGAACAGTTTTTCGAAAGGGGCACCCATTTCTGTGAAATTATTTCAAAATCTGACGAGTGGTTTAAGAGAAGAAGAATTTCAAAGAATTTCTTTAAGTCCATACAGTGCAAAGAGCCCCCCCCCCCCCCACACACACACACCACCACCACCACCACCACGGCCATGTTTTTCGACGAATCAAAATTTCGCGAACAGTTTTGAAAACGGTCACCCAAGGAACATTTCTGTGAAATTATTTCAAAATCTGACCAGCGGTTTCAGAGGAGAAGATTTTTAAAGAATTTCTTAGAAAATTCCATTTGATTGCCATGGCAACCACAGTTTTTGATGGAATCACATTCTGTGAACATTTCTTAAAGAGAACCTCCCAAGGAACATTTCAGCCAAGTTTGGTCCAGCGGTTTAGGAGGAGAAGATGTTTAAAGAAATTGTTGACACCGCACGACGCACGACGGACACAACGTGATCCTAAGAGCTTCCCTCGAGCACGTTATGCTCAGGTGAGCTAAAAAAAGATAACTAAAACGAGTTTGTCCCATATACGAATCCATGTAAGTACATAATGGCACAAGCAAATAAATATTCTGTACGAGAAAATTTTCTACTTATCTCAATACTTTTTCCCCGTGTCAGTTGTGTCACCCGAAAGCCGTTTGCAAAAAAATAATGACTGAACCAAAAGTAATTTATTTTTATAAATGAAATTAATTTGGAGGTAAAGAAATCTTAGGTCAGATCTAAAAGTTCTGATTGCCCAAGTTAAAGCTGAAAATATCCTTGTTTATCAGTATGTGTCTAGCCCGATGATTCGCTGTGGTTAACATTTAACTATTCCCAACCGCAAAAGAATCGGGAAACAAGAAATATCTTTAAGAAAGATAGACAGCGTAAAAGATACTTGAATATGAATAGTGAGACTCTTCTATGGCTCATGAAGTAAAAATAATAAAGAAAAAAAAAGAGATAATTCTTTACTACCTTAGTTCTCTATGGTATGAATCAATGTCCTAGGGTATCGATTAGCGGTAGCAACGCTTGTAAACAGTGGTTTCATTAAACTGTGAGCAAGTATGGCAGCAGGGGCCCACCGAATAAACATATACACATATTTTACCAATCGCTAGCTATCATTTATTCATTCTTGAACAGTACCAAGAAGTAGGTAAAAAGCCTCGTTGTCAAAAGGTAGTTGTACTTCGGTAAATAATGCCCCGAAGATCTACTGAACGGCTCGTTTTCGAAGTGATTCGGGGAAAATGCTGTCTCCCGAAGTACTACGATTTTTTGGGGATTCGGGCTCTGTGAGATGGGGGGGGGGGATAAGTGACAATTGGTTACCAGAATCTAACAGCAGTTTTTTAATGTCGTATTATTTGGCTTTCGAGCAATTTATCTGGTGAACTGCGATAGATCCATTGCAAGTTGTACCTTGTATGGATATAAAATTTGAAAAGGTTATATTGAGCAAAGCTCTGTGAAAAGGGGTTTCATGCATCTGCAGATAATATCGAGCCATGTCAGCTTGCTCAGACTGACATGAGTCGAAGCTGTTCGCTATTTTCAAATTTTCTGCATGTCAAAGGACATTCTACCTCCAAAATCCAATCGATTGTCAGACAAAATGGATTTTATGGATTTATAGTTCTGTAATTACATGGGTAAAGTGCATTACGGAGATGCATTAAACCTCCTTTTTGCCAGAGCATGGCTCATTTTTGTAAGATATATCAAGCGTGTAAGAAAAAAAAAAAACGATATAACAAGTCAAAGTTTGATTTGTTTAACAGACTTTTCTAGGCTGAAAAGGTATTTATTTTTCCGGACTGGGGAATGTGTTTGATTGAGACAAATCACTGACAGTAACACAAATTATCGCTTCTTTCACCTGTGGTGCAAAGTACTGGTGAAAGAAACTCCAGAAAAGCATAGATAGGTGCACTGGGCGTAGCGATATAACAAAAATAAATGATGAAAACAGCGTTAGACATCATACAAACACACAATCGACCAAAGAAAACAAACAAACAAACAAGAAAATTACCTGTGTATTGAATAACAATCTAATCCGGTAAATGTCAAATCTTATCTTATATTTTCAACCGACACGAGAAGCACTGAACTCAACTCTATGCTAAGGAAGGTTTGTATGTACACATGTGATAATATGGTGGCATGTTTCTGCCACGAGATACAAGATAGCTATCATGATAATTTTTGAAAACTATCGCGATAAATTAAACTTTCCTGGAAATTTTATCGAGATAGTAAAAAGTTTCCTGAAAAAATTATTACGATAAACTTAATATTTTAACTCAAAATTTCTCAATCGTGCACGAAGCTGACATTCGAGATAAAATTATCGTGATAGTTCCATCCGTTTCACGATACCTATAAATAGTAAATACACCATTTGGATGAACTCGGTAGTTTTTGACTTTACAAGATTGCAGTAAGTAAAAATTCGAATAATTTACAATTGTAGCTAAACTGGTAAATTTTGACAAGACTCGAAATGAGCAGAACTCTGATAAACACAAAGACGACTCGAAATGCCTCCTACTAACAACTTTAAAATCATTCAGGGAAAAGGGGAATTCATAAGGTTGTAGACGAAGATGTTCCGAAACCGTATCTAATTATAGGTACCGTGAATGTCAGTTGTGGGAATGAAAGCAAAAAGAAATCATGATAACAGTTAGAATTATCGCGATATTTTTATCGTGAAAACTTTTATTATCTTGATAGTATTTCCAGGAAACTTTGTTTTATCACGATAGTTCTATTAAATTATCGCAATAGCTATCTCGTATCTCGCGGAAGAAATATGCCACCATATGGTAAAAGGTCTGTTTTGAAATACTCATTATAAACTCGTGGTAGAGAGTGCACGTAGGTCACCGACTGCTTTTCGTTTTTGATATTATAATCAATATCCTGTTTTGCGCGGACTCAGATATTCTTCACGAAAGGTGTGGACACAGATCAGATTATACTACGCAAGTCATCATATAATTATGAGTCTATAAAACCCATTTTGTCTAACAACTAACTGCATTAGGAGGTAAAGTAGTCCTTTGACAGGGTGAAAATTGACTACTAGCAAAATGTATCGACTCAAGTCAGCCTGCGCGGACTGCGCAGGCTGACCTGAGTCGATACATTTTGCAGATGCATTAAACCCCCTGTTCACAGAGCATGGCTCTAATTCAAATTGAATTTTGAAGCATGATCTTTACATGTGACTTGTTACAAAACAATTTCGTGTTTTAACGACCCTAAGGAATTTAGCTTTTGAAAACGTCATATGAAAAGGAGAAAACTTTGACTATCACAGAGAGTCGACCAAAACAAGACAGTAGTGCTCAGTGTGATGTATCATACCAAGCCTGTCATCATTCATTTATCATATGGATCCATAAAATCCATTCTGTGTAACAACCACCCGAATCATGAGATAGAACGGTCCTGGAACAGGCTGAAAATTTACAAAAGGACAGACTGCGCAGGCTGACCTGTATCGATACGTTTAGCAGGTGTATGAAAGCCCCTTTTCACAGAACATGAAGCACTTGGTATTTTGATTGGCTGTGAATTTAAAGCACATTTTAGAACTGAAATAGCTATTAAATAAATAGAATGAAGATTTCCAGCCAACAGAGTACGTCTAAACATTGCGATTACAAAGCGTTTGTTGATAAAAAAAACCTCTCCCTATCGGACAGTGTAGATCCAAGATCAGACTGCACATTCTGTGGAGTCTGATCTCGATCTACACTGTCCGCAAATGGTCGGTGTAGTAGCATAAGAGTTAAACTTGTTCAACGACCTGATTTGACTTAGTTGAACTAGAAGGTCAATATTTACTGTTGCATGAAAACATGGTTTGACCGCCACCCTTTTCATCCCCAGCGCACTATATCTGATTTGTTTTTCAAGCAGCACTCTGGGAAAAGGGGATTTACTGCTTCTCTGTAATTCATTATATGGAGTAATTCATTGCATGCTATGAATCCATTTTGTCAATCAGAAAAAAAAACAGCAGCAGCAGCAGCAGTAACAATAACGACAACAACAACCATTGCATTTTCCAGGCTTTTTTGGTTTGGCTGGAATATTTTCCAATTTGCACACAGTGTAGAGTAAGATCAGACTGCAAAGAACGTGCAGTCTTATCTTGATAGACACTGACTAAAGAAAACTTCTATCATTGTGAAAGGTCCTCTGAAGCTTAACAGTGAGACATGCTGCACAAATTCTTGGCTTTTGTAAAGATCTCCCTCTTTTTATCTGTGTACAGGGACTTTGGGACAGGATTAGTTCCTCTCTCACCGCTGAACTTGGAAAGCAGCCAGCTGCTTTGAAAGAATATGGCGCAAAGTACTGGCAAGGAATCTCCAGGAAAGCATGGATAGGTGCACTGACGACTGAGATACAGGATTAAGTGAAATTATGTTGAAAAGGGCGTTAAATACTCACCACAAAATCTGTCTCTCTCTCTCTCGTTCTGACTGATTTGATTACGACGGATAAATACCCATCCTTTATGATGATTCACTTTGCACTTTCAAAGTGGTAAACATTACGTACTTCGTATGCAGTCCCGGAATCCGGATATTAATAGTTATAACCCTTTCCAGGCCGTATGTATAAACTCAACCTCTATAGACGACAGTTAATACAATCCACTGAAACTCGGAACACCTTCTAACTTATAAACTTGACACAATAAGCGGACGGTATGTATCTAAGATCAGACTGCACAGAATGTGCACTCTGATCTTGATCTATGCCGTCCGCAAAAGCCTCTGGTTTCTCCTATGGAACCTAAAGGGTTGAGTATATCGAAAGTGGCAAACTGCACTTTGTTTGACTTCGTGCAACAAAGAATTTAGTTTAATCCATTTAACTTTGTGCAAGAATGAATTGAGTTTAACCCGTTTGACTTGGTGCAAGAAGAATTTAGGTTAATCTTACATGACATACAGAGGGTGGCTGTGGTAGCTTTGCGGACAGTGCAGATCAAGATCAGGCTGCGCAGAACGTGCAGTCTGATCTTGGATCTGCACTGTGCAATATTTGATGGATATAAAATGATCTTTGAGCTTCGCTGTCCTATCTTTTGCATTGCTATTCTAGAAAAGATTATGGGGAGACACTTCACAGCAACGGCCTAGTACTGGTGAAACACAGGACATACATGAATATATGAATTGTCGCCGTAATATGGCTGAAATAATGTTGTAAGTGGCGTAAAATAACATTCTAGAGAAGACTAATCCATTATCACACAACCCTCAGTTTTAACGCCCCTGACGAAGAAGGCTTTTAAAACATTGTGGAAAAGGGAGAAAATGTTAGTGACCAGCATTTTGTCCTTTATAGCCGACGTTTTCTGCCCTTTACAAGACAAATCCTGTAAGTTGCGCCACATCAAACTTGCCGTTTGCAAGCTCTTTCAATTTGGTCAAGTCTTTATTTTGTCGTCTGGAAAAGGATTAACCCTTTGGCAACTAAGCGCGACTCACTGACCTTTTGCGGACAGCGTAGATCAAGATCAGACTGCACAGAACGTGCAGGCTGATCTTGGATCTACACTGTCCGATAAGGAGATATTATTCCCTAAAACATAACTTTGAAATAGTAATATTTGGATTTTTACTATCGAATTGAAAATTTTATTTTAGTTATTTAGCAGGATAAGTGTTAAGCAGCGGAATGATCCAAAATTAAGAAATATAAGTGGATTTAGTTATGGTACACTTTGAAAAACACTGACGAACAGTTCACTGCGTTTTTTTTTTAAAGGGATCTAGTCAGATGTTCATAATCTCATTAAACTTGAAATAATGACTTATCACTGAATAAAGAAAGCCGATAGCCGACAAATCATCAGTAAAGAAGAAAGACACACACAAAAAAAAAAGAGATTATTTTGTACTGGTACTCGCTTTGGGGGCTACGTAGCTTCTTTAGGTAGATCTGTTTTGGGATTTTGCGCCAAGGTTTTACAAAGTATTTGTCGGAATAACACATGATCAATAACATGCTCGATTACAAGGATTCTTACTCAGATCAGTTTGATAACGTCATATATGATGTAATAAATAAGACGAAGTTTCTGTGTGCAAAATAATCATCACGTTACTTAAAACGCCCAGAATTGCTTCTTTTCTTTACTAAATATAACCCCATTAGTAATACGATTGCAAAACTACAACCAGCTCGTATTAATCAGTATTTTACAAGAAAATTTGAATTACGGCATAAAAACTAAATAGATCGCTTAAAGCGTTAAAAATCCTTTCCTTTACATATCTATCCTTTTTTGTCGCACGAACTGGTTCATGAAAATTTTTAAAGCACAGCCTGTTCGACGATGGATTATGAGGAAAGTTTGTTTTGTTATCTGAGGGTCAGTGACGTTTATCACAGCAATATACCTTATCCTGCTAAAAAACTCAAGTAAAATTTTTAATGCGATAGTAAAAACCCAAATATTGCTATTTCAAAGTTATGTTTTGCCGAATAATACCTCCTTATCGGACAGTGTAGATCCAAGATCAGACTGCACGTACTGTGCAGTCTGATCTTGATCTACACTGTCCGCAAAAGATCAGCGAGTCGCGCTTAGCAGCTTAAGTGTTAGCTCGTTCGACGCAAAAGGCCAAAGTATGGACTCTTCCGGACGGTATAGACCAAGATAAGACTGCACAAAACTTACAGTTTGCTCTTGGATCTATATTATCTACTTATTTCGTTCAGATAAAATCTTTTCAGAGTTCCATTGTATTGTATTTCCAGCCTTTGAAAAAGTTTGAGTTCATATATTTGGTGCTGCAAGAACATTACAGCTAATTTAACGTTTTCCGTGTGCGACATAAGGTACAGTGGTATGAAACTAAACAATCGACGAAACAATCCCGAGTTTTAATGATTCTGAAAAGGAAAAGTTTGAGAAAATATTGTGGGAAAAGGAGAAACTACCGGTAACCAACTCTTAGTCCTTTTCACACAATGTTTTCTGCCCCTTGCACTGCAGAAATCATCATTTGAGCTACATGTTTCTTTTATCTATTGTCTCCAAAATGCACACAGTTTACATAAACAAATATGACTTAATTACAATACCTTATCAAACTTCCTCTTTTTCCTCTTCTTCTTCTTCTTTTTTTTTCTTCTTCTTCACCATCATCATCATTATCATCATCACCCTCTTCTACTTCTTTTTCAAAATGAGTTCAACATCTATAGGTAGCTCGCTTCAAATCTTTTCTTGACGACAAAAATGCACTTTTCTAAACTGAACACGTTTCTAGACGACAAATTGAATCTGGCTCAAATGATAGAATATATATGTCTGTGAAAGGAAGGGAAATACTGTGGAAAAAGGAGCATGCTGGTTACCGACGTTGAATACAAATTTACATTTATCGGCACTGGTTAGTCATAAACTACTTACTAAACTAAAGAAAATTTTTGGTAGATATATATACCGAAACATTTTGGTTTCAAAATCTCTTCGTCAGCAAAATCTGATCCTATCGAACAGTTTAGGTTTAACCCTTTACCAAACAATCCCTGGTTTTTACGACCCTGAGATAGAAGCCTTTTGAAAACATTGTGGGAAAAGGAGAAAATACTGATTATCAGCATTTTCTCCTTTTCCCACAATGTTTTCTACCCTGCTGGAAACAAATTTCAATTTTTTAGTAACGTTGATTTTGTCGTCTGCAAGTGCTTTCAATTTGGACCAGTCTAAAATTTTGTCGTTTGGTAAAGAGTTAAGATTAGACTGCATTAAGCCACGTTAGTAAGCCCAGGGTTTTAATATAAATAAACATAACTGTTGACGCAGCAGACGTCTTTAAACACATCCTTGTAATACATGTATATTCAACATTAATTAGTATTTTACACATGAAACATTGTGGCAAAAGGAAAAATTGCTCACACTTACAGACAATGTTTTCTTTTGCAACAATGTTTACAAAGGTGGTGTCTGCTGATAAACGAAGCTGTCAAGAAGCATTCAGTCATAAATTGTTTGACATGGCCCATTGTTTCGGCAGTTAAGATTCACAATTTCATCGCGGTTGCGAACTTCGTCAATTGAACTTTTCCGATGCCTAATTTTTTTAATCGATCTTTTTCGATGGCTGAAAAAACAACCCTCCAAAACTCAGTCGGGTTCTTTAATCTTATAGGCTTGACTAAACAGCTAAAGCTAAAGATTCTACATAGATCTTGAGTTCCCGTGTAGTCTTATCATGATCTATGCCGTCCGTCGAGAAATGACTAGAAAAAAAAAGAACAACAATTGTTAGCTCCCTATGTGTCAGACAAAATATACCAGATCCCTGATAAATAAGTGCGGCAGACAATTTGTCACTTAAATAATCACGACTGTTTCTTCCCTATTTACAAAAGACACGACCGCTTTCCGGTCTATATTTCGAATAAGATAATGGATGAGAATTACCATGTTTCCGAATAATCGATATGTCATTAGCCATGAATGATCATACATTTGTATTGTATACGAGTAATAGATAATCCCTTCACGAAGGAAGTTAACAGGCGAAAGAATTCACCTGCTGTGATGGTTCTGACCGGAACCAACTTGAATAATGCATGCGCTCTATAAATCTTTCTTCGCGTTTTAGTTTTTATACCTCAACTTCGCCGGTAAACAAAAGGGTATTCTGGTCAGTCATGCAGAAGTTCCACAAGAATCTAAAATTTACAATTTTATTGAGATCAGCGCCGGACAGGATGTATCTTTAACATTATGATTCAATCCCCAACTTTACTCATGTTCAACAGTATGATTCGTTTCACAACTTTACCAACTGGAAGTTAGTACAATAATGCCCGTCTTATTGGCCACCATTATGTAACCTGTATAAAAAAGCCCACAAGCTTTTAAACGTAAACAGTTCAGGGGTCAAAATGCAGACAAATTTAATTAATGCCATTTTAAAGTATTGCTATTATAATGAGTCTGACCATGTGTTACAAAGAGATCTGTCCAGGTTACAGTTGCTGACGTACAGATGTATTGTAAAACTTGCACAAAAGGTGGTGGGTCTTGAGACAAGCATATATGTATTAGGTTTCTGGAGAAGATAAATTTATTTATATACAGTAGAACTCCTCTATTAAGACCACCCGTAGTACTTTTAAAATTTGGTCTTATTAGTGGGGTGGTCTGATATCTGGGTTTCACACGCCTTCATTTTGAAACCATCCCGGACTCTGATTAGATTTGTGCAGGTCTAAATGATGTGAATAGTAAATGCATTTCATTTAGGGAAGCCTAAGTACACAAATGAAAATATAAAGAACATTTTCATGTTCATTGAAAAAATATACGTTTCTTGCATTTTATCAAATAAATCCACCTGTAAAACATGTCAATTCATAATTCCCCATTTAAACAATGACGGCCAGGTGTGTACAAAAATTAACTATGAATCTGAAGACTAAAGAATCTAATGTGATAGAACTTGTCATATTCTCATTTTTGGAATGTTTTTTTTTTCCTTCGTGCAGTCTCAAGAACTCACATTTCAAGTGCCGATTTTCATTTCATAATAAAGATTTTCGAATACATGTACGTGCTAATCTTTGAACGTTTGGCGTCTACTGTACAGATAATCTCCCCCCCCCTCCCTTTTTTTTTCCGAGTTGATTATTTGAACAGTCCTGCTAATCGTCGATCTCACAGTCGTCGTGGTCACTTGACTACAATTCGCATATTCGTAACGGTATAATTACAGTATGTTAGGTGTCAAAAACAAAATGATTATCCCACCTGATCACCACTAACCCCAAGCGTCTTGAATTACATCTGCTGGAAATAAACAATAAATCGTGATCACCCGGATGTTGACATGTTTTTCATCCGGGTCAGTGATGTGTGATAAACGCTTGATTACCGCGTAAAAGCCGAATCAACAGTTTAAAATATCAATAGGGTCTGTAAGTCTCGTTTAGATGAAATGCATTTCCGGGATCACTGGTCGCCATATTGAGATTTTTTCCACTGTTTTGCTTATGTATGTACCGACATTCGTGACGCTACACTGATGTGTATGTTATTCAAATTCTCAAAAATGGTTTGGAGAGGAAAAACCGGAGATGAAAGATGTTGGTAAGGGTTAAAATATTGTTGAGAAATAATGCTGTGATTTAAAAACAGGCCGTGGAAATCAGCGAAAATCCGTAACCCAGTTTTCGTACATCGTTGCAATGGACATGTACTCGGTCGATTTCTGATCTAAAGAGGTCAAATTAACCTAGTTATGGCAATAAAATAATGTTTTTAAGCATTTCATTCTAGAAATGCACTCTGATCGCGTCTTCAGGGGCGTTTAGAAACATATTGCCGTTTTGATGTGTTTCGCACCAGGATAGTTTCGCACCTAAGTCTCCTTTGCACCATATTAAATGTTGCCGATAATGACAGTTGCAATTACTTGGCCTCATTTTATTCATTGAATTGCCTTAGACAGCCAATTACATACATAGGACCAAAGAAAATTCTTAACTGGTCGTGAATTCATGGCTTTAAAACCTATTTTGGCATCTTTTGTTGAATTATTTTCAGGTAAATTCATCATTTCACCGGGAACTGGGTAAATAGGCTTAACCCTTTCTAGAGCGCCGAATAAATCAAAGAGGCGTTTTCATTCTATAAATAAGATCGTAAGAATAATGTTGAAGTTGCCCTTGTCTGGAATGTCTTAGCAAAGCGATCAATGTAGATCAGAGATCAGACTGCACACTTTGAGCAGTCTGATCATGATGTACATTGATCGCAAAAGCAACTAAAGTGGTCAAAGGCACTTTGAGCGTTATAACAAAGAATTGTAGACTATTTGAATACTCAAGATCAGTACTTGTGCTTGCCCATTTAGATGTAGCCCTTACAAGTGTAATGTTTCTAATGATGAAATATTCTGCAGAAAGTCTTTTAAAGACATTGCTTTATCCTATTTTTTACTGCAGGAGGTCAGATAGGCCATGAAATCCTAACTTAAGATTCTGCAGTTGTCACTATGCTGATGGTCTAAGAGGAAATGGGCCAAGCTTGTTATTTTTCAGCAAAGTGAAATTTCCAGATAAAGCTACAGCAATGAGGTTACTATATTGCAGTACATGTATTTTAATTATCTGGAATTCTGAAATATTTCATAAAAATGATCTATTAAGAGGATTAAAGTCAAATTTGACTTACACTTTATAGTTTTAATGTTTTAATATTGGTATAAGTGGTTAATGAGACACATATTACAATACCGTTTTAATTGATATTACAAATGAAATTAACGTAAACCTGATATTGATTGTGCATTATGTTTTGAAAACATTTCCACCTCCATTGCCTTCATAATGCATGATTGTCGTCGCTGGGAGAATCATACATTGATGAAACATAGTACATGTGGCTTTAAATGTCACTCTCTAGATTTGTTTTTCTTTTTTACACATGTAGCTCTTTAACAAGTACATGTAATTAAATTTTAGACTTGACCAAGTTTACAAATAGTATTTCCAGAGGGAAAATAAAATTTGGCTCTAAAAATGGGTTTTGGCAAAGAAAAGTGTAGAAAACATTGTTGTAGGACAAAATGCTGGTAACCAGGAATTTCTTATCCAACAATTTTCTCAATACCTTTTACCTCAGGGTACTCCCATAAACACTGGAAAAAGACCAAACTTTGCAAAAACTGACATGCTATGTTTCCCAATCAAATCAAATCTAATGTAGTACATGAGTTAGCAAAGTGTGCAGGAAGACACTCAGGCTTTGATAGAATTCTGGTCTGATTAATGTTCAAAGAAATGGGTATCATGAAGGACTGCACTGGTATTTCAAGTTTATAATTTGTATCATTTCATTTCAGATGCTGTTGTTCATTTCTAGTATGTTACACAGGATGTCACCTTGAAAAGTCTGTTTGGGTGGTCACATATTTTAAGATCAGAAACTGACCACTTTATTCAAGCCAATACATAATTCCATGGATGTTGGCTCTACAGTGAGAATCAGCAGCTTCAGAACAATCACAATAACTGTCCAAAACATCTGTACAGTGCCACATGAAACATCACCTACTTTAGAAGCTTAGGAAATGCATTCATGACAGTCCAAATGACAGCAGATGCAACAGGATGTACCACAAGATATGATTTGCAAGGCATTTTCCTGTACTTAGAAGAGTAGGCATCCTGTTAGCTCTTTATCAAATGAGCTTGTGTTAAAACAGCCAGGGGAAGGGAAGCCGTAACAGTTGTGAGAAAAAGAGAAAATATTGGAAATCTTTTTTCCACGGTGTTTTCTACTCATTCAAAGACAAATTTCACCAGTTCAGCTACATATCGCCTGCTAATCCTCTCAACTTGAACCAGTTGAAATTTTGTTCTGTGAGTTAACCCTTTACCAAACAATTCTGTTTTTAATTACCCTGATGCAGAGGGCTTTTGACAACATTGAAGGAAGAGGAGAAAAAAGCTGGTCACCAGCTTTTTATACTTTTCTCACATTGTTTCCTTTCAGCAATAAACCTAATCATTTGGGCTATAATTGTTTCATCCTCCAACTTTGCTTTCAAAATAGACATGATGAAAATTTTGTTAAATGGTAAAAGGTTAAAATGGTTGCATGTCTACTCTTATACATCCCTTGTTAAATTCAACCTTGCAAGTTGTTGGACCAGAGACAGCCCAGTGATATGATACTGACAGATAAAGGGGTCAGTGGGCTGTCTCCTGTAGATAACTTTTTGTGTCTTGCAGCAGACCAATTCTGAAAACATTTTGACCTAAGGACAAATTGGTCAAAATAAGTAATATCTGCTTTTGACATGATTTAATGAATACTCAAGCTTTACTCCTTGATTAATTTTTTTTCACATTTACAAGGATGCTTCTGAAGTTTTATGCTACAAATATGTTTCAGAAGCTATTAAGTTAATATATTTGATGACTTGTAAGTCTTTACCAAAAAATCCTGAGTTTTAACAGCCCTGCAGAAAAATGCTTTAGGAAACATTGTGGGAAAAGACAACTAACAATTTCTCCTTTCAACACAATGTTTCCTACCCTTTAATAGGTAAATTGTAGAATGTGAGCCAAAATCAATGAATCGTCTGCAAATGCTTTGAATTTGAAGAAGTCCAGAATTTTATCAGTTGGTAAAGATTAAAAGAAATAAACGTGAGAAGTCTTGAAAATTTTGTAGATATTTATCTTTATTACATGTGTAGTAACATAATACACTTACATTATTCTCATGTTATTTGAGTCCCTTGATGGAGCAAATTTCTGCTTCAGAAAAATATTGTTAAAAAATCCAAAATTGTTTATTAATTTGACATTTCTCACAATGTTTCCAAAGGACTATTAATTTTGTGCAGCTAATAAGACTTGTATGTAACGGAATTTCTTTTTCCACACAATGTCAATCACTGAATTTTACTACATGTATATTGCTTTCACTCTTAAAGGGGCATTAAGGATTTTTGTTCTAAACATAAACAAGAATATTGCTTTTCCTTTATTTAACAAAGTCTTGAAACCTACCTTTACTTTTAACACTAGATAAAATCTGAGGCAAATGGAGAAAAATAATTGAAAGATTGAGATGAAAACATTGTGGCAAATAGATATTGCTGACTGTGAGCAATATCATATTTGGTCACAATATTTTCAAAAGCAGTCTGCTGCAATGCTGTTTTAATTTAGTGGCATTTCGTAGTTAGGATTTAAATAACTTTTTAACCATTACTGATTTTGAAAAGTACTGGTAAATATTAGCATGAACTTCTTTGCAGTGCAGAGATGGTGAACATAGAACATTAATACTATAGCACTATTTTTCTTTAATTAATGTTTTAATGACTGCATGTCCAATGATATATGAGACCACCATTGCATAAATTATAACGTGGCCCCTGTGAGGTGTCATGGTTCCTTTTTAGTGTCATTCTTCTAGCAGGAGAAAGCTCTGAAAGTATGTTAGTAAGAGATGTTTGTAAATATAGTATCTCAAGAAATACAAGTTTTTAGCTCACCAGAGCAAAAAGTGCTTAACTCTTTACCACAGGACAGATCCTAGACTTGTCCAATCGAAAACATTTGGAAACAACAATTTAAATGTGACTGGAAGGATGGAATTTGTCTTTGAATGAGTAGAAAACATTGTTGAAAAAGGAGAAAATGCTGGTTACCAGCATTTTCTCCTTTTCCCACAATGTTATCAAAAGGCTTCTTCCTCAGGATCGTAAAACTCGGGATTGTGTGGTAAAGGGTTAAGGAAAGCTTTTTTTGTCCCATTCATTTAACATGTATCTACATGTATCAGTTTGTGAGTTTGTCTATTGTTGACAGTTTCTTTGAAATCATCTTGAATGGAGTTTGAAACTGCTTTCGACAGAATTTCTATCAAATCACAGCTGCCAAAATTTAATGCTGAAAGCAGCCAAAAACTTGATTCAATCAACAATTAATCACACCTGTAAGGTCACCTTCCCAGGAGTTTCTTAACTCTCCCTTGTAGGTATCCCTCACAGGATTCTTCCTCAGCAACTGGCTGTTTTTCAGCCAACAGATTTCTTTTCAAAAGTGACTGAAATTGCATTGATCTTCATCAAATGGATGGATCACAGCTCAAAAATATTGTGTGGACAAGTGTATTACTGGTGTGAGATGTTCAGAAACATAGGGATAAGTGAAGTGGCTGCAATGATAATACCAAAATACTCTTGCAATTTTGTTATCTACTCCACAAAAATGATAACAAAAATTTCATCATAATATTATACTGTGACACCACTGTGAATTTCATTAGTAATTTTAGCAAGTCTATCCTAATGGGTCATTTTTTTCCCCTTCGAAAAGGAGGTAATGCTTGAAGTTCTCTGTGAAGTAAAGGTTTAGAATTGGTCGCGTAAGACGAATTAAATGTGACAAATTATGCTTGTACATGTATAAAATAACTTTTAAATTAAATAATTACAGAATACCTTGAAAGTCTTTGTATTGTCTCTATAGCTGTTGTAAATTATTATGCTTTGCTAAATTATTATGCTTTGCTGGATTACACAGGGCATAATATCTTTCCGATGAAGATTTACTGGTGAACTTCACTGGTAACAAAGTTTTCTTGCACAAACCCACCCTGGGATACTCAAAGAATATCTATACCTGCAATAAATGACAAGAGAGCCATTGTTATAACCACTGACATAAGCCTTCCTATCTTGTGTCTGTTTGTCTCTATGTGTAACACACCAATATGGCCTTGCACTGGGACACACTTCATGCAAATTGCATGTTAGATTTGAATGTGTATAGTCTATATCAAAAATCTGGGTAAGCTGTTACCAAACAACAGGGTTAATGACTTGTATAAATTGAAAGCACTAGTAGACGAAAAAGTAAGAGTGGCTAAACAATTGAAATTCATTTATGGAAGGGTTGAAAATAATCCATGGAAAAGGAAGACATGCTGGTTACCAGCATTTTCTCCTATTTCCATAATGTTTTCATAAACTGTTTTCTTTAGAGGTAAAGGTAAAGGGTTAAACATTTCATTCATGTGCCAGTTAGTGCGCCTGGTCATGAGTATCTTTCCAAAGTACCAAGCACAGCACTAATATTCAATGTGCATAGTGGAACAAGCATATTGCATTTTTCTTAAATGACCCTTGGCCTGTGAAGCACAATTAATCCTTTACCACACAATCCTGAATTTTAAAGACTCGGAGGAAGAAGCCTTATGAAAAAATTGTAGGAAAAGGATTAAATGCTGGTAACCAGCATTTTCTCCTTTTTCAATAATATTTTCTACCCTCTCAAATAAATTTCCATCATTTGAGTACTATACGGTATTAATTGTCATCTGCAAATCCTTTCAATTTGGACCAGTCAAAGATTCTGTCTTGTGGTAAAAAGATAAATATAGGCCAGGGATTGTTTATAACATGTTATGTATGATCCCTGTATAGGCCTACTTTTCAGCAAAGTGTCGGTCGAGATCAGACTGCACTGAACATGCAGTCTGATCTTGAATCTGAACTGTCTTGTATGATTTCATCTTTGAAAACATAATACTGGAGTGGCTGTCTTTAAAATACTTCAATATTACCAGAGGCTGAATTTAACAGCGGAAACGTAGATCTGTGAGATCGCCCTCGGCAAATTGGGGATTACAAGTATAAATATCTGCTTTAAAACGTCTTGCTTCGTACTTATGCTTTCATTTTATGCCTTCACACAGCTGTAGTTTTGTGAAAGAAACGTGATTCACCTATTCTGATTTAACTCCGTCAAAAAAACATGATTCTACTGAATACGAAACCGAAAGTAGGTTCAACCATCAACCTGTTTATCTTCTCTTATACGATCTGTTCTTTACTGTGGCGTATTCATAGTCACATATCGTTCTCTGATCGATTACTTAAATTTTCAAATCGCTCGGACTTTTAAAATCTGACTTAATCCTTCGTAATTGCTTCGTGTATCTCTCCACATACTGTGATGAAAAGGAGATAAATTTACGGTAGATCCCGGAAGTGATGAACTCTCGCGGTCACGTGACGAGACTTACGGACCCTATTGACAGGTCGTTTGATTATGTTACGTAACAACCTGATAAATTAACACAATCATGTTTTAATCAATGGTCGATAGACAAACAAATGCCCGATAATTGATTGTCAGTTCCATCGGACCAGGGATCCTATATATACTGTGTATATATATATGATCCCTGATCGGACCCAAGAATATTCGTATCTGTGGCACAGTCTGTGGTTTGCGCTTACAACCGCGTGAAAATTACTGGTTGTAGAGAAGTTATGGAGATCGAGTAGTCGTTTCAAGGGGTTAAAATCTGTAGGTAAATTCATACTGGTACTGAAACTGGTGGTCGTAATTTCGGAATAGCGGGGTGCTCGTATTTCCGGGTTTGTGATCATTGATCTTTTAGAAGGAAAATTTCCGTTCTGACAAAAATCGTTTGTAATAGCGGCTTGCTCGTATTGTCGGGGTGGTCTTGAGGAGAGGTTTTACGTATATACCTGTGCTAAGCAAGCACCTGTCTTACACAAACACATTTTGAGCCTCCTTTTGGTGCTTGCTTACTGCAGGTTTGACTTTTTTTTTTGCTAAATTATCAAAGGATTGAAAGTCCTGAAAGTGGCTTTATGCTGGATTATGCAAAGTGCATGATATAGCAATGTTGTGGAGGAATTGAAAAATTCATGTTGCCTCCTATTTAAAGCGTTTAATTTTAAGTAGTGATTACTTTACGAAACAAACAAAGACAAGGGAATATAGAATAAGAATTGCACTGGTAATCTCCTAAACGGAAGTTGTGCATTAAATGCAATCACCATGATATTCGGGAACCACTGACGCCTCCAACCATACTTATATCACCATCAACACTACACTTCACAAAATATTATCATATCATAAGATTAATTTACAGTTGATAATTGTTAAACTGCTGACTGAATTAAAACCCAAATATTGCCATTTAAAAGTGCTTTTAATCGAAGTAATCCCACCAAACTGATCAGTCTAGATCAAACATCAAACTACACTTCCTGTGCAGTCGGACCTTGATTTACCTCTATCTAGAAAATCGCATTGGGAGATACCTAGCATCCTATCAGGATAGTCTTATTATTCATACTCGCATATGGCCATAAATGTTCTGTCGCATTCTACATCCGCCCACTTGTACGCATAGAGAGGTCCCATAACCACACAGTCCTCTATGGCAGCAGTGGTAGAAACCGTACTCGGATCATCGTGATACCAGTTCTCGTACGTTATATTGGACCCGTCGGACAGCTGAAAGAGGCCTTCTACCGCGTGGTCATTAACACTAATGTACATCCAGTCAGCTGAAATGTTCATACTTTCTGCTAGACTACAAATTTTTAGCCCTGTAAAAATTGAAAGCACCTGAAAACGACAAATTACATGTGGCTAAAAGATGGAATTTGATTTTCAAAAGGAATAAAACATTGTAAAAAAAAAAAGGAAAAATACGTATTTGGTCCATAACCCCCTCCTTTAGAATTTATCAGTACTAGGGTTGTTTTGTTTAGTTACAGTATCTAATAGAATATCGGACAATGTAGATCCAAGATCCAAAAACACGTTCTGTGCAATATCGAGAGGAAAGTGGGTGTCTACGCTGTAAGCAGTGCATAGATGGGTTAACCATTATACCTATCCCCATTTAATGCAACACTATGAATGCGTCATAATATAGTAGCGGTCGGGATATCACTGAAATATTATCGCAAACGCCGTAAAAACACGCATCGAAACAAAGAAATGAAATAAAAAACGTCTCGATCAGTGTTGTTTTCCGAAACACAAAGCCAGGGCATGTAGTCACCAACCATTCTAAATTGCATTTTCAGTCTAATTATGAATTTAAAATTACTATATTAATTACATAAACCATTTGGTTTTAGTCATTCAGGAATTGTGTAACTTTAAAATTAAGAAAAAATTGAGAATTAGACGAAAAATTAATCTATAACGATGGATGCATTCGGGCCCTTTATTTTTTCGTGTACAAAAAAAGTTTGGCGCTTTAAGATGGCTGTCAAACAACGTCTTGAAAATTTGATGGCGACCAGCTCGTTCAGTTCAACCGAATTCCCTTATAGATCTATAATAATATAATTTATTATATTCCTATCAGTGAATTACTGGGATTTCTCAGTGTATCATTTATTCAGTTTTTAACGGTGAATAACGTCACTAGGAATGATATGGTATCATCACTAGTGATGATATAGTTTTAGAATGTTTGCCGGAACTCCTTTTTCTATATTGCTCACAGTCTAATGTTTCTGTCTCGTCTTCAAACATCTTTAGTAAACAATAGCACAGTGAAAAGATTTCCGGTACAATCTTTCCAAACAATCCTGTGTGAACGACCTTGTGGGAGAAATCTTTTGAAGCATTTCGAGAAAAGAAGACAGCTTTTGTGGGAGAGAGCTCTTGGAAAATGTTGTGGAAAAACGAGAGAATACTACCAACCAGCATTTTCTCCTTTGTCCATAATGTTTTCTATCCTATCAGAAAACCTAAGATCTTTTGTACCAATTTAGTATTTGTCATCTGGAGATGTTTTTAATTTGGGAAAGTCTTAAACTTGTCATGTTGGAAAGGGTTAACTGTTTCTTCTTGTAATTCCATATGACTGGTTTGAAATTGTAAAGGTGCAAAACAATGCATGCCTTCAAATGGAGAGACAGATGACGTAACATACCCTCGAGCGTTACGTCATCTGTTGCGTCAGCTGCTTCTGCCAAAAATGGATCATGTGTTTGTAAAGAAAAGTCCTAATGAGGCTATGTATACCTACCGTTCTTGATAATTATTAGCAAACAAAGGGAGAGTTAGGAATATGATAAATAGAATAATCAACTAGTGATGCGTGATATTAAAAATCTGTCACTCGAATGGGGTTTGATACGGTTAAAAAACTCGTCCTTCGGACTCGTTTTTCAACCGCATCACACCCCATTCTAGTGACAGATTTTTACTATCACACACCACCAGTTGATTATCCTGTATTTATTTCATGCTTTCTGGTAGTTTATCGAGAGATAACGGTGAAATATTTTTCGATATTTCATGGTTACGACCAGTGAAAAACACCGATTTTATTTTCAAACTCTTCAATTGAAGACAGAAACAGTAGTTTCCGCACGCTAGTTACCTAGGTAAACAGGACGTTCCATTCAACAAGAGGGAAATATGAGGTCATTTACACCACTTTCCTCGCGCTTTACGTAGTATTGTAATGCGTGGCTATGTGGAGGGGTACGCCACGGGGAATTACCGAAAAGAATTGTGCTGGATTTTGATGAAAATCCCAACAACAAAAAAAAAAGGGGGGGGGGGGTAGAAGCAACAAAAAAAAAAGGGGGGGGGTAGAAGCATGAAATGAATAGAATATTTTTTTTTTCAGTGAAAGATCGAAATTTATTTCATTGAGTGAACATCATCAGTAATATTTTCACGAGTGGCGCAGTCAGCCACTCGTGAAAATATTACCGATGATGTTCACTCAATGAAATGATGATGATTTTTAGACTTGTTGAAATTGACCACATTTGCAGACGAGAAATTAAACCTAGCTGCAAAATATTAGAAAACATTGTGGGAAAAGGAGAAAATTCTGGTTTACAGCATTTTCTCCTTTTGCCAAAATGTTTTAAAAGCTCTTGTCATCATGATATTTAAAACTAAAGATCGCGTTGCATACAGGTCAAGGGAGTTTTACCTGTATAAACGTTAGAAGTGTTTTGAAATTTTGACGCCTCCAGTAATTGTCCAAGGTGAAGTTCAAAAGCTTCTTGCACTGACTGGCTGGTTATATCAGCGAGGTGGCCGTGCAGTTCCTCACATTTAGCCTGGAAATTAAAATATCACATAACGTATAAGAAAACTAGAGGCCCTTAAGGGCCTGTATCGCTCTACCGGCCGTTATTTTGCCTATTTAGCTAGCATACGTTATTCATGATGCAAAAAAGACACACACACACACACACACACATACACACAAAATGAGTTGGGGCGAGGGGCTTCTGCAACTGAGCTTGAACTTACTAATACAGCATAATAAGCCATAATATGTAGGCATGGCAAAATGAACAAATAGTAAAATAATCACAGTACAGTTTCCCAAAACTGCTTGTTTGGAATCCAGTCAAAACTTATTTGCTTTTAGTACTTATTGTTTTCAACACTCCCTGCAAGTTTAAAAAAAAATGTGGACTGTGTTGAGTAAACAAGACTAAGTCATTAAATAGCAGCTTTTTCCATACCAAATGCTGAATTTTCTTCATTTTCAATACGGTTCAATTCCTCGATGATACAAACGATCTGAGCAAGATTCAAGCTATTGATGATATAAATGATCTGTGCAAGTTTTATGAAAATCCGACCACAAATACAGACTGTGTGTATGAATGAATGGGGCACGGAGTGCCACCAACAATATTCACGTGACAGTTAAACAACATTTGCGGGAGGGGAAAAAAAAATATGAACCCTTTACAACATTACAACAGAGTCAGACCTTAGAAATGCAATAACGTAAGATAAAAAGAGAAGATGTATAAATATCAGAAGTATTATCATCTACTCCATTTAACCTGATCTTGACCTTTATGCTGAATATATATGTAGGCATATAAATAGAACTCCGACTATTCTTCGGAAAGTTATATATACACGAGAAGGTACAGGTAAGCAATTTAATTCGTGCATACCGTACAAATATTTCCGTGACCATTCGGGACATATGCCGAAAGCAGTCCCGTGCGATGCCGAGGATAAAAATAGAATTTTAATTTATGTAAAAGATTTTGACCTGGGTCACGTTAAATGAAACAATAGTACCTTTATATCTAAATGTGCAGAATTTCAACAAAGTGTAAGAAATGAAACTATATCAAATTTTAAATCGTTTACTATGCGTAATATAAGAATGAACTGCTGAAATTATTTTTTCGTTATCAGCAAGACTGAGCCTCTTGTCACCAAAATGAAGTATTTGTAGATTAACAGAGGAAATTTCTGACACACGTTGGATTAAACGGTTTCTAAATTCATGGCGATATCTGCAGTCAAAGAAACAATGTTAATTTGATTCTATTTCCCCACAAGAACATAGATGGGAATCAGTTAAATTTCTATAATAACTTAAGATGTTGATTAAGTGATTAGTCCGTAGCCTGGTGTGAATAACCCGGATCTTCCTTTCTCCGTAGAAGTAAAGCTTATTTGGAACTGGTTTATTTCTATTAATGTAACTTTTAAAGGCTGACAAAGAGTCCAAATTTCTAACATTAATGGGTTGAGTATTCAAATCATTAACAACAGAAGGTAAAAGTGAGGTTAGATACAGATTAGTTTTGCAAACTGTAGTTTGTAACGTATTTAAATGCTGTAACACCTTTATCGGTCAAAAGTACATCTTCCTTTAGCCTGATAGGCTCTCATTATTTACAAAATAAATGAAGATCAAATTGAAATGTTCACAACAAGGCTGCACGAATCGTAAACCTGGTCCCTTACCATTTTGTTAAAAAAAATGTCAGTTTGTGTTAAAATCTGTTATCATTTAGTAATTCCATTCCAGACCCCCTATTGAGATCAGCTAAATACACAACTTTACTACATCTAGTTACAATTCGTGCAGCCTCGTTCTGTACTTTTTCAATTTGATCTTTTTGGTGTTGAGATAGATTAACCCAAATAACATCTGAATATTCAAGTGTCAAGCTTCAACTTTAATAGGTTCCCTTGATGATACACAAAAACCCCTCAAGTTTCATGAAAATCCGACCATAAATGCCGACTTTATCACGGAAGCAAGTACATGTAATATAAAGTTTCAATTTTTTCCCTTACTAATTGTCGGATTTGTTTCAAAATCAATAAGGTTTCAGCTGTTGATGATTTAAAGAAACTGTGCAATGTTCATGAAAATCTGATAAAAAATGTGGACTTCATTGTGTAAAAAAAAAAAAAAAATCCTAACTGACGGACGGACGAACGACTGAAAGCTTGCCATGACGTTAGTTCTGCTGGCCTTTGGCAAGCAGAGCAAAACCTTGCCATGACGTAAGGCCAGTAGAGCTAAAAACTGAACAGTTTGAGATGATAATGTGTTAACATCTACATGTACTTGAGAATAGAACACTTTAACTTTTAAGAACTTTTCGCAAATATAGATCCTATGTGGCCAGTGTAGGTCAATACCAGACTCCGCAGAGCATGCAGTCTGATCTTCGATCTACACTGTCCGCTTTGCTGAGACACTCTTGATCAGAGCAGCATTGAAATTGTTATTTTTTTTTCACACAGAAAATGTCTGTCAGGGTTTCGTCGGTGCCCTAGATGATGTTTTAGAGAGAAGAATACAAATCCTCGGAATTAAGCGGTTTGAAGCAGTTCCACACAAAGAAACACTGAGAGATTTCCACATTAACGACTTTCGCGAAAGTTTCCATTATCAGGCTTCGTGTAACTATCACGCTCAACTATTTACTCGAAACGGTGAGCACCTAACACAGTTGATCCTGCCACGCTTGTCAATGTCTTCAGAATGGATAAACCAAGAACTAAAACGGGTCGTTTCATGTCAGCAAAACGAAGAAAAAAGTATTCGAATCAAACCAAATAATTATATGCGAGGCAAGTTATTGCCCCACCCACAAACTTAAAATGTATTTTCTTAAAAGATAAGGTTGGTGACCTATTTGTTTTAAGCCTGATTCTTTTAGTTTAGTACCTGAATATTACATACAGAAAAAATAAGAAAAATCTGAATGTTAGAACATTGAAAAAAAAAAATAACTTTAAAGGATATTCTTTGTTTTTTGGTTTTTTTTTTTTTCCCAAAATAAAGGTGTTTTAGCCATAAGTCAAGGGTATTTTTTTTAAAAGATTGATACTCAGTATACTCTAAATTATTTTTTTCATTAAATTTGATGTTTCACCATTACAATGACATAAAATTTGTTTATAATTGTTGTCATTTAAAAAAAATATAAATAGAGTTAGTTTTCATAGTTGAAATTTCATCCTGAACTGCCGCAATTCAGGGTGTACTAAAAGAAATATTCATAGAATTTTCCCAAAGCTGGTGACCCCCTTTTTTTATCTCCTATTTTTGAAGTTCAGATAATATACTATCACCACACAAAGTTTCATGAAATTCTGAATGTTTTCAAAAAATGGTGAAACTGTAGCGATCGTCTTTAATACAACACATCAAAATAAAGTCCTATCATAAATGCAACACAAATATCAAATTCTTGCATAAATACATGTACAACAATAAAAATGAAATTTCCTTATAAATCCAAATTATGAAAATTTATCTCCACATAAATGCAACATGTGTAAATCAAATTTCTAATAAAAGCAACACATGAATATAAAAGTTTTGCAAAAATACAATACATAAAAATGAAATTACCTTATAAATGCAAAATCTGAAAATTGATTTTTACAAAAATGCGACACATATCAATCATATTTCTACATAAATGCAATCGAATTTCCACATGAATGCTGCATATGAAAATCAAATTTCGACATAACTACATGGAAAAAATCTACATAAATGCAAAATATACAAATAAAATTTCCATATTAATGCAAACATAAAAATCAAATTTTCACATAAAAGCATTGTATAAGAATCAAATGCAACACGTTAATTATCAAAACAAAGTACCTCTAACATGTCCAAAGCATATCAATAACAAATCAATGGTTGATGAATGCGAACCAAAACGCTTAGTTGATATACTAAGTGACACAGTTACAGGTTAACTGAATAGAGCTCGCACTAACCAACAATTCTTCATGGCACCCTTAGTCTTATTCTAAAGAATGTTCTAAATGTGAAAGCAGTGCAATCTTTGATTGGCTAACCCACATGTTTTAGCCAATCAGAAATTGTGTTACTTCTTTAATCTAAAATAATAAGAGTGCACTTCCGAATGATTGGTAACTACAGGCCAAGGATTACCTTTGCTTCCACCCAATTCATTTGGTTATCTAACACCAACACATAACATGAACAACCCACAATCCAATGGTCAGGGTTCTGCTGGCATGAATTAACAGCATCTGAAACTGATGCATATCCAACTTAAGTATGTGGAGTCAATATTTATACAATTACTAAAGTATTCAGTTTAAGTCATATATGACACATCGCGTTCAAAATTTACCAAACTATATTCATTCTTGTGGCTTCCTGACAAAAAACACCCCTTGCTGTTGCGAGATTGCATAGACTGAGACAGACAGAAAATGCAAAATGAGATTTTGCGTCAATCGACTTTCTCAGTCGGGAATATCGCATGATGATTGCCATGTGGTTGTGCACGACCTTCGCCTAGCACATTCATGCGACAAGCAAGAAAATGCAGTCAATATACTCTATGCACGTATACCGTTGCAAAAATGAAGGACATTTCACTGGCTAGAAATAAGTTAGATATAAGTACTTGATAACTTTTGACTATTGCAATTGCCTCCTGGTACGGTACCATGTCCCTATCCCTCGAGTCTCCGGGTACGGTACCTTATCTCCAGCTTCAGAGACTAGAGGTACGATACTATACCCGGAGACACTCCTGTTAATTTTCGCGCCAGTACGAGGGGCTATCCAGAAGTTTGTGGAAAAATTGATTTGCTTTTATTTATTGTCGAATATTAATAAAAACTTCCTATCTTAAACATTTATATATTGCGCATCAACATTTGATAAATCAAATAATTTCAAACGCCCAGACAGAAGTTCCAGGCACCATAGCAAAGTGCATGATTTATAAGGATAGTGCCGCACCACATGATTTTAAACAATGTTATTGGTTTTCATAAATTACATTAAGTTTTCCTTGATTTTTGCATGGGAAAATAATTAATATTGACGTATCATCATTTACGGTTGCAAAAGTCGTTTTGCTTATGTTATTGCGTGCATCCATTCCCCCACTGCCTATATTTTAAGCAAATCCAAATTATATACCACTGAGCCTCCTTAGCTCCATGAAACAGTGCAACAAAAGTGCTACTGTAAAATTTCACTTGGGACTACTTTTGACTACTACGACCCGGAAGCAAGACACTTTACAAGACAGTACAACGGATACTGAAAGATGTAAGGCACACGAGTTATTGCCCGTTGGGCTCCGCGGTTACGGAAGGACTTTGAGATGGAGCGACAGGTCACAACTTCAAAAACATTTTTAAGACAGTGTGTACTTAGAGAAAAACTAACGTCGCGACTTCATTTTAAATTTAAACGTGCAGCACACCGTTATACATGGTATCAATCGATTGCATGTAAATTACTTATTAATTTGTATATGTGAATGGAATTTTAAATACTGTTCACAGTGATATCAAAATACATGCTCATAAATTTTCAGAAAAATCCAATGATTTGTGTTAATTTCTTTACGTTTGCCCCCTTGTATTTAGCAACGGCTTGTGAGAATGTCACATGATCAAAAGCACGCATCGATGAAGTGAATTTATTTCAAATAAGCATGATGGCATCTCTTCTAAGCTCATAAAATTACGCGGAGTTATCAAGTGTAACACGACCATCTCGTTATTTACACGGGAAAACTGCACCTTTTTACTAAATGTAACAGCCAAATTTCCTTACGCTTGCAAAGAAATACACATTTTTGTATTATTTTTCAGAAAATATTTGATTTACAGCAAAAGACAAAATTTTAAACTTGTCAAAAGTGAAAGAATATGCAGACGACAAATAAAATGGTACTCCGAACATGTTACACTTATTTCAAAGGGTAGAAAAAAATGTGGGAAAAGGAGAAAATGCTGGTAACCAACAATGTTTTCAAATACCTTCTTTTTTAGGGTCGTAAAAACACAGGATACGGCAGATTGGGTATCAGTAATTGAATAGAGGTGTTTATTTGTTTTATCAATGACCAATACCGATTCTGTTTTAATCGGTGCATATTCAACATTTGATAATGGAATAATTGGTATTTACAGTCCTCTGTTCATTTACAATGGACACATAGGGTACTGCGGTTCACTTTATTGATTTTTACTTCAGTTTAATGCTGTGGTTGTTCGACTGTAACATTTATTAGCTCATGTTTTTTATTTGAAATAATGTCATGTTCTCGTTTTTAAAAGCGACTTCTCTTTACCAGACTCTATACCAGACGACCAACAATTAGACCTGTTCACGTTGAAAACATGTGCAGACGACGTGGTAAATGTAGCTAAAATGATGAAATCTGTCTTTAAAATGGTCGAAAACATTGGGTGAGGGGGAAAATGCCGGTGACTAGCATTTTTTCACTTTTCCCACCAATGTTTTCAAAGGCCTCTTACCACAGGGTCGCTAAGACTCCGTATGGTGTGGTAAAGGGTCAAGTTATTTTCGTTTGAATCATAGTATATAAGTGTTCAGCACTATTTTGCCTCCAGAATACTTATCATTTACATAAGCGGACCTCTTAACGTTAAAGGGGCGTTTAGACTTACAATCGGGACACGCCGTACCAAAATCAGTGGCATCATATATGTGATCATATTCAACCAATTATACCAACGGAGGCACATTCTATTGCGATGCATACAGATTTAATCATCATTGAACCATGCTCTGGCAAAAGGAGGCTTAATGCATCTCGGTGATGCATTATACTAAGCAAATCATCACATAATTGTGGATCCATAAAATCCCTTTTGTAGAACAACCGGCTAAATCATGAAGTACAGTAGTCCTTTGACACGTAGAAAATGGAGCAATAGCAAAAAGTATCGACCCATGTCAGCCTGTCCAGACTACGCAGGCTGATATGGGTCGATACTTTCTGCAGATGCATAAAGCTCGCTTTTCACGGAGCATGACTCTAATGTAATAATAGAGATACAGTTTTGTGATAAAAGGAAAATGACATCCGTTGGCTTTTGAGATTTTTTTTCTTTAAATTCGTCTAGAAAACAAAAATGTTCCTAATCTCACCAAAGCCTCTCTTAGTGACACATTTTCTTGACTTGTTTAATTAAGAAAATAATCTTCTTTCTATCGAGGTTTATCGTTCAATAAACCACGGCTGTGAGTTATGAGGCACAGTAAATAACCCACGAGGGCGATAGCCCACTTACTTACCAAAACAAAACCCCACTGCCCAGTCGGTAAATATGAAAAGAATCAAAATTTGAATGAAACCCTAGGAATGAAATACAACATAAAACCCGCAACTTTTTACAATCATATTTACCCCTTTTCTAATGACAAAGAAATGTAATGTATTGTCAAGCATTAGAGTCGCAGTTGCTTCAAATGCTCTGAATATTACTCCACCCACTTCCAATCCCATTTCCAATGCAACACCGGTCAAATTTGAACTAACCTTCAAAGTGAAAAGACCTTTGATTTACATATGTTTACTGGTAACATTTTAAATAGTTCCCATCGCTGTCAATTTTGATCAAAACAGTTAATATTAAAACATCTGTAATATCTGTAATTCCTTGAGCATTTTCCATTCTCTTTGGTCAAGGAGAGGAAATGACGATTTGTTTACGCCAAGTGATTTTCATTGATAAAAACTTGGACAGCGAAGACATGGAACAGCCACAGGCGACTTACTTTATACAGAATGACGTCACTCTATATAGAATGACGTGGATTTTACCATGCTTTCGTTGCACTGTGTTTATAGAGCCGAATTCACGTGTCATGTTAGAATAAAATTTAATCACAAGCGCCAACTCATGTCAGATCCTATATATACCGATTAACGAATTACACAGCAACGACAGTGGTTCCCAGGTTCCAAGAGCTGTACACGTCGAGAACGCATGGTCCGAGGAATCCGTACATTCGAATAAAACCTTACTTCCGTTAGTGTAAATATTACCCTTCCTTGTCGAATTGGGTATGTCATCCGGTTCACCGCATTCTGCTGGAGACAAAAAATAAAGTGAAATCATAATTTGCCAAGTTGGCCATTTGTATGACATATTTAACAGAAAAAAATGCATTCGGCATACCTCGGGTGATGGGAGCCATCAAATCCCTCGGCTGTATCTGGTGGATTGATATGCACCAGATCGGTACATACCCGAAAATACGCCGGTTTACCGTTCTTAAAATTCTAAGGCTCCTTTTAAAAAAGAAAACTTGGGTTTCAATTTTCTATCGAAATCTTTCTATGTTTCAGTTGAGTTGACAAACAGTTCGTACATTCATTATTTAACATGGTTTATCAATTCTGATTGAAGTTTTCACCGACAGCTAAACAGATGTGAATAACTTCATAGAGGTTGTTTATGTCGTTGCTAAACGACTGACAGTGGCGCGCCATGTATATAAGATCACGTAATTCGCAGTTCAAATGGAAACGACCGCTACACGGACGAGGTTAGATGTAGGTACGGAATCGGCCGAGTTGTGACGAGTGAAAATAATGTACGAGATCGAATAATACGAATACAACGTTGTTTGTAACAGTAACTTTACGAAAGGCTTTATCCTCTCACCACATTGTTCTGAGTTTTAACGATCCATAGGAAGAAGGCCTTCGAAAACATTATGGGAATTACTGATAACCAACGTACTCTCTTTTTCGCACAATGTTGTTCATCCCATTTGGGACAAACTGTACAATTTCAACCTTATTTGATATGCCGACTGCAAAATTCTTTGGATTTGGGCAAGTCCAAAATTTTGTGCTTTGGTCAAGTTTTATGTCACACAAATCACCAATCTAATTAGCGTACAGGACAACGTGTAAACGGCTTGCCGTACAAAATAGTCGTGTACTGGTGAAAACCAAGGATAGACGTAAATAAATGTAATGTCGCTGTGATATAACTGAACAAGTTGTGAAAAGGAATGCAGCATAAAGCTAGGAATCAAAGGAAAAAATTAAGCTGTATGAAGCATCTGATAACCTGTTGAAGTTTAGGCTCATTTTACGAGTAGGAAATAATATACTAATGAAATAATCTCTTAGTAAGGCAGTGAAGCCTGATACGCTTGGTTCTAGAGAACGGAATATGTTTGCATCAAGTAACTACCTTTGAATTCTGTGTAGTGCAGCCGTTATGATTTTTCAAAATCGTTATAAGCAATATGTAATGTCATAGATATGTCACGTCATTTTTATACCGCATTCAGAAACGTGGGTCGGTTTTATTCATGGAAATTCCCACGCGTGCATATTATTATTGTGCATTTCTGACAGATAATTCGTGAGATATCGTTATGTGATAAAAAGAATCTGACATGAGTTAGCATTTCCGATTATAAATTTTAAGTTAACTCGTCTTCTAGAAATCGTTACTAGAAATATAAATGAAATCTTACTGAACTCGCCAGTGGGTCGATTAACAACATCTGTCTTGACTGTTTTCTTAAGTTTGAGAGAGAGAGGGAGAGAGAGAGAGAGAGAGAGAGAGAGAGAGAGATACAATTTTAGAATTTCACACAATCTCTTTATAAATATCAGTATTAAAATCAATTCAGACTTCGCAAAACAAAGCGAAAAAGAACTACAAACCTGACACTGAAGGTGGATAAACTATTGTCATGGTATTCTGAAATGGACGGAAAAACAAAGAAACGAACATGAAAAACTTTTGTTATCCCCCGTTTTAAACTTATTTAATTTTTCAACAACAATTTCGTGTTTTAACGACCAACTGCAAGAATTCTAAAAAAATATTGAGAGAAAAGAATAAAACGCTGGTAATCAGTACTTTCTCCTATTCCTACAACGTTTTCTCCTCTTTCGGACCAATATCATTTATCGTCTACAAATGCTTTCAATTTGATCGAGTATAAAATTTTGTCGTTTGGAAAAAGTTTTGATATAAATTATCCCATTCAAAGAAATTGAAAGTGAAAGCTGAACTGTTTACAAAGCAACTCTATGTTTTAAAATAACGACCACAATAAAGAAAACTTAAAAAAGAAAATGGGAAAAAAGCGGGTAACAAGCATTTTCTGATTTTCTCACATTGTTTTCTACTCTTTCAAAGACAATTTCCATGCCAAACTTAATTTGCCGTCAGCACGTGCTTTCAGTTTGGACAAGTCTAAAATTTTGTCGATTGGTAAAAATCTAATCGAGCGATGCTATCCAGAATTGCTCAGCAAATATATTTAAGACAACAGACACTCTTATCTTGCTTAAGTGTCACAGCATTTTCTACTAGCTTGACTGTTATCAAACACCAACATTCATTCAATACTCTCGGGTAATCGCATGTTTACCGTGCATTTGGCCACGTGACTATATTTTACATTCGCCTTGTGTGTAATGAAGTTAACGAAAATATTAATAAGCCCGCAAGAGCAAACGTGTATGCAAATTACATGGTATCCAACTCTTTGCGAAATCCAGTGATAAATTTAAGTGACAACCCTGTATTGTTTACAGCTTCGACCGTAAACCAGTCTTTTACTCACCAAGACTCGGTTCCTAGGACAAATCTCTTAATTTTCTTTATTTCTCTACACCATGCATGTATCGGTAATTTATATATGTTTACACAACTAACTAAATTCTGTACTACAGTATTTTAAAGTCTATCAAATTTTAACAGCGTTTTTCTTTTCCTCTCAGGCTGTAAGGATGTATCTTTAAGTAAAAGAAATCAAAGAAATTGGTAATATTAAACTGTTAAGGCACGTTTTGTTGAGGGAACTACCGATTGCGGTACCGGGACACAGCGATAGAAGAGAGAGGCGGAAAGATGCGCACGCATAGTAGGAAGTTAACAAAGTATCAAAGACAGTCTTAACAAGCACCATCGTACCGAGCAATAGTAATAGCGCGGGGTAAATATACGTTCGGAATTCATTTATTTTTTATCTTAACCCTTAGGCTGCTAAACGCGACTCACGGACCTGTTGCGGACGGTGTAGATCAAGATCAGACTGCATAGAACGTGTAGTCTGATCTTGGATCTACACTGTCCGATAAGGAGATACTTTTCTCCAAAAAGTAAGTTTGAAATAGCATTATTCGGGTTTTACTGTTGGCGTGAAAGTTTCATTTAATATATCTAGCAGGACAAGGGTTAAAACATCCCTGTAGTATACAAATTATCTCACATCTCAATACAATATTAGTTTTTTTCATGAACACTGGCGAGTTCTGATTGGCTGAAATTTTTTTTTCATAGCTCCATGAAAAAAAAAGAATTATCAGCAGTGCCGGAACTACTTTTGCAGTCAAACTAATATAAACAAACATGTATACGAGATTTTATAATGTTTTTCGTTCTGATTTTATATCGAGTCCGAAGTTCAAATTGCTAGCTGAATTTATTTTTTCTGAAAACTGAAAAAAAAAAGAAGAAAAATATTCAACAGTAAATTCAAAGAGAAAGCTGAAAACTCATTGTTACTCTGCTGGGTTTAAACAATCTTTTTTTCAGCTTAATATTAGCGTATTGTACTTCTAATAATAAATCGACTAAATCTGCAAATGTTCAATACTATAATGACGTCACGATTTTACGTCATAGTTACGTCATGAAGGAGCAGTATTACCGCGCTTTGAAATATCAATGAAAAGGACAGTAAGTAAATACGCAATGCTGGATTTACTTAAAAAAGAGCAGTTAGTATTATTTAAGTGCATATTTGTTGTCTGTAATATTGAATTATAAGGAGAAGTGGTTTCATACAAAAGTGTGATTAGGTTTTTTTTTCATACCTCCATGAAAAAAAAAAAAAAAATCTCTTCATTCCTTAAATACAATATTTTGAGTCTTGCCTCAAAATATTTATAGAGTGAATTGTCCGTAATTATCCTATTAATCAAAGCTTCAATACAGTAAAGAACTTTCCGATATCTTTTTTGAAACTATTGTCTACCTTTTTGATTGCTTACTCCAATTTCTTTGTCCATCTTTTTTTATCAAACAGGGCAGAGCCACCTCACATGCATACATCCAACACACGGGTGGCAACAAGTGCATGGTATCATGATGTATAGATACTTTGATAAAAACATGACTGTAGGCTCAGAAAATAGTATTTTTCTGTAGATCTATACTCGTATTACAGAGCATATTTGCACACTTTTTAAATTCTAGCCCCTCTTCGATTATATAGATAAAATTCGATTTGCATAGTTACTAGTTTTAAAGAAAGTTGTGCATTTTCAAAAGTAAACTATAGACACTGTATTTCTACTATAGTACAATAATGAAAATTTATAAAATCCATGTTTTCTTTGAATTTATGACCATAGCGTTGAAACAAAAATCATATCAACAAATACACGAGACGCACAGACAGACAGACATTAGATACATACCATCTTCCATTTCGTCTTCACGCCAACAACAGATCCCAGCTTGTCTTGGTACAAACTTTCGAAGTCTTCATTGAGAACAGAAGTATTTAAAATATAGCACACCTTAAACCTTGTAAGGTAGTCCACATAATGACAGTGTGCTCGCTTTCGACATTCATCTGCACATTCTTCTATGCTAACTTCAGTAAAACTTCGTATGGTTTGAACTGTATTCGCCGCCTGAATTGTCTTTCCAAAGTAGTACCCACTTATGGCCGTGACTTTGTGATTGATTCCAGTTGAAATTATCAAAATATTAGAAAGAAACACAAACCGGAGACTGTTTCGAAAAATTCGAAATGTGTTACCTCCTTCCATTTTCCATGAAAATGTCGGGTAGAAATTGACGCTTGGTCGATTGAATAAATCATTCAGGTTGCGCATCCTGAGTAAAATATGTTGTAACTCTGCGCATGACATATGCATCCATTTTTAAAATGAAATTTACAAAGATTAGATTGGACATTGCGCGCTGTCTGATCGTTGTTAACTCTCTGATACGTTTTAAAATAGCAGCTCTCCTCTACCCATATCAGCTGAAAAACTGAATTCTAAGTAATGCTCTATTCTGTAGATTGACACAAATCTAGAGGATAAAGAAAGAAAAAGAGTGTTTGCACAAGCCTATTTGATTATCATAGCTCCCGCTCGATTGAAATCAAACACAATTTAATATCATTCCTTTACCTAGCCCCAGCGATACATCTAGGTTTGGCAGACATGGTAGATTAAATTTAAGGCAGCACAAAGCTTGCAGTCTGATCTTGAAACCACTGCGTCTGTTACCTGATTGTTAACTTTAAATAAAGTTTCTAATCATTTGTTATTGAACCATGTTTAAGACCTACATAAAGGCGAATTTACTCGATCAGAAGTCAAGCAATTGATTTATTTTACTTCGAGCAATAGCGCTAGCTATCACGCATCAGAATGTTTCACTTGTCCAATCTCAAAGCATTTGCAGACGTCAAATTAAATGTAGTGCAAATGGTTAGGTTTGTGTTTTAATGGGTAGAAAAACGTTGTGGGAAAAGGAGAAAATGCTGGTTATCAGCATTTTCTCCTTTTCCCACAATATTTTCAAAAGCCTCTTTTACCCCAAAATCGTTAAAACTCGGAATTGTGTTGTAAAGAGTTAATTAATGTAAAATTTATGTTATCTTTTATGGCTACAAAGTAGAGAAGCACGGGAAAAACATGTCATTTGTGTGAATACATGGATCCTCGATTCCACTATGTTAAACCTTTTTTTATTGGGATATTCTATCACATAAAACCTTCTCCTCCAGTGTACTGAACCAATGACTTATTTTTGATGATACACTAGTGTGTGTATTTTTTGTAAATGCGAACTTGAATATGCGGGAAAAAAAAAAAACCTTTAGGAAGTGCAGATCTTTTTTTTAAATTTCGCCCTTTTCGCGGAAAAATGACGTTAATATGCATATGGAATATACGCTTGAGAAGATATTATGATATGTGTGATCAATAACAACATTGAATGCCCCGAAAGTAATTAAGTCAATACACTTGTTGAAATAAACCGGTTTACTCCCTCAAGAAACTCTTTCTTTCTTTCTTTCTACTTTCGATATAAATGTGAATCAAATAAATTTTTGTGTATGTGCCCCTTTCCAATCAATGTGCATTCGTTAACATGGACCCGTTGGTGGTACATGAATGTAAGCTTAGAAAAAAGGGGGTTTAATGCATCTCTGTGATGCAATATACCAAACATGTCATCACATAATTATGGGTCCATAGAATTCGTTTTGTCCAACAACGACTGAATCATGTGGTAGAATGGTTCTTGGACATGCAGAAACTTTTCCATTTGCAAAAAGTTTCGACCCATGTTAGCATGCGCGAACTGTGCAGGCTGAGATTGGTCGATACATTTTGCAGATGCATTTAACCCTCATTTCACAGAGCATGGCTTTTCTGCGCCTGATATTAAAGGGTAACTCTAGGCCAAAATTTTTATTTCAAAATCGGATAAAACTATACTAGAGTATGTTAACAAAAAAAATTTTAGCGTTCTGTGATGCTTAGTTCACGAGATATAGAGGTTTAAACTTCGGATTTTCACCTGTCTGAAAGTCGCTAATTGAAAAAATCGTGACTTCCGGTAATCTGCCGTGACGTCACAAGCGTGAGAAGATCTGGTCGCTATATATGAACTAAAAGGGCCATTTCACCGAAAAATCTTCCCGGAAGACTAAGTTGCGATCTCAGAGCGTGGCTTGATCGCCATAGGTCGCAAGAAATCGGCGGTTGAACGAGGGTTGGTCCTGCCTTGGTCTTCCATGGTCGCACAAGGTTGAGAAAAGGTCTTCCCGAAAAATAGATCGTAGCTCGGTTTTTTGACATGTCAAAAAACCAAGCTGCGACCTGTGCAACCTGGAAAATCGCAAATAGAGCGTCGAAAGATCGTGCAAGGTCGAACAAAGGTCGCATTAGTTGAGGGACAATCGAGGGTAGATCGGATATGAGCGAGGCTCAGTCTTCCGGAGCGAGAACTGATTGCGCGCATAGTCGTGCTGCACGACCAGTCCCCGACCTTATCTCGATCAATGCGACGTTGTTTCGCTCTTATACGATCAAGATTCGCTCTGCACAACCTTTAGCCACGCCTACTTGAAATTCATGTATAACATTGCACGAAAACAAGCATCAGTCATATCTCTCTCAGCTGTCGACCGATACGCAATTATTCTCTTCCGATTTCACTGTACTTCCGTGATCGATTTACTTACACAATGCCAAAGGCAGGAAAAGGTAAGGCAGAAGGTGGTCGTAAGAGGAAAGCTGCCCTACCACGGGACCCATCTCCTGTACAGGACTCGCCCTCTGAGACTGAGATCGAGGTTGAAAGTATCCCGGAGGACGTAACAGAGGACATACCGGAAGACACACAGGAGACCGGCAACGCCAGCAAGAAGCAAAGGCTACACGTGAGACTGACTGATGAACAGGAGGATCAGCTTGCTAGCCTCATACAGGAGAACGCACACCTGTATGACAAAGCCAACAAACAATGGCTCAACAAGGAAGCTCGACGTCAGACCAGGGAGGAGATAGCTAGAATAATGGAACTACCTGCGTCTCATCTCATCACCTGGTTCCATTCCATGAGGACTAGAGTTGGACGCCTCAAAAAGACCAAGTCCAGGCAGGGAGCACCCAAAATGACAGACAGGGATAGGTGGTTTAAATTTATTTATCTTATGCATATTTTATTTCAGCATTATTTCAGAATTATTTACTGCAATTTACAACAACAAATCCAAATAGATCGATGATGCATAGAGGTACATTGATAGTGAGAGAAGACAAAACAGCTCATAGTCGAATTTCTCTTATAATATCTGATTTTTATCCTGAAAATTTTACTTTTATTTTAGTTTATAACTAAAAGCTTTAAATGGTACAATTTCTATAAAACCATTTCCATACGATAGAAAAAAAAAAACCCAAAAAACCTGAAAGCAATTTGCTAACATACTACTTAAGTAACGTGCTTAAATGTTGGTGTTCGTCTCTGAAATCGTATCAAAGAAGATAGAAAACATTGTAGGAAAAGGATAATATACTTGTTACTAGGATTATTTCCTTTCTCACAAATGACTTTCAAAAGGCTTCTACCTATTGGCTGTCAAAGCATGGGCTTATCTGGTAAAGGTTTAAATCATACATCAGTACGTCATACATTAATGTTTAATTATTTGTTTGTGTTAACGCAGTATCGAAAGTGTTTCAGTTATTCAACGGCGACAGTTCAAAGATCCAAGGTTCCTGGACTTTTTAAACAAGTACTTAACCAGTCACATTATCCTGACACTTTTGGCCAGTCGTATGCCCAATAACCTTAAGCGCAAAGGGAGGAATTATTTCTACCAGTTTTAAAGTCTTTGGTCTGACCCGGGCGACAATCTATTCCACGAGCCCCCGCTCTCGAGGCAGGTGCTCATTCGTTAATGTTTTCCTTTATATGTTTCAGATGGATTCTCCGCGTCTTTGACTTCCTGTGCCCTCACATAGTCGAGGTGTCCCGCCGAAACGTAGTATCTTTGAAGGAGAAAGTTGCGGACAGCATGCCAGCTGAGACAGTCATCAGGCAGACATCTATCGAGGTACATCCTGACCTTGATGATGTCGTGGATAATGACTATCCTGGTCCAATACCTAACCTCGACGACCCCGTTCCTGGTCGTTCATCACAGCCTACCAGACCAGCTAGTCCTCAGAACCATCCTACCCAGCCTACGCCAGCAACTTCTAAGAGGAAGGCCCCTGTCGTTGCTGCTGCAGCTCAGGATGATCTGCTATTGAAGATGCACCAACAGTCGATTAGGACCAGCGATCTCCTTAAGCAGTCTAATGATATCATGAGTTCTTTACGACCATCGGGGGTGAACGAGCGGATGTCCTTTGGTCAATGGTTTACGAACGTCCTCGTCCAGCTTCCCGAGTCTGTTTATGACAGTCTAGTCAATGATGTTTTTGACCGCACAAAGTCTGCGAAGATTGAGGCACGACGTCTTCAGCAGCCAGAACAGCCTCAGATCCAGCAGGAACAACAACCTCAGATCCAGCAGCCTCAAGTTCAGCAGCAGTGTGAGCGATCGTATTCTGGATGGCAACCTCCTCCCAACCAGTGGAACCCACAACCAACTCCAGGGGTATCTGTATGGAATTCTATGAATGCAGAGTATGTGCAGCAGCACTATCCAGGATACAGATCTTCCAGCTGCCCACCAGATTCATCATCGCCATTGTATCACAACCTGCAAACTCCTACTGCTAGCCAGGACTCTAGCCTATCAGACAGTTTCCTGAGCTCATTGGGATTGCCTCGCCCTAAACCAGCTGCAACAGCAACCGCAACTTCAAGAGACTCAGATGCCCAGCCAGGTAAAGACACATCAAAGTAATTTTGCGACATTCATATATGCCATGATTTATTAAAATTTTACCAGATTCCATCATTTCTATTTAGGAATATTAATCATGACAACGAGCCTGAGTGTATTGTGATTCACTGTAAAAATGTATGTTTTGTTTCAAACCTTTTCCAAACGACAAATTTAGACTGTCCCAAATGAAAGCATCAGCAGACGAAAATTTTCAGATAGGTATAAATGAGTTTTAGTTGTTTGATAAGGTAGAAAACATTGTGGGAAAAGGAGAAATTGCTCGTTAAGAGCCATGTCTCCTTTTTCCACTATGTTTTCATAAGTCTTATTCCTCAGGGTCGTAAAAACGCGAGATTGTGTGGGAAGGGGTTAATATTCTACATGTTTAAGAAAACATCTTAAACGTAATGAACAGACGAAAGACAGCAAATAGAATGTAACTCCAATGAATAAGTAGCGTTAGATTGTTTGGATTTCATATTCTTTTTTTTTAAGTTTTTTTTTTTTGTGTCGAGGAATGGCCAAAAACAGTTAAAACAAATTCAGTGATTTTTGGTGCGTATCTGTGTCGGGGTAAATTTCGAGTTCCCCTGTCCTTTTATTCTGCGATATTTTGATCTGCTTTTTGTTTTGACGAAAAAAGAACTGAGTCAGGAACTTCAGTAAAAGTACAGTAACTTGAATTATCTCTGAAGTCTTTTTTTACTTCCCTTCAGTTCAGTTAATGTCTACTTTTGTTGGACGTGAGCGAACGGCTGCGGATTCGAACGCCAGCCGGGTCCTACCAAAGTCTCTAAATGCTAAAAATAGCTCCTGACTTTGGCGCTCAGGATTATAGGATAGCATTACGACTAGCTCGCCAATGTCATGATAATGTGACTGGGAAAGTGCTGGTTTAACTCTTTACCAGACAACTAAATTTTAGACTTGCCCAAATTGAAAGCACTAGCAGACCACAAATCAAATGCGGCTAAAATGGTTGTTTTTGTTTCTGAAAGTATGTAAAACAATGTGGAAAAAAGTAGAAAAAGTTCATTTTGAACATTTTCTCTTTTTCCCACAATGTTTTCCAAACCCTTCTACGTCAGGGATGTAAAATCTAAGGCTCAGCTGGGAAAGGGTTGATGTATTTATGAAAACATTCTGCTCACGACCGCGCTCTCTTGAGAAAATGTGACCTTCACCTTTGAACTCGACCTTAATCAAATAACCTATGAAGTAGTTTGAGTACTTAGGAATTTATGAGTCGGAAAGATTACAGACAGACGGACAGACAGGGGTAAAATGATATTCTCCCGATTATTTGATGTGGGAGCATAAAATACTGGGAAACACGAGTTGTAAAAATGTCCGTTAAATAACTGACATGCTATTGATAAGGCCTTCGACCAGAGCTCCAGGTAAGAGGGAGTGAAGAGATTTCATAGGAATGTAATTAAAATTGTTTTCCATCAAAACCTTTATTGTGGGCACTCATTAGAGTCGTCTCGACGAGACGATTTTAATGATTACCCCCAATATAGGTTTTGGACAATTATTTAGGGACCTAAAAGTTAGGTCACTTTCTGTTATCAGGAGCCCTGTAAATTCAATCAATTACAAACAAACAGTTTTTGGAAACCAAGTTTTACTCCCTAAACCACAGCAGTTATAAAACATTCACAATGTTAGCAACAGAGTGGTGCACTAGTTTAGATACCATAAAACTTAAAGAATTCCAGTTAGACTTATACAGTTGATTTGATTAACTCAGAAGACTCTACACTTGGCTGACACCATTTTTTCTTGCCACGGAACAGAACCAGCAGGGCTGTTGAAGTAGTTCTTCATGTAATCCCTGACTTTCTTCCCATCAGCATTGTCCCTGTTGCGACCCAAGTGGTAGGCCAAATCTTGCATTTCGCATGAGTTTCTCCACTCTCCAGGAATCAGGTTGTGTTCTAAATCTTCCATGTCCATATCTGCATTCTGGAGTGCTGGATACCCCATTCTCATTATGTTATGCAGACACACACACGCTTCTACAATGATTCTGCAATTATCAGGGTTCTGCTGTAGAGTTGTTAGTAGACACCTGAAGCGGGAGGACATGATTCCAAATGCATTTTCGACCACACGCCTGCCTCTTGAAATTCTGTAGTTGAAGACTGTCTCTTCTTTTGTTAAACCTCTCCTGGTATAAGGTTTCATGAGGTAGGGTTTCAGAGCAAAAGCATCGTCAGCTAGTATAAAGTATGGTACATCCACGTCGTCATTGGTAATAAATTCAGCAGCTGGCAGATTAGCTGAGCCATCGACGATACATTCTCTCAACTCACTTGCGTTGAATATCTGAGCATCTGACTGGTGTCCCAAACCACCGACATCGATCCACAGAAATTGGTAGTTAGCATCGACCAAGGCAAGAAGAACGATGGAGCAAAACTTCTTATAATTGTAGTACAGGGACCCAGAACTGGCTGGTTTTCTGATGGATATATATTTACCATCGAGAGCTCCAATTGCATGAGGAACATTCCATCTTCTCTCAAAGTCATCAGCAATGGCTTTCCACTCTGCAGTTGTGCTGGGACATTGAATAACTTCATGCTTATACTCATCCACAATAGCTTGACACACCAGAGGCAGGAAGGTAGCTACTGTATGGCGAGACACTCTGAAGTCATAGGACAGGCTTGGGTAGTCCAAGCCACTTGCAAGGTGCCTAAGGGTGGCAGTCAACTTCACTCCGGGTTCTAAAGCTCTTCTATAGTTTGTGTCCATCTTCGAAATTCTGGGACCAACCCTTGCCAACAACTCGTCAAACATCTCTGGGGGCATACGGAGAAAGGTCCGGTAGGTAGCTTCATCTCCGAGCCTCAGTTCCTGCACGAGGGAGCTGTACTGCCCATAATGTTCTCTTTGAAGTTCGCGTAGCCAGGGAGCAACCCAATACCTCTTCTTGGTATACTTCCTTCTCCTCATTTTTAGCAAGTTTAGCATAATTAGGGAGTCTTGCTGCAGTTTCAGGGCATGGTGCTGTAATATCATTGCATGATGCAGAGCAATTGGATCCATGTTGTCCTTTTGAATGCTGGTGAAAACTGTTGATCGGCTACAGATCGTGAGGTATTTTATACGCTCGTAGTGGGTCGTGAGCAAATCTGGGCGACCATGAAGAATTTGTGCGTAGCTCGGTCGAGAGTCTGTGGAGAAATGATCGAGGATTGAGCGTGCAGAGCGAGACTAGATCGTTTAGATCGAATGTAGATCGTCTTGATTGAGAGTATGTCGCAACTCTTACGTACCTAGATCTGCCGGGGTTGAGTTTTGGTCGGCCGAGATTGAGTCTTGGTCGGCTGAGGTCGTGGTCATGCGAAGATAGGTCGCCGAGACATTGATGCTAAGTCGTACGTTGGTCGAACCGAGAGAGTCATTGTCGTGTTAAGATCGCGTCAAATCCACTAGCTAGACGCAAGTAGATCGCATGTACAGCGTATCTAGAGTGTGCATAGTCGTAGATAGAGCGTATACATCGAAGGTCAATCGAGAAATCGTCGAACCTAGAGCGTATACAGAGAATAATGGGGGAGGTCGCACGGATTTTGCTCGGGACATTAAGGAGACAAAACTACGATCATAGTCGCCTGTGGTCGCATGCGATTTTCCTACATCGTACTCGGTGAAATGACCCCATAACACAGAAAACTGAGAAAACTGCATGAAATTTGCGAAGATATAAATCGCTTTATCACGTTTCAATCACTTGTATACTGCAGAATTTCAATCTCTATCGCAATGTGTAAAGGAAATCATTCGAGTACAGTTCTAAGGCTGTTTCTACCAAATATAGGACACCGGCGATCATTGAACGGTCTACACATCCTGTGCAGTCTGATCTTGATCTACACTGTCAATGTCAGCATTTTACATGTCTCCTTCAGCTTGGGAAGAATTAAAAGCCTTGATCTACCTTAGAAATCGTATCCTCTCTTTAACATTCACAAACAACATTAAATCCAGCACACATCCTAAATTTGCCGTTTAAGTTGAATCCATTTTTTTCACTCGATCTTCATTTATTTTCCTACGTGTTATTTTCACAATTTAAAATTTGTTTCTTTCATCAACAACAACGTTAAAAGGTTGTCTGAATTGCCTCCTGCCTTCCTACCCTCCATATCAAGCAGTAAACATTTTTGATCGTCTGCAAAATACAGGGTCAGTCCATTTCCTAAATACTGAGACATGTTAGGCGTAAATTTAAAAGGAAATATCAACGCGGACAAATATTATTTGACTTTCTTTTTCCGTATTTCTCGCTGTAATCACGTACGAGATAACAGATGCTGACCATAAAAAATTCAGCGTAAATTAAAAATTTATTACAAACTTTACACAAAAGTTTAGTGCGCCAACCTTTTATTTTGAGAAAAGAATTGTGTGTTCCATCAATGTAAAGGGGCAGAGGGTTAATTCGGCGCCACTTTGATGTTGGTATCGCACCGTCGTAGTCTCACATTTTTTTTGCAGCTGGAGGTTAACAAGCACGTGTCATAAACATGTCATGTACAAATTTACTCTTTTGTTTTCACGACCATATTGAACCCTTTTTCTTATAAAATGGAATTTGGAATTTTACACAGGTTAAATGGGTAAGTCGAATGTCATAACTTTTGTATTTTCCTCATTCATACGATCTTAAATAAAAAAAAAAAAAAAATCCCATAATCTGCATGTCGAATTTCTATTCTAATTACCCTCCATCTCTCTCTCTTTCTCTAAGTAATATGAAAGAGATGGATAATCAACAGTGAATTTACCATTGATTTCTTGCCCCATTTCAATTTCTGTGTGGCCCCAAGGCTGCTGAGCGCGACTCAATGACCTTTTGCGAACAATGTATATTAAGATCAGACTGCACAGAACGTGCAATCTGATCTTATGTACAGTGTCCAATACGGAGATATCTATCTCCAAAAACTAGCAGTATTCGAACTTTTGCAATCGGCATAAAGGTTTATTTAACCTGTTGAGGATTAATGGTAGATCTGATATTAAGCCACGTCATTCGGTTTAGACAGACAGACAGCAGACTGACGAATAAATAGTCATCTCCTGGCTCTAAATAGTGCTTAAACTCGGCACCCGGTTTACGATAGGGATTTTTGTGACAAAAAAAATCGTCTCCCGACATGAGGGAGGATTAGGTTGTGAGAAAAAAGTCAGTATCAGAGCAAATTAACAGTACACAGAAGCCGAAATAAATGTGTGGGTCACACTTCCTACGTCACATCCGGTTTATCGAAGATTTCACAAACTCGCACAGGTGTGCAAACCACATTTTCGCTAATAACTCTCTTTTTACGAAAGACATTGAAATATGGTTTTCAATTTTAAGATTGTTTTCATGTAAGGATTCTTATATCCAAAAATAGCTTTGGTCTGGAGTTACCCTTTAAATCTGATTTAAAGAAAGCTTATGGGGATAGTGCTCTATCTTATGCCATAGTTAGAATATGGGTCCGGTTATTTAAATCCGGTAGAAAGGATTTCAAAGATGAGCCCAACACGGCTGTCTCGCAATAGCAACATCCGGAAGTAATGTTGCTGCAATAAAAGCAGCTATAGATGAAGATGCCCGATATGTAGTGGAGAGCATTAGTCATTTATGCGGCATTAATTCAGTTTTTCATGTACTAACTGGCGTCTGAAAGCTACGAAAGGTTTGCGCCCAGTAGATACTCCATCTCCTCACTGATGAGCAAAAGAGGGAGTGGATGCAAATTGCGTCACATTTGCTCGAATTACACAAGAATGCTGACAAAAACGCATGAAACCGTGACTGGTGATGAAACATAAGTTTATATTTATGAGCCAAAGGGTAAAGGAAAAAATACAAGGTGTGGACGAAAGACCCAAACTGATCATGATTATGACTCAGATGAAGAAAATATTGATGATAGTTATGAAAAAGAAACAAATATCAATACTGCCGTTAAAAACTTTAACAGATTCTTATATGGAGGTAATAAATCTCACAGAGCAATACATTACTGTCGGCGATGTCTCCATGGTTTTACAAAAGAACAATTACTTAAAGAAGATCACCTGAGCCTTTTGACTGAACATGACCCGTTTAAATCTCTTCCGAGATATTATGACATACATTCAAAATAACCTTCGTCAGTATAGGACCATAAGTATGGCCTCTAGGGTGTACGAAAACCTTTGCTAGAATTTTTCTCAGTGACCTACTTTTTTAGACCATCATAGCCCATTGTCAAACTTGTAAATATTACCAAGAAAAAATTCTGACCACTTCTTACGAGTAAGGAATAGAAAATGTGACCTCCAGAGTGTACACAAGGTTTTTCCATGATTTGACCAAGTGACGTAGTATTTGACCCCAAATGACTCGCTTTCGATCTCATCTGAGACATCATCAAGACATTCTGACCAACTTTCATGAGTATTGGGCTGAAACGCATTGTAGTCCGCACAATATTCTTTCCAAGCCACTGGCTGCTTTCCCGCATAATCATCGTCGAAACAATAGTCAGCGGTGATAGAAGAATGAATTATGTCGCAATGACTATCATCAATCCTCAGAAAGAAGTTGGCCGAGCCGGGGATCGAACCAGCGACCCCTTGTTCTCAAGTCCTGTATGCTACTGACTGAGCTACCTGGGCTCGGCGAATGTTCAAGAACCCCAATTTCTAAATACAAAGGACTGCGGTCTAAGCTGAATTCAATTGTTCGAGTAGATGATCATGTTCTGAAAAAAAGCAAAAGGTACTAAAAATATATAATCAAGACACAAATAAACTTTGAATATTATCGAGACTCGTTAGTAAATAAACCAAAGTATTCACATAACATGAACATGCTCCGTTCGGAACAAATAACACGGAATAACTGGAAATAAAACAACCCTAACCCCACTTGATTAAAAAATACACATAGATGACGATGGTATTTACGACTCATGCTTATGGTTTTATGTAACTTGATTGAGCCAGCCTACTTTGTACATATATTGAAATTTTATCTGAAAAGCTTTCGATCATCATTTTCGTTTTATCATAAAATAGCATGAATAATACCCAACAGTATAGCTTGTAAAATAACAATTATTAAAAAAAAAAAGGTATATGTATATACATTTGTGAATTTCCACGAGTGAAAATAACTCACTGCTTTGACAAATGTGATCATTCGGAATGAAGAAACAGGAAAAAAAAGTTTCACATCAGCTAATGGATATATTTTTTTTAATTTTAAGATCTAGAAGGAAATAAAACTTGGCTTTGCTTCGACTATCCATTGGGACTGTTGAAGTAAAGGGTATCGACTGAGTAAGAGGCCTTTCTGTATAAGAAAGACCTGAGCACGAGCTTCATGTAACATCGAGAGCGCAAAGCGCTCGAGATGTTTTGTAAATCTCTTGCCTAGGTTTTTTTCATGAGGAAAGACCGATGTACATGGTCGATGTACGACTTTCACACCGGGTACCGTCAGTAATGAGTAGACGACTAAACCATTTTGTCGAAAAGTTTGGACCTGTTCAATTAAAAAAAAAAAAAAAAAAAAACAATCGTGTCTTTATTCATTTATTAATTTCTTAAATACATGTATATGAACTGTGGCTCGAAATTGACACCTCGTGAGTATCTACCCTTAAATTTTTTCATGTTCGTATGTTTGCTGGTGACAAACAAGTGAATTCAGTGCTGATAAACGGTTCCAATCGTTTAAGTATTCATGGATTCCAGTTTTAGCCGGAAATGCTTCTGTATTTTCCCGTCTTTCCACTGGCAAGGAAAACGTTTCGCGTCATAGAGCACACAATTGTGGCCGACCTGACTTTGGATCGAGCCGAGGTCAACTGGTCTCAAAATCGATTCTAATCAATCGACTATAGGTGTGATAGGGCTGTTGAATTTTCATTTCTTCTGATTTTAATTCTGAGTTTCTTGGCTAATTATCCTGCGTCAGTCCAAGAATGAGTGTTCTTATGTTCCTATATTCTCTTTGCTCTCTTGCACTAAAGTTAAGCAACAAAAAAATAAGAGGGCTTTATCGCTTCAGGGACTAAACTGTGTTAACACGGACATACCAAGAGTTGGTCACATAGGAAATAGGGTGCATGAAACCAAAATACAACAATGTTGCAGACATCTTTAAGTACACGCTTCGGTGATTAACCTTTCCTCACGTTTACTATTTTACACGAATGAACACTAGAACAATATGAAAATGAGACGCTTTTAGGTGTGAACAAACTATTGTAATACCGGAACTTGAAAATGACATTATTTTAATGGAAAAATATGAAAATGCACAATTTCCACAAGTTTTTAAATGCTGTCCTGAACGTGATAGCACATCAATGCATGTGGACCACCACTGCACGTGGACAGGTCTTTCTCGCACGTGAACAGGTCGTACTCGCACGGGGGCAGGTTTTCTATCGACAGAAAAACCTGAGCACGTGCATAGATAGACCTGAGCTCGTGCATTCTATTGTTAAGACGGGTTGTTCTGAAAAAAGATAGACCTGGTGCAAACAAAGGAGCCGGTGTGTAATGTTTATTATAGCGCGGCTTTTTTCGAAGAAACGCATCGAGTTTTTGTGATATAGGTAGTTTGCAGTTCATAGGGATCCACTGAATTTTGAATTATCTTGAAAAAACCCGTATCAATTTTATTGAAACTTTTCAAGATTTTTTAAAATGACCTTACCAACTCTCACAGTGAAAATTAGAATTTTTCTTCATAAGAAAGAACGTTAGTGACCAGAACAGCAAAAATAACTGGACAAGTGCATGACTTCAGTACATAAATTCAGTTAAATATGAGGCCCTGAAATTGTGTTAATAATGATCTATACCTTACCGTAGATATCGCTTTCGTCACTTTCATTAAAAGTTTGAAGTCTAAAATGATTTGTCCACTGTTTTCTTATATGGTGTCTGTTCTCTAATATTTGATTAAATTTTATTTTCGGCATGGCTTCAAATTTCTTTACCGCTCTTGTTGATGATATCTGTTCCAAACCACCTAACTCTTAAGACTTAAAGGTCTTTCATGGTTTGTTCTGAATTGTTTTTCGCTATCATTTTTTCAGTTCGCCTAAAATTAGCTCATTTGTATTATGGTCATACTGATAGGGTGGTAGTCTTAAAGAAACTGTGTCCCTTTGACGGTAAGAAACTCATCTACAACAATACTTCTGAAAAAAAAAAAAAAATCTATGGTTGGGCATGGAAAAGAAAACAAAGTGTAAACAAGTGTGTACAGGTCTTCTATATCGAATCATTAAAATAAAACCCAGATAAAAAAAAAAAAAAAAAAACACCAAAAAAAAAAAACCGAGATTAGGGCCTCAAAAGCTGAAGTTTTTACTATTCAAACAATAGACGACCACAGTTACTGCACTTGCATGAGAACTGTTTTCATAAGCAGGGAAACCATTTACTCGGAATAGCCTTCAACCCTCCCGCCGTTTTTAAACTGTTGTGTTCATACTTTTTAACATTGCACTGAATGCAAAAAAGTCAAACTATGTTATCAAAAATTCTGAAAATTTCAACCCGAGTTTGTAAAGGTAATATTATTAACTATGCAAATTTACAGTAAAATAGCTAAAGCATTTTTTAAGAAATTTCAAAATTCAGGGTGTCTTTATGAACCTCAAACTTCTTATAGCTCTGTCGTCTTCTGCATCTGTTGCGTCTGCTTTGTCGTCGTTGTCGTGTAAAAATCTTTGACGTTTTCTCATAACTCTGTAGTATCTCTGAAGATTGTTACTTCAAATTAGGACTTCTTGTTCATTTTCAAAAGGAGAATCCATACCAGATATGCAAGTACTCTAAAAAAATGTGATACAGTTATGCCCCTTTTACAATTTAATTCTTTTACTAAAAAATCACTCGAAGCCGAGCGTACGCAACCGCATGTGGTACTCTGGTTTCTATATTCCAAATGAGGCTTATATCATTTATTGCAATCATATCCTTTCGTAGGCAATATAGAATTTCAAACATGACGAATTGTCTCGGGAGTATACTCGTATGCTCAAAGATGCATGGCAGCTTCGATCGCTTTCCGGAACTTCATCAGTTTTATGAAACAATAGATGACTAAACTGTTAGATAATACTGAACATCGTTCTTTCTATTACCCTTCAAGTTTACACTGGTCCATGACTAAGGCACGACTTCTTTTTATATTCTTTCTTGATGCCAAATAGAAAAGTTCTATATTTCTTCCCGGGTGAAAATAGAATACCACCAGAAAAATATAATTCTTGGTCATAGATAAGATTGAAGAGGCGGACAGTGTAGATCCAAGATCAGACTGCAGGCCCTGTACACCCTCCATAAAAGCTCCTTATATCGCCAAGAGAAGTGAATTAGTTAACGACTTTCCATTTGACAACTTGCACAGTACAGATCAAATATCGGTCTGCAATTACTTTATCTTCATCGACGTTGTTTAAAAAAACACTTGAGTTGGCTTTGGCATTTTGAGCGATGAAGTATATGTATATATGTATGATTGGTTAATTGTTTACGAGACGACAAAATTTTAGCCTTGTCCAAATTGTATGTACAGACATCTAGATTTCACACTGTTTTCAAAGATAGTCTTTCTCAGGGTTGTTAAAACGCAGACTATCGTGTAAAACGTTAACCTTTATGATGGCTCAAACACGAAAAACTCTGTACTGCAAATACTTCATCGAGTGGCGCGGAATAGGTCGCAGATTGGTTTGCACAAGTCTTGTCTTGATCTACGTTGTTTTAATATTCCTACTGCTGTCATTTTCTTTCCTTTTTCTTTTTATTACTCTTTGGTCTTTCTATATCCTAATGTTCTATCCACCATTCTTTGACTGTAATATATATATTTTTCTTAATTCCTACTTTTTTGTAATTCTTTTTGCAGCCCAAGTTTGACTACTTATTCCCCTCCCGGTCTATAGTACGTCCATTATTGCCACTTTCTCTCTATCCCCCGCAATGCTATGCTCCGACAGACCACCATTTCAAACTGTGTGCTCTGAAAACAAATCTTTACCTCTCTTTTTCTTTATCTTACTCCTTATCTATGACTCTTTTTTTTTTCACGGAACTCCATCAGTTTTATTTCACATTCCTATTTGTATTATTTCCCATATTGTATTTTATAATACTTGGGTGTAATTAAGAGATATTATGCTATATTTGTTATGTTCGTAAAACGCACTTAAATGAGCTTTGGCACTTAACCTAAATTAAAGCAATTATGTGTACCTTAAATTATTGTAAACAAAACAAAAAAAACAAACCCTTTCTAAATTCCTTTTAAAAAGAGTTTTCAGGTTTTGTAATTGATTTTTGATTGCTTTAAGGTAAAACAACACGGGTTATTATACGCTGTGGGCTTTTCAATACAAAATCAAGATAAACAATGCCGAAGCTTTGTCCAATTGTTTACCTATGATATAGTTCAAACTAATTGCTATGAAGAGCACGCTTAGACTTTACGTTTGTAGCCGAGAGATGGTTCTGACTCTTTACCAGACGGAAAGAATGCTGGTTACCGTCATTTTCTTTATTTTTCAATCATTTTTATCATTTCTCCGCATAAATGCCACTTCCATCTTCAAAGATGACGCTTATGACGAAGGCCAGAGCGAAAGCATACTTTCAAAACTAGATGTTTACATCAGGGCCTCAAGGTTTCCGCATTCCTAAAATGTACTGTATTTTCCGGACATAAACCGCGGTTTATCCGTTAAAAAAGTGGAAATTTTCACGGGTGCGGCCTAAAAAGACGAAGCGGCTTATTACGGTAATTTTATTTTTTCTAAATGATATTTACTGCGGCCTGTAAAACTGAAAATAAATGAAAACCATTTACGAAAGTAAAGTAAAGTATTTTTGAACACTTATACATGTATACCCTTAGTTTATAGATTAATTAATCCGCATGCAAACTTACGAATGTGTTAAAACTCGTGACTAACCTTGATTTTCACACCTGTTGATTGATGATGTCGATGGGTACAAATCATTCCTTAACTGCGAATGTAACTGGAGTTGTTTGTTGTGTACCGTCAATAAATCAGGTGACAATTTGACCATTATGAAATTCCCTAAAACATTCGACAAGGGAAAAACCATTTTATTTCATTTATTGGGATTATCGACACAGCACATGTCTTTGGCCATTTACAAATAAACGAAATATGGCAAAGGCAAATGAAAATTACAATATCAGTTCAGTTATAAAATTCAATGTGTGAGTAAAAATGATTTAGCTTATTGGAAATATAAGAAGTGCACATTCTGATACAAAAAAAAAAAAAAAAAAAAGAAAAAAAAAAAAAGTAGGGGCTGTTTTGTTGAACACAGATATATAAATAATGTTAAGATTCACTAGAATTATAGATCACTTCGCGTAAATCTAAACAATTTGAAATATACTTGCAAATATTCAGAATTATCTTTTTATTATTACATGACATTAAACTTATGAATTTAGATTGGGTTGGCCAGCAGTTGTTGCCAAAATGTTCCCTTCTCATATCAGCGCATTTTGGACAGCCTAAAAGAAAGTGAAATTCGATTTCTATGTAGCCACTATTACACATTTCACAAAATCTCTCGTCACGTGGAATATTACTGAAGCGTCCCGTTTCGATTTCTAAATCATGTGAACTAAATCTAAATCTAGCAAAACTCTTCAACATTTTCTGATTTTAGATTTTGTTAAGATACGCCTCGTAACAAAATTTCCGTTTGAATGAACGATAACATGAAAGTTTTGGTAAATTATTAATGGTATAGTGCCAATCGTGAACGAATTGATCATTTAATCGTAATTTCAAAGCAGACAAATTCTTTAACTCTGGATTAAAATTTAATCTAATATTGGTATATCCTAAGTGATCAATGATTAAATGGACTCTTTTTGACCAACACTTTCCAGCAACATTATTAGATTGATCTAAATATATTTCATGTAAAGGTGACAGATCGTTTGACATAATTTTAGACCAGAATTTAAGTGCTCGTTGCTTACATAGAACAGAAAGAGGAAGTCTACCAAATTCACCTAAAACTCCAAAGTTTGGTGTTTGCTGTTTTACACCTAAAAGGTACTTAAGAAATTTGACATATAGCTTATCAATGTCTTTAAAACTATATACTCCCCAAACCTCTGCTCCATATAATAGATTGATAAAACAAAAGAATCAAAAAGCGAAACTTTTGTCTTTATGTCCAATGAAACTTTATCAAAAACTTTAAGTAAAGTATGATGGGCTTTTGGAGCTTGTTCATTCAGAGCACGGATTGCATGTTTGAAACTGCCTGTATAATAGAATTTAAGACCTAAATAAGCGAAACTGTCCACTTTTTCAACAGTTCTGCCGTTAATGAAAATATCGTAATCAAGTTTGGACTTTCTTTTCTCAAAAACACATACTTTGGTCTTATCAGCATTAATAGTTAATCCCCATTGCTCAGAGTAATGCAAAATACTGTTAACCTGAGCTTGTAAACTAACTGGACTAGTGTTAAGTAAAACAAGATCGTCAACGAAAAGAATCATATACTTCGTTAACAACTCTAAATCCGTGTCCGTAAAGGAATCGAAATCAATATTTTCTACAATATCATCAATGAAAAGTATGAAGAGAATCGGTGAGAGAGGTTCTCCTTGTTTCAAACCTATCGAAACATCAAAAAAGTAAGATAAGTCAGACTTTTCTGATAGTTTGACACAAGATTGGACTTTGTGATATATACATCTGATCATATTTAGCATTTTACTACTAATACCAGTTTGTAAAAGTTTATACCAAAGGAGATCCCTATCCACGGTATCAAATGCACGTTTATAATCTATAAAAATACACCAGAGCTTAGATTTTTTGATAAAACCTTTTGAATTAGAGAATGTAAAGTAAAAATAGCATCAGCAGTAGAATGACCATCACGAAATCCAAAGTGATTTTCAGTAAAAATTTGCTGTCTTTCGCACCACGAGTAAATGCGATTTCTAAGAATTACAGAAAAAAAATTAGCAGTGATATTCATAAGAGTTATGCCTTTGTAGTTTTCAGGTTGATGAGGATCACCTTTTTTTATATAGGGGAACAATTACTCCCTTAGTCCATGCATCAGGGTAGGAACATGTATCAAAAATATGATTAAAAGTAGTGCAAAGAAAAGGTGATATAAAAGTTTTACATTCAATAAAGAAATCAGCGACATTATGTTCAAGATCACAACTCTTGTTCCTGTTCATAGAAGAAATTACCTTTTCAATTTCATACACAGTTATATGTCTGTCCAACTCATCAATGCAATGCGAACCAATCTCATTTTCATTGAAAACTCTATCCGTTTGCACTGCATCAGACAAATTTGAAAAATATGCTGCAAAGTCAATGGAAAACAACGGATAAATTTGTTTTTTGTGGTCAATATAATGCATATAACGGCACATACATTTATATCTATAGTTGGATGACATTACATTAAACAAGCATATCGGCCGCGGCCTTTGTGCCGGTGCGGCCTATACCATATTTTTTATTTCTAAAATGGTTAAAATGAGAGGGTGCGGCCTATCCAGTGCAGCGACTTATTGTCCGGAAAATAAGGTATTCACCGACAGAACTAATCGTAATCCAATCTATGGTATCTGTCAGGTGTGTTAAAATGTATTTAGAACTATCCTGTTACACAATGAATCAACGGTTCAGACATGTAAAAAAAAGCATATTCCATCATGTATTTCCTGTAGAAATGATATCTTGATCTAAAGGCCTATTTATAAAGAATAATATTGCTTATCATTTTTTGTAACGATATTTTTCAACTTCTCAAATCAAAATGCGCCTTATGCCTTTGTACCACTCCTTTTTTATTCTGCTTTCAGCAAATTTAAGTTAATTCGTCCCAGCAAAACCATCAGCTGCATAGTCATCAAAAACATATCAGTATAATGATATTAATTATTAAGAGTAGATTGTGGTAAAGTAACGGCAAGGACTTTAGAGCCACTGATATTTTTTTCTGCAGATCAGTTTTTGTGGGTGACTGTATTGTATCCCTGGGGTGATATGCAGCTATTTGGTCAAATTCAATTATATTTATTGTATATAGAGGGCACCGGCCACTGTACAAGTACATATACAATCAAAACACATTTTGTTTACGCGTAGGTATTATATTTACAATAGTATGAGATATCTAGTTTTGCATTACTAAACAGTATCAAGGCTGACCAAAACTAGCAAGAAACCCTACTCAAATTACAGTTAGAGCAAAATATAAATCAGATTAATGGATATAATTTGAATCCATTCTAAGCCATATTCAGCTTATGAGATTCAAAAATCAAAGTACTACGAATCTTAATTATACATTATACATACATACATACACATACACGTACACCTACATTTGTATGTATACTTATACCTTGGTGTATATATGTTTATTCAGACACTTTCACGTAGCTGTATACGTTATATGGATATCAAGCTAAAACTATCGTCAAGCAGTTATTGGCTCTGAAAATCGGAACTGCAGAATGAAATATCATAGTAATTTATCGTTCTTGTTCTTCTATAAAAGCTTTTCATATCGAAAATGCATAATATATGAACATTGCCAAATTTCGAATAACATTTTTCGGATTCGAAGACATTATCTTATAGAAGGAAAACCGACATGACGGACGAGAATAATCGTGGTCTACGAATCTTAATTATACATACATACACGTACAGGTAAATCGACATTTGTATGTATACCTATAACTAAACTGATTTGGCAGACGAGTATAATTGTAGTCTAAGAATCTTAATTATACATACATACTTACACGTACAGGCACACCTACATTTGTATGTATACTTATACCTGGATGTATATATGTATATTAAAATGCTTTCACTTAGCTGTATACTTTTTATAGATATATAGATATAATAATTATCAAGCCGTTATTGGCTGAGAAAATCGAAACCACATAATGAAATATTATAATGTTTATCATTCCTGTTTTTCTTAAAACTTTTTCGTTTCGAAAATGCATAGTATGTGAACATTGCCAAATTTCGAATATTATTTTCCTGAACAGAAGACGTTATATTATAGGAGGAAAACTGATTTGGCAGATGAGTATAACTATGGTCTATGAATCTTAATTATACATACATACATACATACACGTACACTTACACCTACATTTGTATGTATACCTATACCTGGATGTATATATGTATTCAAACACTTTTACATAGCTGTATACGTTTTATAGATATATAGATAAAATTATCATCAAACAGTTATTGGCTAAGAAAATGGAATCCACATTATTGTAAAAGGAAAACTGATTTGGCAGACGAGTGTAATTGTGGTCTATATATTTTTCCCTTAAATCGGCATATAATGGGCATAGTAGAAGAAAATGTAACTCGTCCTCCACCTCACCCTCACAATATATACAAAATCTGTAATCCTTCGGGATATTATAGTGCCGTCCAGTTTCTATCATAAGGTTGTGTGAGGAATTTCTAAAATTAGAGAGACAGGACCTAAATTTCTTGACATCTACAATACTTAAGTAAGATTCAAGACCAAAACTTTGCTTATAACTTGAATAAGGGATTAGCTTTCTATTTTCTAAGCACGCCTTTCTCCACTCTTGTAGGTAAATATCCTTTAGACGTTCTGTATATTGGTATAAAAAATATTTTTCGTTTGCAACTGTTTGCTCCTACCATACATGTCCAAAACCATTTCTGTAAAGATTCCTCCTTACGGATGTTACCTAATTAACATAACTTAATCTATCATAGTGAAGTAGCATTTTATAGGACATTTTAACAAATCGAGACTCCGGCAACCTTAGAACTCTAAGCCAATATCTTGTTACTTTTTTAGAACTCATAATCTGCATAGGGAATCTGCCTGTGTCACCTAAAATTGAGACATTACATGCGTCCATATTAACATTAAGTAAACGCTTACAGGCATATAGTTGCACTTGTTCAATACAGTTCATATACTGCAGACCCCAAATCTCTGAACCATAGAGCATGATCGGACAAACTTTCGAATAAAAAACTTTAAAAAACGTTTTGACTGGTACATATGGGATTTTAGTGAACGATTGGAAAAGAAAATCAAAACCTTTTTGGCTTTCAATGCCGCGCTTTCTGACATTTCATACATGGACAAGGTATTCGAAAAATTAATTCCAACATATGAAAAACTAGATAAAACCTCAATCTGTTCGCCATTGTAGGTCCAACTTTCTTTTCTAGATAATGCACCTCCGTGCTTAAAAACTACTATTTTTGTTTTATTTATATTAACTTTCAGCTTATAATCATTGCAAAATTTCTCCAAAATATTTAATTCCTTTTGTAAACCGTTAATAGTGTCTGATTTGGTCAAGGCAAAGGGTTTGTTTTCTGAAAATCCTGTTTCAAACCCTGATTGCACTGTCAGTTATGTAGGAGTATTCTTGAGCAATGCACACTATACCCATAGGCTAGCACTGGATGAAATATTACTAACAAAAGATGTCTATGATAATAAGTAAGCTGAATTGCTGTGGAAAGCAACATAAAACTTTCTTCAAACTACATGTAAAATATATAAAGATTTACGAACTTGATTCTTTGAAAGCTCTCAGTCTTTAATTTCTTCCTTGATCAATGCAAGTTACCACTGGTTGTTTATAGCTTTAATAGAACAATACTGTGTTGTATTGTCTATATAGGTGTGATTTCAATTCAAATACCAGTGTCAGATAGTGATTTTAACAAATGGACAATAATTTTTAACTAGACTTTTTTTTTGCCTTATCCTTTTTGATCATACTATGACTATTTTGGACTAATCAATTGTTGTTTTAATTTCCTTTCAAAATTACATGTATTTCAGTCGTATCAGGCTTGCGACTCACTTTTTCATGTATTTTTTCTCGGTTTCACACGTAGTTCATACTTTGGATGTGCATTGCCTTGCCCATAGACACTCCCATAGAAGTAAAACATTATCTTGGGTGAGTATCAAACCCTATACCTTATGATTACTTATTCAACACCTGAAACACTGAGCCACCCATGACACCTCAAAGCTCTTTAGGGGTTCCATTTTAACGTAGCTTCTACATGTTTACAAAACTTTTAAGTTGTTTTCTGATTTTGTCTAAGTGTGTTTATCCATGAGAGTAAAATGATAAAAATGTTTTGATGAACTCCTTATTTTAATAATCGAAGGTTGCAACAAATTCATAGCCCAAGATGTCAATAAGGCAACATTGCTTTAATTATAGAAAATTCCATCAGTCCATTGGTCAGTCTGTTTGTCTATCCATCCATTCCTCAATTAGGTCCAATTAAATGGCAATGAAAAAATAAGGGGAAAGTGGTGTCTGATATGGGACTGGAACGTGATACTTCTGGCTAACAGGGCATTGATGTACATGTAAACTTGAAGGCAACAAAGTTGATATAACAATTCCTACTTTCTGTTTGTTAAGTCCATTGCTGAAGAACATCTGCCAACACACAAAACTTAAGCTTCTCAACATTTTCATCAACCAGAACTGCTGCCGCAAAACTGGGCTCCAACACTATACCCCTGCCCTAGCTGGTGATGTACGAACTGAGCGATCCGGACCACCCTATATGACTCAGTGCTACCCACCGATTTTCTGTGTTAAAGGGGACTTTTTTGAGTTTTGTTCTTCAAATTATATTTTTTGTTAAATACGGATATATATATATTTTGTTAAACACAGATGAATACTACAAAAAGAGACTTTTCTCTGCTAACGTACAGACATTGGCCTGCCTGTTACATTCGCTAAAAAAGTGCAAATTGGGCATTCAAATTAAAGTGTAGTTAGATTAAAAAACTCTGAATCTAGACCTGGATATACCCCCTATAATTTAAAGGCATTTGGTTGGGAGATTTACTTCCATCAAAGGAGAAAAAACCTCTAGCGATGCTCGCCTTTAGGCTTTGCCTGTATTCATATTATCATTAGCATTATTATAATGTCATGATAATAGTAGTAGTAGTATACATGTAGTTGTGGTAGTGGTAGCAGTAGTTGCTGTTTTTGTTGTTGTTATCATCACTATTCTACATCAAAATACATTACATTTGTACATTGTATTTAAAGGTATCTATGATATCAAATTTGTGTACACGGCGATTTTTAACATGCCGCCCTCGACAACTGCGTACTTTTGCTGTAAATGTGGACAAAGATCAGCTAACGCATCTGCGTTGCCTAAGCTACGTCCTCACTTTCCGCTATTTTATATTATGTGATTTGCATATAGAACAACTTTCACTTCTATAAACCGTTTTACATCAGTATACTGGTATACCCTACATCCTTATAAAGAGTTGAAGGAAATATTGTTCCTTGTGATCGATTTCGCATTGAACTCATTATTAAATGTAGCCTGCATCGGGTGCAAAATTTGTCTATGAAAACAAATCTCCTGAAAATAAATATACCTAGTAAAACTAATGGTTATTATTTACTTGTAAGCATTTCAAAGGATGTATCTGTACCTTTTTGTAACTACACAGGCATTGTATCTTTTTTCACGTTATAGATAGAAATACCCTTCCTTTTCATGCCCTCTCCACTCCACTTTCTATCCCAACCCTACAGAATCTATACTTTCAAGGTCCGATCATAATATCTGATTTCTATATCATGTAAAACTATTGTAGTTACCATACCATATGTTTTACATACATGGAACAAATAAAGATTTTGTATGTGTGTATTAATATTCAAGTGAAAAATAAATAAATGAATATATTTACCAAAAGTTTGTTTGCGATAAAAGATGTTATACGCTTCTTCTTTCCTCAAATAGGTCCAAACTGTTCTACAAAATGGTTTAGTCGTCTACTCAATAATGATGGTAACTCAGTAAGTTACATATTGACCTCGTACATCGGTCATTCTGTAAAAGAGAGACTCTAGGTGTTACATGAAGCGCGTGCTCAGGTCTTTCTTATTACTAAGCAAGCTAAAATTCCCAGATAGATCTTAAGTTTCAGTGTAGTCTGATCCTGATCTATGCCGTCCGTAGAGATATGACTTGAAAAACGTATTTGTTAACTCCTTAGTTGTCGTACAAAATATGACAGATCCCTGATAAAATAGCGAGGTAGACGATTTGTTCCGAACCAAAGCACGACTGTTTCTACACTATTAAACACTTTGAAGGCAAGACCGCTTTTCGGCAAATACTTCGAATAAAATGATAACTTTGAATTACCACGTGCTCGAATAATCAATATTTCATTAGCCATGATGGTCATACTTTTTTTAGCGGATTTGCTATATAGCAAATCCGCTTACTGTGATCGTTTTGACCGGAACCAAATACATCATGCGTAACGACGCATGCGCGCTCATTTTCAGTTTTGCATGGCTGGTAATGGGACGAACAAAGCAGATCTACAAATGATATTCAGCTCTGACTTTGAACAAATCATAAAAACCATGTTTGATTCCTTTTTCAAAATTTCGTCAAAACTACAAAAATTGTCAGTTTGAAATACTTTACATACTAAAACAATGTTCGTTCTTTTTTTTTTCATTAAATATTGCCATATGCGTATGAACATTGTTTACACAGACTGCCACCCCCCCTTTTCATTCAAGAAATGTTCATTCAAAACTTGTGTCGTTCACTGCCGAAATAAACAAGGAGATTAAGCAATAATTTTCTTAATGAGACTACATTTTTCAACTTTGCATTATATCAAATATCTTTAACTGTTCAGATAGCTAGCTAGAATTTGGCCGTAAATAATTTAAAACCCTTTCGATAACGAATACGTAGAACGGTTGAACTAAAATTCCAAAGCGCTTGAATACGCTGTCCCGGTATAGACTCCAAAGAGCTCGCGTACGCTATAACAAAATGGATCTAAAAGTAACTATAAAGCGTTTTGGTAAATAATCAACAATAAAAATCAACGAATAATAAAGCGTGTAAGTATATTGACAGGAATGATAATCAACTCGTAAGATGATGAGCCATTTTCAAGCTGCAAACAGCCGGGGTATTCCGGTACAATTTATGCCGGAACTACTTTAACTCAAACGCTTTGGAATGCTTTCAACTTAAACGCTTTAGAGTTTTAGATCCACGAAACAGAACCCATAAAAATCGATTCGGCACCTTGTTAAGTACTGCCCTTCGTACACTACTATCGATGGATTTCCGCATTGTTTGAAACATTTCTGTGAAACGTTTAAAGAAATGAAGATCGTGTAGTCTATAAAAAAAAAAAATATTTGACGTTTGATTTATGCAAGACTGCTTCCAAGATTTCTCTCCAGTTATCGATGGGACATAAATCTTTCGTTCAAAAACTGCCCCGATCAAGTATGGACCCGTGACATAAATGTATATTCTCAGTCAACTAGACATCCACTGACTTAACCTAATATCCTGGACTTTAAAGGGTAACTCCAGACCAAAGCTATTTTTGGATATAAGAATCCTTAAATAAAAACAATCTTAAAATTGAAAACAATATTTCAATGTCTTTCGTAAAAAGAGAGTTATAAGCGAAAATGTGGTTTGCACACCTGTGCGAGTTTGTGAAATTTTCGATAAACCGGATGTGACGTAGGAAGTGTGACCCACACATTTATTTCGGCTTCTGTGTACTGTTAATTTGCTCTGATACTGACTTTTTTCTCATAACCTTATCCTCCCTCATGTCGGGAGACGATTTTTTTTTTGTCACAAAGATCCCTATCGTAAAACGGGTGCCGAGTTTAAGCACTATTTCGAGCCAGGAGATGACCATTTATTCGTCAGTCTGCTGTCTGTCTGTCTAAACCGAATGACGTGGCTTAATATCAGATTTACCATTAATCCTCAACAGGTTAAATAAACCTTTATGCCGATTGCAAAAATTCGAATACTGCTAGTTTTTGGAGATAGATATCTCCGTATTGGACACTGTGCATAAGATCAGATTGCACGTTCTGTGCAGTCTGATCTTAATACACATTGTTCGAAAAGATCATTGAGTGGCGATCACCAGCCATGGGGCCACACAGAAATTGAAATGGGGCAAGAAATCAATGGTAAATTCACTGTTGATTATCCATCTTTTTCCTACTACTGAGAGAGAGAGAGAGAAAGAGAGAGCGAGCGAGAGAGAGGAGAGAGAGAGAGAGAGAAAGTTGGAGGGTAGTTAAAATAGAAATTCGGCAAGCAGATTATGGGATTGTTTTTTTTTCTTTTAAGATGGTATGAATGAGGAAAATACAAAAGTTATGACATTCGACTTACCCATTTAACCTGTGTAAAATTCCAAATTCCATTTACATTTTATAAGAAAAAGGGTTCAATATGATCGTGAAAACAAAAGAGTAAATTTGCACATGACATGTTTATGACACGTGCTTGTTAACCTCCAGCTGCAAAAAAAATATGTGAGACCCTGACGGTGCGATACCAACATCAAAGTGGCGCCGAATTAACCCTCTGCCCCTTTACATTGATGGAACACACAGTTCTTTTCTTTCTCAAAATAAAAAGCTGTCGGACTAAACTTTTGTGTAAAGTTTGTAATAAATTTTTAATTTACGCTGCATCTGCTATCTCGTACATGATTACAGCGAGAAATACGGAAGAAGAAAGTTAAATAATTTTTGTCTACGTTGGTATTTTCTTTTAAATTTTACGCCTAACATGTCTCAGTATTTAGGAAATGGACTGACCCTGTATTTTGCAGACGATCAAAAACGTTTACTGCTTGATATGGAGGGCAGAAAGGCAGGAGGCAATTCAGACAATATTTTAACGTTGTTGTTGATAAAAGAAATAAATTTGAAATTGTGACAATAACACGTAGGAAAATAAATGAAGATCAAGTGAAACAAATGGATTCAACTTAAACGGCAAATTTAGGATGTGTGCTGGATTTAATGTTGTTTGTGAATGTTAAAGAGAGGATATGATTTCTACAGTAGATCAAGGCTTTTAATTCTTCCCAAGCTGAAGGAGACATGTGAAATGCTGACATTGACAGTATAGATTAAGATCAGACTGCACAGGATGTGTAGACCGTTCAATGATCGACGGTGTCCTATATTTGGTAGAAACAGCCTTAGAACTGTACTCGAATGATTTCCTTCACACATTGCAACGTTCCTTCTACCACTTAGTAGAAGAGACTTTTGGCATAATTCATCTATCTTGAGTTATTATTTCTTTTCTTGTAATATTTATCTATCAAAATTCGTTCATGAGACAGTGGTATAATTGAAATAACTTCAAGAAATGAATTTCAAAATAGTTTTGTTCCCCACTAGAAGAATAACTTTTGCTTTTCATAAGTATTACTCGAATAAATTGACCTGAAATTGATCTTTATGCAAAGAATAATTAAAGAGTGAATATTTATATCATCGGGTATAATCGGGTATAATAGGACGGTACGGAAATTCTGTTAACGGTAAATGTCGTATTTGACTCTTACTGTGCCATAGTCAAAATAAGAAGCTTTTGCGGATAACATAGATCAAGATCAGACTTCACATAAAGTGCTTCTTGGATCTATGTCACCTGGCACGTATTACCAATTTAAACCAACAAAATCATGTTTATTTCAGATAGTTTAAGTATTCTTTAAAGACACGATGAATCTATTAGCCGCATAAAGAGTTGAAAAACGTGCACAAAGTTCCGCATTCAGACGACAATAGCCGAAGCTAAGTTTGGACAATAATTCAAGCGTGTAATATATGGTAATAGAGGTCATTCATTTCATGTCAATTTGTTCGAGTAATACTATCACCACTAGGCTAATTCATTTAAAATTTCTTTCCTACGATTGTAGCAAGATGTAAAAGCGATAGAGATTGAAATTTTGCAGTAGACAAGTGATTGAAACGTGATAAAGCGATTGATATCTTTACAAATTTCATGCAGTTTTCTCAGTTTTCTGCGTTAGTTCATATATAGCGACTATATCTTCTCACACTTGTGACGTCACGGCAGACTACCGGAAGTCACGATTTTTTCAATTAGCGACTTTTAGACAGGTGAAAATCCGAAGTTTAAACCTCTATATCTCGTGAAGTAAGCATCACAGAACGCTCAGATTTTTTTTGTTAACATACTCTAGTATAGTTTTATCCGGTTTTGAAATAAAAATTTTGGTCTAGATTTGTCACGTTTCATGCAAAAGAATAAAAAAGAATGCAGAATTTGAAGATAGATGTATGATAAAGGGTCCACAGGAATGCATCTATACGTCTTACTATTTGGACATGTAGATTTAAGTTCTTTGATATATTTTTTATGCTTGGGGATTGAAGTACATGTACACAGAGCAAATTGAACATATTTGTACTTTATTTAATAAAGTACATATTTATGATGAACTGCTTCTCAACCCATATTAGAGACAGTTCTGTGCTTAATGTAAACAGCAAGTAATTCAAACCCAGAATTAAAGTATGCCTATAGTTTTTATAGTTTTATAGAGGGACCAATTCCTTTAACCCTTAGGCTGCTAAGTACTACTCAAGGACCTTTTGCGGACAGTATAGATCAAGATCAGATTGCACCAAACGTGCAGTCTGATCTCTGATCTATACTGCCTGGACAGGAGGTATTTTTTCCCCCAAAAATGACTTTGAAATAGAAATATTTGGATTTGTACTATCGAATTGAAAGTTTCATTTTAGCTATGTAAAGGTCAATTTTTACTTTGCATGGCAACTTCTCACACAGAGGGTGATCTTGGTCCATTCTGGCTGCTTTAGTGCTTTCAGCTGTACCCAGGGTAGGGATTTATAGATATATAAAAACAAATAATTTCTGGACTATGTTCTTCCAGGTGATAAGTGATGATTTTAATTCTTTTCCTTAGACCATAAAAATGGATCCACTGAAAACTGCATTGGATGTAATGAATAGCCTTTTTACCATGTTAGATTCTAATATTGAATTTCAAGTATCTCATAATGCTACATCATGTTTGTTTTTTTTTTGCACTTGTCCCTGCAATGGTTCAATTATGTAGTATAACTCAAATTCACAAAGACGTGGCTCAAAACTTCAAAAAGAAATCTAGATCTATATTTAAATGAATAAAACTTACATAATCACTGACAAAATTTCAAAATCCCATCACACTTTAACTGTAATTTTCAATATTAATTGAGACTTAAGTCCACTTTTTAGATTGTACTTATTCACACCTGAATAGAAATAGACCCAAGAATGTGAGTTTGCATAATACATGTAGGTCTCTTATGTTTTATGTGGTACTCATAAAATGAACTTGAAATTATGAAGTACATGTATTCGTCCATTTTTATAGTTAAGTGTAACACCAGCTTTTTTTTTTGGAAACTGTGTATGATAATCTAAGTTCAGACTGCACAGAATATGAAGTCTAAGCTTGAATCTGTAAGCCTATGATTTTTTTTTTTATTTTCATTTTCACCAATATATAGCGGTGAAAGGACATAATCTTGTTCATTTATTTAGTGAGGTTCTGTAAGACTGGCTGATTGGTGAAAGTGTAGGATGGGTTATTCCGGGTTTTATCCTCACCTAGTTGCCAGGATTTTGTAGGAGTGCCTATGGACAAGACACTGCGGAGAACCAGCCGTGCCCTAGTAACCCAAGCGGTATACAAATAATTGAGTTGTTGTCACTGTTGGACTGAAATAGTGTTGAAACTAATGTAACCACCAGATATCAGTCAAACGTCAAATTACTCTTGAAGATAGTTACAATCTATTTCATGTTTTGTGGCAGTGCATGAGTTAACCTTACTTTCCTTTTGTGAAATCATTATTTTCTTGACTTGAGTCTTTATAATGATACAAAGTGAATTTTCATTTATGTAACAGAAGGAAGGTGTATTCAGTATTGATGAATTACACATGGCTTAAATCTTTCAGACTATTACATAATATCTTTTAGTTCAGAAGTAAAACCAAGAATATTCTTTTAGAAAGAAAGAAGAAATCATTGTATCTGAACAATCAAATTGTTGGTTCTAGTTTGATTTTGTATTTCATTTTGAAATTAATAGTTTCAAGTTGTGTAGTAATTAGGAAGAAGCCCTGAAGGGATTCCTAGGTGTTAAAGTCATGGAAAGGACAATGTGCTTTCAGTAAGAAGTTACATACAAAATGCTATTGTTTCTATTTCCCTGAGAGGACTCCAGTGTTTTTTTTTTAACTCTTTACCACACAACAAAAGTTTAGACTTGTCCAAATGGAAAGCACTTGCTGATAACAGAATCGATGTGACTCAAAAAATGAATTTTATCTTTGGAAGGTCAGAAGACATAGTAGGAAAAGGAAAAATGCTGGTTACCAGCATTTTCTTTATTTCCAAATTCTTTTTAAAAGCCTTCTTCCTCAGGATTGTTAAAAGTCAGGATTGACTGGTAAGGGGTTAAACTAAACCATACTAGTTTCAAAGCAATACATGCTTTATACATCAGAATGAGGACAGTTTGTTTGCTTTGTAGCAAGAGTAGATTAAAATCAGACCACTTAACATAGTAAAATTCCACTCCTATAGGCAAACCATTTTAGATTTGAATTGTTTGCATATATATGATTATACCCACTATATAGAAGTTTAGAAAGTGTTGTTTTTATAAAGAGCGAAGCTCGTTTTGCGGTAACACCGTTCTAGATTTTCAAAAATGAAATTCCGACTTCGTTCTGGGTTTTAGTCTAAATCTAAATAGGGATGACTTAAAAATTGAGTGTCTTCCGGTTAGTCGCACAGCGTCACACGTATGACAATCTTTCGCACAAGTACCTGATTGGTCAAAAATGACAAAAATTATCTACCGATCGGATGATTACTTAAAAATCATTATCAGTTTAATGAGTACAGATTATCTAATTTCTTACTTACTTTCAGCGTGTTAAGCTAAAAAATAATGACGTCATTAATCATGCTATTCTTAGGTCATGCACGAGCCGTTTTTCGCGGAAAACATTGTGTCGAAGAAATCATGACTAAACTAGTTTTTTTGGCTTTTTCAAAATACCATTTACAGAGAAAGCCGGATTTATGATCTGTAAAAAGGGGGCTTAATGCATTTGCAAAAAACCAGCTAACCTGGGTCAAAACTCTTTGCTAGATCTATTTTTCAACATTTTACATGTCAAAGGACCAGTTTGCATGCCTTTTGATTCAGTCAGTTATCATACAATATGGATGTATAATGATGTGATGACTTGCTTGGTATCATACATCACAGAGATGCATTAAACCCTCTTTTACCGCAACATGGCTCAAATATATTTAGATCTATTTAATGTTACGAAAGCTTGTTAATAGATCGAAAAGTTTGGCGTATTTTTGCCATAAGTTGGATACCTATCCGAAAACTTGGCAATTTTCTTTCCTAGGATTGATGATAGATCTAGATCTAGTCATTGCGACAGAATTCATTCCTGTCTCTGCACTGATCACTGTTTCAACGACGGATGTGTAGGAAAGCAGATGGGATGAAAAAGGAAAGCCACATAGTCTATAATCTGATTTTAGCGATCTAAGCACTCTGATTGTAAAGAAACTCCAGGTAAAACGTGGGTAGACCTGTGCACTGGCGATTCCTTTTGTGTGTATATTCATTGCGGCGGCAAGTGCTCCTACCATGCATTCCTGAAGTTCCTTTTACCAGTACTCTGCTCAACACTAGTATTCTTCCCAACCTACTGACGGATTCCTCGTAAAAATCAAAGTCTCTCTAATATAGATCTAGATCTACATGCGGTGAGGAAATGTTCCCATAAGATGGTCTTTACATGTTGACCAATAATCATTCCATGATATCTTTTCTGGACATAACTTAACGAAATTGTCAAGGAACTGTCTTTATTTTGTTCAGGAAATTAGGGACAGTTCGCCCTATTTCACATGTATAAATCTACGAAAGAAAAATGCTTTCTACTTTTGACAACGCTCAAAATTAGTTTTGGCAAAGACAGAATTCGAACTCAAAACCCTTTGATTTCAAGATCAAGAATCTAGCTCGTCATTCGAATAAATAGATATTTGTTCCACAAATCATTCACGTCGCTCGTATTGAGGCTTTGCCTTTTTCATATTAGTCTGACTAGATTTGCAAAATGCTGTTTTAAAAATCAAGACCACGATATCCGAATACAGAAGTTTCAATATATTAAAAGAGTCTTGCATAATGATGCATAATAATGATTTTAGAAATGCTTAAAATGCTATGGTAAAGAAAAATATAGTCATAATGTTTATTGTATCTATTTAAGCGCACATGTTTACAAACCCTAGGGTGAGCTGTTAATATCTTCAATCTGACTTAAAGCATAATCTCAGACAAAAACCGCCTTCACTAGTTCATCTGAAAACTCTTGATTTTTAGTATAGCTAAATAAAGCTCGGCCAATTGGATAAGTTATTTCAAAAGTTTTTCTGAACATCCTTCAAAATGGGATAATATAGCCACACTTACCTACTTAAGTTAACACACACTATATTCTTTATGGTGTTATAGAATGGGCAAAAAATGACTTTAGTAAGAATTAAAAATATAAAAAATCTGTTTGTCTACCAGTGTTTTCAAAAACTTAAGAGCTACATTTTGTGAGGCTGACAGAAATGTCAGATAAAGATTAATTGAATGGTGTTTAATGTTGCTTTCAACATTATTTCAGTCATATAACTGCAACAGCTAGCTTATTTATGTATGTCTGGGTTTCTGCAGTACTAGGCTAGGACTCTGAAGTGTCTTGCCTAAGGACACTACCACAGAAAAATATGGTGCTTCCAGTGAGGCTGGAACCTAGGCCATCAGGTAACATGGTCTAAACTTTACTGGTAAGTCATGCAGGACTCCAGATCCACATTTAATTTTTGTTTTTTAATAAAAAATGGTAATCAAATGGATGCTATTTTGTTATTCATTCCTTCCCCATATGACAAGTGTGAGGCTCTTTAAATGTAACTGCAGACAACAATTCAGAAATTGCTACAAATGAGCTGAAGTTCACTCATATTATTGAAAACACTGTTGGAACAGGAGAAAATACTGTTTACCAGAATTCTGTCCCTGTCCCATGCTGCTTTCAATTTCCTATTTCTTTCAGGTTTATTAAGATGAGTGTGCAGTAAAGTGTTAAACCCCAATCAAAATTTTCTCCAGATCCAGTTGTCAGATGCCAAGGAAACCCGACATGGATATGTTGTATACTGGTCTATCCCACACATTGATATAAATGCATAGCTTGTGTTTGTATAAGGGGACACTTATACCGTCTTGCTATAGAGCTAGCTTTTGTAGCAATGTGGTAGAGCGTTTGCCTTGGAAGTTGGGACCTACAGGTTCTGGGTTCAATCCCAGCCTTTGGGGGGCTATTTAACAGAACTGTTACAGATACATGTAATCAGCATATAGAATACCGTACGGTTTGTCCAAACATGGCCTATATTTGACCCTTGAATTTTGTGTCATACAAAGTTAAATTGGGTGAATTTTTGAGAACTTTTCTTTTTTTAGTCCTTTAACACACAATAAATTCTATGTTTTATGAGTCCTGTGTAAAAGGGCTTTTGAAAACAGTGTTTGAAAACAAGACATCTGTATTTCATTTCTTTTTTCTTTCAGATTTTTTTCTACCCTTTACAATTACAAAACACATAATCTGATAATCTGAGGGCTCCATATTTATCGAATTGTTTGTTAATGCTCTGAATAGGGAGCTATTTAGTGTAAAGGCCACAAATCAAATTTTTTTGTAAAAGACCAATAAATACTACCAGATATATATTTCTTTTCATATAAAATGTAAAGTTAAATTCAGTAAAATGATGCAATTTTGGGCGTCTGATAATGGAATTGTAGGCTACTTAAGCAGTAGGTCACTCTGTTTATTCTTATTACACCAGATATGATGTCTTGATACTGATTTAAATATAAATCCTTGTAGAAGGCGCATGTTATTGATTAAGTACCATTCCCACAAGGCCTTCCAAAACTGTGACATGAAATCTAATAATACCCAAAGAGGCTGTGTAGCCCATTAAAGGCCCAGTAAAAGCTGAAATATCAAAGCAGGTGTAATAGTACATTTTAATTTAAATCATACCATTTAAAAGTATGGAAAATATTGTGGAGATGACATTCTGTTATTGTGTGGTCTGGCCACATGTTAGTCGCTGGCAGAAAAAAGAATTTTAAAATCAGGCAAAAAGTAAACAAAAGACAGCTACCTGGCAGGGTTTAACCTAGTTTTGAAATTAATTTCTCCGTCAGCAGCTAACAGTTGGAGCAACTGTACAATGACAGATTGTCATCTTCATAATAATTTCCATACTTTTAAATGTCATGATAAAAATTCAAATACATTTAAACACACACAATTTTGCACTCCAAGACAAATGTCTGTGCCAAATTTGAAAAACCTAGGTCAATTCTGTGTCTAGTTATCATCCAGACAAAGTTTGGTCGATATATCAACATGTTGACGGTCACTGTGACCTTGACCTTTGACTGATTGACCTAAAACTCAATAGGGATCAACTGCACTCCAAAACGCATGTCTGTGCCAAATTTGACGACCCTAGGTCAATTCTGTGTCTAGTTATCATCCGGACAAGGTTTGGTCTATATATCAACATGTTGACGGTCACTGTGACCTTGACCTTTGACCGATTGACCTCAAAATCAATAGGGATCATCTACACTCCCAGACGCATGTCTGTGCCAAATTTCACGAACGTAGGTCAATTCTGTTTCTAGTTATCATCCAGACAAGGTTTGGTCTATATATCAACATGTTAACGGTCACTGTGACCTTGACCTTTGACCGATTGACCTAAAAATCAATAGGGATCAACTACACTCCCAGAAGCATGTCTGTGCCAAATTTCACGAATCTAGATCAAGTCTGTGTCTAGTTATCATCCGGACAATGTTTGGTCTATATATCAACATGTTGACGGTCACTGTGACCTTGACCTTTGGCCGATTGACCTCAAAATCAATAGGGATCATTTACATTCCAAGACGCGTGTTTGTGCCAAATTTGACAAACCTAGGTCAATTCTGCGTCAAATTATCATCCGGACAAGGTTTGGTCTATATATCAACATGTTGACGGTCGCTGTGACCTTGACCTTTGACCGATTGACCTCAAAATCAATAGGAATCATTTACACTCCAAGACGCATGTCTGTGCCAAATTTCACGAACCTAGGTCAATTCTGTTTCTAGTTATCATCCGGACAATTTTTGGTCTATATATCAACATGTTGACGGTCACTGTGACCTTGACCTTTGACCGATTGACCTCAAACTCAATAGGGATCATTTACACTCCAAGACGCATGTCTGTGCCAAATTTGACGAACCTAGGTCAATTCTGTGTCTACATGGGCTGTCCAAAAATAGCGTAGACAAAGGCACTGTTTACAAAATAGATTCAGCAAGTTTCGGAATTCTTTACAAGAGCTTTGTGCATATATGTGTGAAATATAAACTAACTACCTTCAGAATTGCCCAATCTATCACGAATTAAAATAAGCTACCCTTACATACCCGGCGCACACTAACGTCAACGTGATGACGTCCCTAGAAAACAATTTATTCTTTTTCAAAGTACTTTCCATGGTACTTGATGCATTTACGGTGGCGTGTGACCTACTTACCGTATACGTCTTCAAACCACTTGCTTTTCAAATTACTCAACACTCACAGAGTTTCCTGTCGCAGTTCATTGAAGTTTTCGAATCTATGTACCCGCAGCTGAAACTTTAAATAGGGGAACAAAGCAAAGTCTAGGGGTGATTAGTCTGAACTGTAGGGCGCTGCTCCTCTTCCATCCGTCAACAAATCTCTTGTGCCATTTAAATACAAGAGATCTTGACACAGATTTGAATTTTTCTGTAGCGTGCAGTTTGCGTAGTGTTTGTGTAAGAGTCATATCTAATTGTACACAATATTCGATAACATTCCGCTGCGCAGCCATTTCGTTTGACGTCGCCATTTTCAGCATGTTGGAATTAACCACCGCACTAGGTTTTGTTCTATAACTTTAATCAAAATAACAGGAAGTAAGCATCCTTCGGTGTAATGATGTCAAATGCAACGGAGCAGATCCACGTCGAATGATTTCCCGTAATTATGACCATGTTTGGAATTATAGACATGTAAAGATGTAGCATGTTCATAAAATCCAGTCACATTTTTGGTGTGCGCCGGGTTAGGTACCCTATTCGTGTAAGTAACTTCATAAAATGTACTATTTGCGATCTTGATTTTTTATTTTATAGGTGAATATGCACAAATGACTAACGGATACAACATGCAAATTTTACTGAAATCTGACGTCGGGTTCCATAAAAAATAGTGTTGTCCACGCTATTTTGGGACAGCCCTCGTAGTTATCATCCGGACAAGGTAAGGTCTACCGACCGACCGACCGACCGACATTAGCAAAGCAATATACCCCCACTTCGTTGAAGGGGGGCATAATAATAGCATAAAAAAACATCAAATTGTTGGATCAAATTACTACTCTAATAAGTAGTAAAAAAACAGTTGCTGCGCAGCGCACTTGGTAGAACAACTTCGACTCCCATTGCCCTTGCTTACCCTACTATTTACTTACATATTATACATGTATTGTATATGATAAAAAAAAAAAAAAAAAAAATTAATTACATCAAATCATAGCTTAAAACTGTTCAACAAATTCGCTTTTTAGGACTTTCAGTCCTTTGATTTGTATTGGATACGAGTATACCTAATTAACCCCTAGGCTGTTAAGGGCGACTAAATGACCTTTTGCGGACAGTGTAGATCAAGATCAGACTGCACAGAACGTGCAGTCTGATCTTGAATCTACACTTTCCGATAAGGAGATGTTTTTCTCCAAAAAAATAAATTTGAAATTGCAACGTTCGGCTTTTTAGTATCGGTTTGAAAGTTTCATCAGACTTATTCAGTAGGCTAAGGCTTAATAATCCTTACCACGAAAAAAGTCAACAGCAGAAAGAATGAACCTGTTTACTGCGATTGTTCTGAACGGCAAAATACTTAATTTCCTTTGGCTTTTATACCCCAACCTCGTCGGAAAACAAGGGATTTTCTGGTTAGTCATACAAAAGTTCCATATGAATCTAAAAGACATGCATTTATTAATTGTATGAGAACAAAATAGGACAGACATATCTTTAATACTATCATTCAATGCCTAACTTTACTCATCTATAACAGTGTGATTCGTTCGACAAATTGGGACTCCCTAAAACGCTGAATTTTCTGCTGAATTCAGCAACCTGCTGATCAGCAGATATACACTAAAACGCTGAATTGCTGAATTGCTGAAAAATATATATATTATATTTATAAACTTTATTATGCATTGACATGTCTTTTATTAGAATTTATAAAATCATATTATTGATTTCTAGGGGGATTTTGTTTTTATTTTCTTTTTAATTTGATTTCTAGAGAAATGAAAGTTATATTAGGTATTACGTTGCTGAATTGCTGATAAAAATGAATGTATGATTTTAAATGCTTCTTTCAGAAAAAAAAAAAAACATAGCATTATTTTCTAATTGACATTTTTGAAAGTAAAACTATTTTATCTTTGATATTTGGGCCATTTCACGAGAAAAGTAGGTTTGAACAAGGTTTTGTCGCTGAATTGCTGATAAAATGAACCTTTGATTTTAAATGCTTTTTTATGTATTAACATATTATCATCATTATCAACATTATTAGTATTATTATCATTAGTAGTAGTAGTAGTAGGTTTTAATGCATGAGTTTGTTACAAGATAACACATTATAAAAAGTATTTTGTTTCGTGAGCTTACGATAATTGTGGGTAAAGGAGAAAATGCTGGTTTCAAGCATATTCTCCTTTTTCCACAATGTGTCGTACCCTGGCAAAGAGCTTCAGTTTATTGTGTCATTTTGGAGAATGCAGGAGCCTTGAATGTGAAAGAGTCTAGAAATTGTAGTATGGTAAAAGGTTAACTGGAAACCTGCTGGTTGTAATATTTATAACTTACAGTAGCACTGGTATACAATGTTACCACCTGCATCGGAATTATACAATGGTATTCAGTAGCGACATAAGTCATATTTTCACTCTCAGAAAACTTTCAACAATAAGAGAAAGTCGACATTGACAAATTCTAATTAGTAAATTTAATCATCGTGCCAGTATTGTTACTATTCTGTAAAGTATGCATACTGTTTAAAAGTGGAAAGTGTGCTTAACTGGAAACCAAGTTGTGATACTTGAAAAATCTGTTATCGTAGTATATTAAATATGATATTAAGGGCTAAAATTTTCTTTAAGCGTGCTGTCAGTTAACGTACTTGTCATCTCAATGATAACAGAGTTGGGAGATTTTTCAAGTAGCACAACTTGGTTTCTATTAAGCACACTTCCTTCTTTTAAACAGTATACCGACTTAACATGTTTTAAACAATTGACACTATAATCCAATCAGTCATAAACCAATTAACAGACCTGTCATATCATAAGTTACAGAGATAAGAGACTCTCCAAGTATGACAACCAGCAGGTTTCTAGTTATCCCTTAGACTGCTAAGCACGACTCAAGGACCCTTTTCAGACAGTTTATATAAAGATCAGACAGCACAGAACGGGCAGTCTGATCTTGGATGTACACTGTCCGTTAAGGAGATATCTTTTCACTGTAAATACTTTTGAAATAGCAAAATGTGGGTTTTTACTATAAGCTTAAAAGTTTTATTTTAGTTATTTAGCGGGATAAGAGTAAACCCTTTGCCAAAACACACTTTCTAGACCCTTCCAATTGAACGCTCCTGTATGCAACAATGTCGAAAATGATACAAAAAAAACTAAAGTTTTTTGCCAGGATACGACACACTTTGGAAAAAGGAGAGTATGTTTGAATCCTTTACCCACAATGTTTTTAAAAGCCCTTTCCTACAGGGTTGTTAAAAATCAGGATTGTGTGCAAAATGGTTAAATACTCTGCCTACCTTCAACAGTATGTCGACTTAACAGAATTAAAACAGTAATGGAAAGACTGATTGATTGATTGATTGCTTGATTGATTAGTGTTTTATGCGGCTTTCAACATTATTTCAGTCATATCAGAACGACACAGTTCATAAATTCATGTATTTCCTGGGTTTCACCAGTAATACGCTTAAGCTGTGTAGAGTCTTGCCCAAGGACACTCCCACGAAAAGCCCGGCGCATCCAGTGAGACTCGAACCAAAGGCCTCCAGGTCAAAAGCCCTACACTTTACCACTAAGCCACGCAGGATCCCAGTATTGGAAAGATAATCCAATCAGTGTGATAAATAGTAGTGGAGGGATTTAATATACTACGGTAACAGATTTTTCAAGTAGCACAACTTGGTTTCCAGTTAAGCACACTTTCCACTTTTAAACAGTATGCATACTTTACAGAATAGTAACAATACTGGCACGATGATTAAATTTACTAATTAGAATTTGTCAATGTCGACTTTCTCTTATTGTTGAAAGTTTTCTGAGAGTGAAAATATGACTTATGTCGCTACTGAATACCATTGTATAATTCCGATGCAGGTGGTAACATTGTATACCAGTGCTACTGTAAGTTATAAATATTACAACCAGCAGGTTTCCAGTTAACCTTTTACCATACTACAATTTCTAGACTCTTTCACATTCAAGGCTCCTGCATTCTCCAAAATGACACAATAAACTGAAGCTCTTTGCCAGGGTACGACACATTGTGGAAAAAGGAGAATATGCTTGAAACCAGCATTTTCTCCTTTACCCACAATTATCGTAAGCTCACGAAAAAAAAAAAAAATACTTTTTATAATGTGTTATCTTGTAACAAACTCATGCATTAAAACCTACTACTACTACTACTACTAATGATAATAATACTAATAATGTTGATAATGATGATAATATGTTAATACATAAAAAAGCATTTAAAATCAAAGGTTCATTTTATCAGCAATTCAGCGACAAAACTTTGCTCAAACCTACTTTTCTCGTGAAATGGCCCAAATATCAAAGATAAAATAGTTTTACTTTCAAAAATGTCAATTAGAAAATAATGCTATTTATTTTTTACTGAAAGAAGCATTTAAAATCATACATTCATTTTTATCAGCAATTCAGCAACGTAATACCTAATATAACTTTCATTTCTCTAGAAATCAAATTAAAAAGAAAATAAAAACAAAATCCCACTAGAAATCAATAATATGATTATATAAATTCTAATAAAAGACATGTCAATGCATAATAAAATTTACAAATATCACATATATATTTTTCAGCAATTCAGCAGTTCAGCGTTTTACTGTATATCTGCTGATCAGCAGGTTGCTGAATTCAGCAGAAAATTCAGCGTTTTAGGGAGTCCCCGACAAATTTACCTACATGTGGTATAATAAACCCTGTCTTACTGACCACCTCTATTTAACCTGTATAAAAGGAGCACTAGGGGACAAACGTAAACGTAAGTAATTAGGGGGTCAAATGCAGACATTATGAGTATTAATTTTTTTTTAGAGGAATCTGTCAAAGTTCCGGTTGCTTTCAGAAAATGTAAAGTAAAACTAGAACAAAAGTTGCAACAGTTTACATTTGGCAGATAGTGAGAAACAGGCATATAATAGGTTCCTAGAGAAGGCAAACATATTTAAATATACCTTTGGTGAACAAACACGTCTTAAGCATGCATATTTTGAACCTCCTTTTGATGCCTTTAAAAGTGGACGAGATGGAAATGGCACAATCCCGGCTTTTAATAACCCTTAGAAAGAAGCTTTTTTTTTTGTTTGTTTTTGTTTTTTATTTGAAATATTGTGAGAAAAAGGGAAAATGCTGATAACTAGAATTTTCTTCTTTTTCCACAATGTTTTCTACCATATCAAAGACAAATTTGATAATTTGAGCTACATATGATTTGTCGTTTGCAAGTGCTTTCATTTGGACAAGTCTACATTTTTGTCGTGCAGTAAAGAGTTAAACGCCTTTCACCAACACCTTTGCCATTATTGCCAGTTTAGACCAAGATCAGATTTCACAGAAGATGCAGTCTGATCGTTGATCTACGCTGTCGGCTTTGCTGAGACATTCTGGACGGGGGCAACCTTGAGATTTTTATTTTTGGTCCTATTTCTAGACTGCCAAAATGCAGGTTATATACAGGGTATCTGACTCATGACCTTGTGAATGCGAGTTGCGGCAAACTTTCTTTCCGGTGATTTTTCGCCTACCACCTCCGACGTATGTGAGAAAGAAGTCAAAGGCTTGAAAAGAAAGTTTTGTCAGTACTGGTGTGAGAAAGCGAGAAAACACATGCGTAGGTGTACTGGCTGTCATGATATGAGCTGTTAAAACGGCATTTGCCTCCAATACAAACACAATAAACAAACAAACACAACGACACAACGTGATAACGGTAGCTGGGTCAGCTAACACAGCGCGTATTCACCGATCATTCTTAACGGCAGTATTAGTCTTATTTTCAAGAACGTTCGCATTTAGAAAGCAACGGATTTCTGATTGGCTAAATCGTTTGCGTTACTTTCTCAATGTAGAAGAAGTCTAAGAATGTGATTTAGGATGATGAGTGACTACGGGGCGAGGATTTCCTTTGCCTCCACATCAGTCATTTGGTTATCCAAATTAAAAAAAATAACATGACCTGCCCACAGTCCAACAGCAGCCTCTGAAATTTGACGCATATTCATTTCATGTATATGGAGTCAAATTGTTCAACATTTGCGTAAGCGTTTTTTTTTTAAATTCAATTACGTATAACCCTTTTTATGGAACGCCTGAGCTGTCTGATACAAAGAGATTTCGTGACATTCAGATATCATTCTATTATATTGAATACAAGACTGACACCAAACAACAGCTAATCAGTAAAGTATCCATGCTGTCGAAATGGTTGGAAAAAATGATGCACACACACACACACACACTCAAACACACGAACATACAAAAACAAGAGGGCCATTATGGCCCAAAAGTCACCCACCTGAGCTTTCTTGACCTAAAAAAATTCATTTCCAAACTCGTCTGAGATATCAAGACAGACATTTTAGCAAACTTTAATGAGTATTGGACTAAAAAATTGGCTTCTAGAGCTTACACAATTTTTTTCAAATATATGACCCAGTGACCTAGTTTTTTTCCAGACATGGCCCATTTTCAAACTGGTTCAAGATATCATCAAGACAAAAAGTCTTACTCAGTTTCCTGAGTATTGGACTGAAAAGCCCCGCCAGGTAGCTCAGTGATTACTGTATCTGACTGGTGACCTGGTGGCTGCGGACTCTCTACCCAGTTGTGGCAAACCGGCGAGTTTTTCTCTCACCTCTGATGCACGTAAGAAAGTAGTCAGTGGCTTGGAAAGAAAAGTGCTCCTTTACTTACCAGTACCTCACACAATAATCTTCCCAAGCCCCTGGCTGCTTTCTTGCATAATTATCGTCGATACAATAATCAGCGATGGGAGACGAATGTATCCTGTCGATTAAAAATCACAAATCCTTGGATTGAAATTGGATGAGCTGGGAGTTTCGATGCGACCACCGTGTGTCAGTTTCAGTACGTTATCGACTAAGCTACCAACTCAGTTAGAGACATGGAGGTAATGAATGAATAACAAATACATGAATGAAAGCTTCATAGTTAGCAAAGAAATGATGCTCTTTCAAGGACGGTGACAATATAACTGGAAGGTGTGGAAAGAGTGGAAAGAGTCGTTTGATCAGTAAACTTTTCATCCAGATCATTTAGGCCGTGTAAAGGGTTTAAAATTATCATTTTAATTCATTACGGTCTTCAACTTTCTAATCTAAGCATCGTTATATAATATATGAGCCACGCTGTGATTAAAAGGGGCTTAATGCAACTCCCCGAAGCATTATACCAAGTAAGTAATGAGATAATTACGGATAAATAAAATTTATTTTTGTCTGACAATCAAATGAACGATGAGGTAGACTGGTCCTTTGACATGCCAAAAATTGACCAATAGCAAAATATTTCGACCCAGGTTAGCCGTCGTGAACTGCGCAGGCTGATCTGAGTTGATACGTTTTGCAGATACATTAAGCCCCCATTTCACAGTGCGCAACTCATTTCATTATTGATATTTCCAATTCATTTCAAGTAGATTTAATTCTAAGAGTGAAATTCTAACAATGTATGCATGAGATATTGTAAATTTCGCATATTTTGGTCCGTGGAGTAAAACGTTTTAATAATGTTTCTGATTTTTAAATCCTTCCACTATATATCATTCAGGAGTAAAAGCCGCTAGCAAGCGCTTGCTGCGCAGCAAGTGCTCGAGTCAATGAACGTCACGGTTGACTTGCCGTCACTTTATATAAAGTTGTTTTACCTTCATATAAAGAAATGATAGCTGCATTCATTGACCTTTTATGTTCATGCAAGAAACGCTTGAATTTCACGTTACAATATGATAGTTTGCCTGTGTATAATGGAATTATGTTTTTATGTGCATGTCATATTATTATGTTGCAGTCTATGTAATATCAATATGTATGAATATGATGGTTTGCCTGTGTATAGTGGAAATATACCTTCATATAATGTTTCTTTATGTGCATGTTATACATGTCGTAGTTTATATAATATCAATATGTGTACATAAAAGAAGAAGCTATATTAAAAGAAAGGGTTTATATCTCCACAAAGAGGCCAAGGTGCTGAACACTAAAAAATTGCCTTCATCCCAAACCATTTTGTGTTTATATGATAAAATTGTACCTTTATGTAATGGAAAAATATCTGAGTGTCATGAAATACTGTTATATCAGACAGCTCAGGCGTTCCATACCTTATCATCGATAGTTTATCAAACTATAGTCATTCTTGTGGCTTCATGACAAATATTACGCCTGGCGGTTACGAGATTGCAAAGGTCAAGACGGATAGAATATGCAATTTGGGGGTTTATGTCAGTCCACTTCCTTAATCAAGGATATCGCATGATACTTGTCACGTGACTGTGCACGACCTTTGCCTTGTATACATTTGCGCAAAGAACAAGTAAAGTCGCTTTTGCGACATTAAAAGATATAGACCAGACTGTCCTTCAAGGACAATGCAGGTAAGTAAAACAGACGTCAATAATGATCTAAGGTTCCTCATAATATGATCCTTGGGCTTATCGTTAGCACGCAGCGGCGAAGTCAAGTCGAGCTCAATGCCTGCAGGCACCATACACGTTATCAGCATAGCTACCACAAACTTTTCTATTTTAAGGTTTCAGGCTGCCGTCCTAAAAATATTAATAATCTACTCCTGCGTTCTGTCGGCTATATTCACGCAGCAATGAACACTTCCATGATCAATATTTGAAAAAAAATTCTTAACTAATAATGTTTATAAAATCATTTCTTTGTCGTGTAGTCACAACTTATATAAGTAGTATACGTTTTAGAATGTGATCCTTAGCAAATTTTAGGTAGTATGGTTCAAACAACCACCATTTCATGTGGTAATTTCAAAACAGTGTTATTCAGTGTCAATCGATTACAGTACTGTCAACTTTTTGATTAATTCTATTTGTCGCTGTATGATTTGATTCATGATGTAATTTTCGTCATTCGTACTTGTTCATTATTGTCGTGAATTTTTCTATTTTTTTTTTTAATCGTCGAAACGCTTGATTCGCCACACTCCTGTTTCGAGATAAGGCGTAGCCAGGAATTTATGAAAGATGGATCCCATGACTACCGCCAGAGCGGAGGCATACTTGCAAAACTTCATGTTGATACCTCAAGGTTTCCGCCTGGCATCACGCCCAGGAGTGATCGGACATGGACAAATAAAGTCCACTCCGAAATTTTGTAATTGAAGCAAACCCCATGAATATTGATAAACTTTGCAAACAAAAGCTACATGTCTTTTTTTTTTTTTCACCGGTAATCTACTGTTTACTGGAATATTAGGAAACAAATGATTCGTAAAATGAATTTTGATTATTTTCTCATAAATAATGCAAAGTTTAGCAATTCTGCATTCAAGTCAATGCTGCATTTCATATTGATGTTAATCGCCTGATTACAATTGTTTTGAACAGTGTAACTAACATTAATCATAACTTGCAAATTTTCTGACAGAACACACGTTCAGAATCAACGATATACGAAGTCACCTGTTACAGCACAGTACTCCTACGTCCAAAATTTAGCCGACAGCCATTTCCGTTCACTTCAACTGTCCAACTGGAATGTCGATGCAGAGCCAAGTTTTATTTTCCTTCATATTTTAAAATCAAGCAGTTATCCGTGATCTTTTGTGAACATTTTTTTTTAATTTTCCATTCCGAACGATCGTCTGTGCCGTAGAAGTGATTTGCTGTCACTCATGGAAATTCACACACGTATATACATGTTCATTTTTGAGATAATTATTAATTTACCAACTGTTCTATGGAGATACTGTTCATACAATAATTATACTAAAACGAAACTTACGATCGATTGCTTTTGAGATAAATTTTCACAAAACTTGTACTGAACAAAAAAAATCATTGAATCGCCAAAGTCTCGCCAAATCATTTTTCGACTGGTTATCCAGAATTCTATTTCAATACCCCAAATATATGTCAGATTCTGTACAAACGATACATAAATAGGTGCACTATTGAGTTTTTGTCGCTAAAAACTCAGAAGATCAGCTTTATTGCATGAGAGCAGTATTTAGTGAGTAACTCTTTACCAAACGACAAGATTTCGGACTGGTCCAAATTCAAAGCATTTGCAGACGACAAATTAAATGTTGCTAAAAGGATTATTTCTCTGTCTGATAGGACAGAAAACATTGTGAGAAAAGGAGAAAATGCTGGTAACCAGCATTTTTTCCTTTTCCAACAATGTTTTCAAAAGCTTTCTTTTTTAGGGTCGTTAACAGTCGGGATTGTGTGGTAAAGGGGTAACTTGTTTATTGCATGAGCACATTGTTTTTTTGATAGGTGATCAGTCACCACAGACTATAGAGGCTAACCTGTGTCCCAGCACCAAACATCCCAAATAAACAGTCTTAGCTCTAAAGTTTAACCTTTTCACTGCCAGTTGGGAGAGAATAAAAGTGATAACTCGATTTCAAAAGACACTGACAGACATACAGTCAGACACACAGACAAACCAATTCAGAGATATGAAACAGATAAGAATAATAGAGAAGACCAACAGCAGTTCGAGAGATAGATGTACATATACAGTATGCTCTGTGAAAAGGGGGAAATGGGGTTAAATGCATCTACAAGAAGTATAGACCAATCTCAGACTCCGCAGTCCACTAATGGGTGACAACGTTTTGCTATTGGCAAAGTTTCTGCATGTCCAAGGACCATTCTACCTCAAGATTCAGTCGATTGTTAGCCAAACTGAGTTTAATGGACCCATAAATATGTAATGACTTCCTTGGTATAATGCATCATAAAGATATGATTGATTTCGAAGCAGCATATTGGCTGACTGCGGCTAAAAGATTTTGTTGCAAGGCTAGAGATAGATTGTGGATTCAGACACCGCCACCAAATATCCGCCAAGTAAAAATAACTCATGATTACTGTCGTATTTGTCCATTTTTTTTTCTCTATTATTTTCGAAAATTGTTTCAAGTGAATAGCGAGTGCATTTATAAGGGATGAATGCATATTTTTGTGTTGCCATCAGGAAATAAAATGCAAGTGTTTAATCACTTGGTTCAACATAACTCCCGTGTTATCTGCCATGTAAATAAGGCAATTGCATTTTATTTCTCATCGGTAACAAAAAAATATGCTCTCACCCCTTAAAGAGAAACATGATGTACGTTAACAGTCAGGTAACAGACGCAGTTGTTTCAAGATCAGACTGCAAGTTTTGCGCAGCATTAATATATGATCATCTGTCCGCAAGAACCACCTACATGTATCGCCCGTGGCAGACAAAGGCATGATATTAGATTGTGATCAATTTCAATAGTGCGGTAGCTATGATATTCAAATAGGCTTTCTTTCAAATACTCTTTTTCTCTCTTCATCCTCTAGATTTGCTTTATGTTCAGAATAAAACATTGTTAGAGTTTAGTTTTTGAATTGAAATTAGTAGAGGTAGGCTGCAATTATAAAGTGTATCAAATTAACAAAGATCGGACAGCGTGCAATGTCTAATCTGATCTTTGTATATTTCAGTAAAAGCAATGTCTAAGCTGATCGTTGTATATTTCAGTAAAAACAAAGATGCAGTTGTCATGCGCAGGCTAACAACATATTTTCACGGTTTGCGCAACCAGAATGATTTATTTAATTGACCAAGATTCAATTTCTACCCCAGTTTAACGGAACATGGAAGGGCGTAGCAGTCTTCGAATTTTTCAAAACTGTTTTCGGTTTTTCTTTCTTTTTTTGATTTTGATCATTTCAACTGAAGTCAATCACAAAGTCTCGGCTATGAGAGGATTTTATTTCGGAAAGACAATTCAGTCGGCGAGTACTGTTCGAACCATACGAAGTTTTGCTGGAGTGAGTCTAGAAGAATGCGCTGATGAATGTCGAAAGCGAGCACACTGTCATTATGTGCACTACCTTACAAGGTTTAAAGTGTGCTATATCTTAAATGCTACTGGTCGCAATGAAGACTTTGAAAATTCGTACGAAGACAAGAACGGAGCTGTTGTTGGAGTAAAGTCGAAATGGATGACGGTATGTATCTTTTGTCAGTCTGTCTGTATCACTGTCCTTAATTTTGTCTGGTGTATTTATTGATATCATATGGAGCGCAACATGGGAAAAGGGTCATTCGGACATATTTTATCGAAATTTATTTTTTCATCGATTCTGAAAATAGAGACTTTTCTGAACTAAATGGTGTTTATTTTGTCCTCTAATCTTCACTATATGATGAGCTATGGCTTATTGTTTATGATAACACCATTTCGGATATTTAAGAAACGGCGACGTCAAATTGACGTTACTTAGCTGTAAACGTCATCTTCTGAACTATACATCGCCGTCTACTCTTCACCGCTTTGTTTGAAACAAACATCTACTCCTACCTCTGTTACCTACGTTCCTAATGATGTGGAAACATTTCATGAAAAATTAAATCTGTTTAGTCTTGAAAAGTATCAATCAAACATCATAAGTATGATAAAACTTTCACATATTTATTTGACTTTTAACGATTGATGAAGTGTGAATGATTAAAAAAACAATAAAGAAAATAAGTTTTAAAAAGTTCAAATTATGAAAACAACGGTTCTAAATTTCATTCGTAACGCACACATTAGAGTTCCAATAGAGAGTCACAGAATTACTGTTCCGTAATGTCAGTGAGTGCGGGGCAGGTAATATCCTTGAAAGGTGCGCGCACAAAAGGTCGAACATTTTGAAACAAGTATTTCTGTCTTTCTCTGCTAAGACCTGCTGGCTGAAGTTGCTCTGGATATGACCCTACAGGTATATCATCGGTCGACTTCAACAGCTTTATCCTTCTTTCTTCTCCTGCCGATCTCTCCTTTACAAACACAGACGTTTTGTCCGCAGCCGTCACTCTGAAAGAGTGAAATTTCTGGATACCGTTCAGAGGCCGAAAATATCGCTTTAAGTATGTCTTCCAATCGTACCTGAAAGAGAAGATTGATACTGTTGACTGAGTAAGTCCATTCATTCATGTGCACAAAATCAATTGCTGTAACATTAATTGCTTATATTTGGAAATTAGAATATGCATAAACCGTTTAATTAAACAAAATGTCTTACCAAATCCACTCCTGTTCTCCATTGGGCTTACTGAATAGCACTGGGAAGTTGTGTGTCGAAGATTTCTCAACTAATTCAGCAAACTGTTGCAGACAGTCACAGTCCGAACGTCGATAAAGCTTCTTTATCCTTCCGAAACCACCATCAATCAGACACCCGAAAATAATACTTTGACAATCATCTCAGTACCAGTCAGTTCAACAATGAGCTTAAAGCGAAACGGATAATTTATCGCTTCAAAAAGTAATTTAAGATTTCAAAGTTTATCTTACTTGTTCGATAAAATGACACATATGACATCTAGGGTACTAAATTTGACTTACTTTGTATGACCAGGTATTGCCATTAACAAAACAATCTCTGTGTTTAAGTCCTGGTGTATCCTCCATAGCAAATATGCTATAACAAATCTGTTCTTATTTTGAGCTGTAATAAAATGAAATATAATTTGTTTTGAAAAGTTTTGTGAACAAAGAAATTTAACTTTAAAGAGACAGGGAGATGCACTTTGAAATCGTGTGGTTTTATTTCAAATGTACTTACGTGAGAGGCCATGGGTTCTAAAAGGTTGAAATAGTTAAGCAGTTTCGTAATTACATGTATAAATATACTCGTAATACTTACATCCACAATTATCTGCGTGAAGCACACATCTTTTCTCTCCAAAGCTACGTCTAAAGAGACAATGGTGCACCATACTGATAACAGAGTTCGGCCCATGTGTTCCATTACCATCAGCATCTGGAACAAAATACATTTTGTGAGTTTGTGTATGTGTGAAATCTTACGTTGTTAAAACTTAAACTGCCGAATAGATTTATTGGGCATCACAAATAGTGAAAACCAAAATAAATAAATTTGAAAGTTCTTTTTTGCATAGAAAAAATTCACCGTATTGGACAGCGTAGATCTAAGATCAGACTGCACATTCTGTGCAGCCTAGTCTTCATCTTCACTTTCCGCAAAAGCAGGCTATTTTGAGCTTGATAGTATCATGTTCAGCACACCACTTACATTACGGTACGAGTACTGGTTAAGTTTTCCAGGAAGCAATCATCGAGAATGATTAATGTGAGTTGTAAGCACTTGTTTCATAATCTATGTTAAATAACTATGTTTAATTAAATCTATAGAAAAAAGTGTGTACGCAGACCTATTGACTGATCTTCGTCAATAATGTAGTTGAATTGCTCATCAGTCGAGTCGATGCGCACTCCAAAAAGTTGAGCTTTCTAGCTGATACAAAGTAGAGCGGTCCCATCTGGTTACTATGGTTCGGAATCAACACGTTTTTGCTATAATCGAATGTGTAATGGACCTGAAAATATATAAGATGTCATGTAAGAATATTTTTTGTGCAGTGTTATATTCTTTGTGAACAAGAAGCAGCAATTATGACGATAAACGGAAAAAAGACCGAGCCTCAGGTATAATTCATTTGCCCGCTTTAGCTTACCTTTGTCAATTCCGAACTCAATGGTGGTATTGGGCCTGGCTGGCGGTCGTGATCACTCATGTCATTTCTTGCATCGGTTATTGATGATAAGTATTGCTTCCGTTCTGCTTGTGAATCCTGAAAAATCATGTAATCTATCTAATGTCGCGAAGTAATTACAAATAAATGGAGTACATGCTATTTTATTCTGAAAGGCTAACTCGAAAAAAAAAAAAAAAAAATGGTTTTATATTCTCATTTGGAAGACGAAAAGAGAGCAGTAGAAGATAACTACTTTTGTTTTTCTGTCGTATTTGTCAGTTCTTAGTATTTCCCATCATTATATTACTTCTTTAAGATCTAAACAAAGAAAGCCTTTGTGTTTTCGAAAATATGTATTTTGTAAGCCCGACTAAATATAAATATACCTGTATGTGTAAGGTGAGAGAGGTGGAAGCTTTCAATTTTTCTTGCTCTATAACAGCATCAGCTATTTTCTTACTTAAAAGTTCACACTTGTGACAGACGTCTTGTTTTGGTGTCATAATCTTGATGTGTGGAAGACACTGTGACCATATGTTTTTGAACGACGATACACTGAGCTGTCTTGTACCAAGCTCGTGACAAGCTTGAAGATACATGGTACAATTTCTTTTTTTGTCAGACAAGAAGGTAAAAAAACTGGCGCTTCGTCTCCTTGACCACGAGGTGCTGCAGGCACAGGTAAGCCATTACTATCGGCATACCACACTATCTAGTCAACACAGTACCATGCCTCCTCGTACTTAATGGCATTGACCGGTCTCATTCCTGTATTACCATGAACACGTGGCAGTAGTAATAGCGTCTCTTTACTTGTAAACAAAGATGACGTAATCGGCGGTAATCTTGACCTACTTTCGGCCATTGTGTTACTATATTTAGTAACTCATTTGCATATAAGGAATTGTTGGTGTGTCATGGGTATTCGCGGCGGATATGGTGAGTCCGCCATTTTGGATGAGGATCGGCCATATTGGATAAGCCATGGTGGATTAGGATCAGTATACAGAGCTGACGTGTATACCTCGTGCTGGTAAGTACTCGCGGGCATTGAGGGTCAGGCCCTTTCTTTACCAGACGATAAGTAAGTAAATAATTCACCTGCAGTGCCCAAAGTATGGATAGGGATCGGCCATGTTGGATCAATATACAGAATTGACGTGTATATTTCGTTGAGGGTCAGGCCCTTTCCATACCAGACGATCAATAAATAAATAAATGAATTTACCTCTCTCCAATGTGCACTCCTCAAGGTCCAACTCTCAAATGAGACATTTAGTCCAGAACAGAGTCTAAAGTAGAATGATGCGCATGCGCGAAGCTATATTTAGATATGTGATCATCAACTATATTTAGAGTCATTACATCAGCTATAATAGGGAAGATCCGAACAATGGTCTTTTGTTAATGTCACCATACTGTCTGGTTTTGTTTATTTGGTGACGGAAGCACGAACAATGGTCTATTCAACTGTCAAAGTTAATCCCCTAACAAAGGCCCACAAGGCAGAACATTGGTCTTTTGTTAATGTCACTATACTGTCTGGCTTTGTTTATTTGGTGACGGAAGCACGAACAATGGTCTATTCAGCTGTCAAACTTAATCCCTTTTCAAGTCATTAACGTGTCTGGCTTCTGTTAACATAGGACCGGAAGATCAGACAATAGCTTATACCCCTAAAACGGATTAAAATTGGACCTATCAGAATCAGGGATTTTCGACCAATCAGGGAGTTGATTCAATCCAAAATAGGGTCCAGACGTAAGTATGGGATCATTCTTCAAGATGAAGTTTACCTTATCATATCACACATTGGAGAAGCATTTGTATCATCCAGAATATTTTCAGCATGCATCTGTATTTATTAATCAACAGATTATGATGTCAAGTGTCAAATATTGCATCCAAAACCCTACCGGAAATAAGATCGAAAAAGGAAGACATTATTTTGAAAAACAATTTGATAAGATGATAGGATGGACGGGATATGGTGCTGATTGCTTGTAAACAAACGGGCGCCATCTTGGATGACCTAGTTACTATTTTTAGTAACTCATTTGCATATAAGGATATTTAGACCAGCGGCCATCTCGGATGACCTATTTTTTTTTTTTTTTTTTGGCAGAATTTGACGTGCTTTTTGGACAGCCATTTTGGATGACCTAATTTTTATTTTAGAACAGTAGCCATTTTGGATGACCTATTTTCTTTTTTAAACGACCATTTATTTAAATGTGCTTTTTGGCACAATATTGATTTTTCTTTTGGGTATAAATCTAGAGAGAAATAGCTTTAAAAATGAGTCGTATAAGCGAGTACCCAAACAGTATACAGAGCTGACTTGTATACTCTATCTAGTAATGATCGCGGGCATTGAGGGTCAGGCCCTTTTACGAGACGGAGATTTTCCCACTTAGACTCATCTTTAACGCCACACCAAGTCAAAGAGCCGATTCCTAACCTTACTACGACCCTCGGTCAAGTCTATAAGGTTAAGTCGGTCTAACGACACATCCATGTTCTTTGAAGTTTCTCACAAAGAATTACAAAAATTCGGTAGAAAAAAAAAAAAAACAAAAACGGTACCTTCGATGTTGTTTCTTCAAGGTCCTGAACTCAAATGACAAAAGAGTATTTCCGATATGGCTCGCGCGCATGCGTCAATCCACATACGTGTCTGAACACGTTTTATAAGCTATTGTTAATGTCGACACACTGTCTGATTTTTGTTTATTTAGTGACGGAAGTACGGACAATGGCCTATTGAGATTCACTTTCAGTATCTGTTTTGCATGTTAAGGTAAGGCTTTAGACAAAATGCAGGTGAATACAACATGAAATATAATTTTTCATCTCAACTGGTCAATTAGTATGCAATTACGAATTTTATACATAATAAATAAGTACACTTTTAAATTTCAGATTTTTTACCTAATATCCTTCTTGTTCTGCATACATTCAAATGACAAAATCACAGCCTCTAAATTTTATGGAAATAATTAAATAATAAAAATATTTACCAAATCGATAACTTCCAAATCCAACCTGCAAAAAGGCATTTAATTCCCCAATACACACTTCAATATAGAAATATAGTGCGCTAATTCCGGTAAATATGGTCTCGAAATCCATTTTGAGAAAAAATTTAAAATAGATCTGTTCTTGTCAGTAGCTAAAGCAAGAATGAACGAGTTTTATCAAGTGCTTACATGAAAAGGAGTCTTTCAGGGCTGTTGTGCCCTATACGTCAATATTAGTGGACTTGGATTAGGCTTAATTTCATTTTGAAAAGAACGTGGGACAATGTTTTTACAAGATCTTTAAAATATCGGAAAAATTCCCCTAAATTGCTGCAACTTATAGCTCGATGGTAGGTAGTATTTTGAGGGATCTACCGAAGTTTTAGTTCTCGTTTCTTTCGACGATTCCATCTCAGAAGTTGTCTGGGTCCAGTCTGGGTTCATCATCTAGGGATACACTGTATTCAGGCTACTTTTCTTAAATATTAAAGGCCTTTGAAAACCAAATAAAACTGTTAAAACACGCAACCGTTTTTAGCTTCTAGGACAGCTGTTTACACTGCCACTTTTTTTATAAACCATCTCAAACGTTAGAACAGATCCTCAGCTATCATTTGAACCCTAGGTTCATGGTTCGATTTTTAAGCTGTGTGGAACTAGATCATTAGAGCGGATTTAAACCCTCAAAATTCAATATACTCCGATTCAAATAAAACTGGTACCGTTGGAAAGGTCTGATCACGCTGATTCAGAAAATATATACATATAGGGGTCTAGCTCTATTAGTTCTCGAGATACATCGGTTTAAAGTTTGTCGTATATGATTCGAGTGATCTCCCCCTTATTTTCTGTCCCTTAAAGGAATCCAAAATCTTTAAATTGCTCTAGCTCCCTTAGTGTTTGACCGATTTCGACAATCTTGGTGTCTAAATAGCATCATTCTTGCTCGTCTATGCAATGGTGAGCGTTTCAGACACCTCGATCCAAGATGGCGGCGGGAAATGACGTCATTGTCCCTGTAAAATACTATATCTCATTTAGTTCAAATCTGATCGGTACCCCATGAGTATCATGGAAAAGGTCTGATCACGCTGATTCAGAAAATATATGCATATAGGGGTCTAGCTCTATTAGTATCGGTTTAAAGTTTGTCGTATATGATTCGAGTGATCTCCCCCTTATTATCTGCCCCTTAAAGGAATCCAAAATCTTTAAATTGTTTTAGCTCCCTTATGTCTGGTCAGATTTTGATCATTGTTGTACCGTTGGAAAGGTCTCACCGAGACCTACACGATGACATCAACCAACCGGAACGAAACTCACTCATGCGTAAAATGCTTCTAACTCCCTTATGCCTTGACCGATTTGAATGAATTTAGGCTCGTTAGAAAGGTCTAGAACGCTTTCCACTACCCATTGAACCACAATGACTTATACATAGTGAAAGATATTACTCTTAAGGTTTTCCTATATCTAAATATAGGTATGACATAATTCTTCTAAATAAAGCGGACCAATAAGAATAGAGATCAGTGATGTAATGACTCTAAATATAGTTGATGATCACATATCTAAATATAGCGGACCAATCAAATGAGAGACCAAGGAAATGAACATAGATCAGAATGTGTATAAATAAGAAAAACAGCCCTTATCCTTCATTCTGATTTCAGAATTACAACTGACAACATGTCTATTTTCAGAGGAAACTTGGGTAATGGACGTGTAGTAGAGGTGACAGAATGGAAGGGGGTGAGGCGAGTGGACTTAAGAGAATGGCAAGACGAAAAACCCACCAAGAAAGGTATCAGTTTAACCCTGATGCGTTGGAAAAACTGGGTCGACACTATAGAATACGTGGATCAGGCATTGACAGATAAAACGGACTACAACTGTCACTTGGGAGGCAATGTATATTGTACAATAACTGAAGGCAGCAAATGTGTGGACATGAGACAATATTGGAAACCGAAAGAAAAAGTAGTACCCACAAAAAAGGGGTTGTGTTTACGACCACTAGAATATCAACGCCTCAAAGACCTGATACCTGAGATTGGAAAGACCCTACCCGAACTAGACGCAGTGGTCCCGTGTTACTTACAGTCGGACCATATGAACCAGATAGGGATGCTACAGTGCCCGGAATGTAACCCCAATGACTGTACAAACTGGTAACCAATCAGAGACTGTTACTAAATATAGCGGACCAATCAGAAACAGTTACTAAATATAGCGTACCAATCGGAAATCAGACTCTTATCTAAAAGGTAAGAAAAGCACACCAAAAAACAGACTCAAATTTATTTGTATATATTTGTGAAGTTGATCATGTATGACATGAATGTACTGTATATACTAATGTATGTATGTCATGTGATTCTATTGAATTGTATGATGAAATAAAATATGAATTGTACTCGATGCTTTATGGTTTGACCCATTGCCCTCAGTCTGGGTTCTAATGATATAAGACCGGATATCAGGACAATACCCCTTTCAACTCCCCAAGGTAATCCCTTTGCAAATCGTCAGAGTGTCTGACTTAAGCAGGATATCAGGACAATACCCCTTTCAACTCTCCAGAAGTAACAGACGGGACAGAAGACAACGGAGAATTTCTAAAAATAACAACCAATCAGCGACAGGCACTTTATATAAATTGGGCTCTGCTTTCTTCCAGTTGTCAGTTCTGAAAAGTACTTTGAACTATGAACATGGATCTGTTTACGCAGAGTGATTCGGTACAAGTGAACCAGTTTTCCAAGCCAAATATGATGTTTTATGAAGATAGATTAAGAACGTTTCAAGACTGGTCAAAGCAGATAACTCCAGATCGCGTTTCCTTATCGAAAGCCGGCTTTTATTACACTGGAAGTAGCGACAAGGTTACTTGCTTCGCTTGTTCAGTCAACGTTATGTCCTGGGAATCGACGGACGACCCTTGGGTAGAACATGAAAAATGGTCTCCAACGTGTATTTACTTAAAAATGACGGGCTATAAAAGCGAAAACAAGAACTTGGTGCAACCTGTAGGTGACTTTAGATTTGAGACAGCGAGCAAGAACAATCAGACAGCGTCAGGATTCACCCCTTCATTTGGACAAAACGGTGGAAATATCCCATCCTTTGGATTTGGGTCAAATAGTAACACTGGAGCCAATTTATTTGTGAGACGATAGACATGTTCGGACTTGTTTTTGTGGCGGTGATGTTGATAAATGACTTTGAGTGGTGGTGGAGATGTAGGCAATTAAGACGAGAAGCCAGAGAGGGTGCTGAGAGACTTATTGATATTTTAAATTTGTATTTAGAGGAAAATAGACGTCCTTTATATTCTGTTGTATTATAGTTATTTTGTTGTAAGAATGCATTATGCTTGTATAAATTAATAAAAGATGTCAGACTGGAACACCTATTTGTCCACTCTTTATTTCGACCCAAAGTCCCCTGCTAGTCATTAGAAATTATATCAGTATGTAAAGGCCCAAGGAAAAAACACCATTGGTAGACACAGAATAAGAAAATGGTTACAAGATCAAGAGTCCTATTCCTTAACTAGAGGGGCCAGACGCCGGTTTAAACGGTCCAGAGTTATTGTGAACGGTGCAGACAGTCAATGGGATATAGACATGATGGATATGATGGACTTGTCCAAATACAATGAAGGGTTCAAATATGTCATTGTTTGCATAGATATTTTTTCTCGATTTACACATGCCCAACTGATGCCAAGTAAAAAGGGGATCGATGTCACGTACGCTCTGACACATATATTGTCGGGGGAGAGGAAACCCAACACTGTACGCACTGACAGAGTCATGGAGTTTCGAAGTAAGAAAGTCAATAAATATTTACGCGGTCAAAACATTCACCACCTTTACGCCCTGAAGCAAACTTTGCAGAAAGATTTATAAAGACCTTAGAGCATAAACTGTTTCGATACATGCTTAAAAACAGAACTCGGCACCGTCACTGGAAGACAAGGTACATATTCAACATGCATTGAATGAAGGGTAAAAGACCATCCCGATACAAGTTTGATGGGTACTGCGCAGAAACACACACGGCGTACGAGTACCACGGCTGCGTGTTTCATGGCTGCCCTGTGTGTTTCTCAGATAATAGAGAAGAAAAGAGTCACCCCCTAACCCACCCTGACTATGAAAAAGAAAGCTTATTTAGAACAATTAGGCATGAAATACGTGTGCATTTGGGACCATGAATTTCAAAAAGAACGACATCAAGATTCAGAATTGAGAACCTTCATCAAACAGTTAGACATGACAGAGAGATTGGACCCTAGAGAGAACTTCTTCGGCGGGCATACCAATGCGAGTCAACTCTATCGTAAAACGGAAGAACAGGAAAGGATCAAGTACGTGGATTTCACGAGCTTGTATTCTTGAGTGAATAAGTATTGTCGGTATCCCGTGGGTCACCCTAAAATCTTGACCAAAGATTTTGGGAATATAAAGGAGTATTTTGGTATTGCTAAAATCAAGATATTACCCCAAAAGAGGACTGTATCACCCAGTCCTCCCGAACAGATCAAATGGCAAACTGAAATTCCCTTTATGTAGGACCTGCGCGGATACTGAGAATCCTGACCCCTGCACCTGTTTGGACGACGAGAGAGTTTTGACTGGTACGTGGTGCACCCCGGAGATACACACAGCTCTTAGACCAGGGTACCAACTTAAAAACATATACGAAATATACCACTGGGAGGAAACCACTGGACAGAGGCTCAATATGCGCCAGACAGAAATCTTTATGGATAGTGAGGTCAACCTATTCTTTCAATTATTCTCGGATCCCTTAAAACAACCTCTCAACTTTCACATATTAACAGATAACATGCTACAAATTGAATGGATATACAAACAGGACTGCCTACCTGAAGACAACAACACAAACATATACTTGGCGACCTTTACCATGTGCTGGGCCAGGCTCAAATTGTACAGTGTGCTCGAACAATCAGACAGACGAGTACTGTATTACGATACAGATAGTGTCATTTACCTGAGTAGACCTGGAGAGGTAGACCCACCCTTAGGGGACTACTTGGGCGAATTGTCCGATGAATTAGACAAGGGTGAGCACATTGTAGAGTTTGTGTCTGGCAGTCCAAAAAACTATGCATACAAAACAAACACCAACAAAGAAACGTGCAAAGTCAGAGGATTTACATTGAACTACACCAACTCACAACTCATCAATTTTGAAAGCGTCAAACACATCGTCACAGACACACACGACACCTCACACATTACCATCACCAACCCGAGCAAAATATGTAGAGACAAAGGTAAACGAAAATTATACAACAGAGCAGAAGAAAAAAGATATCAAATGGTATACACTAAACGCAGAAGAATAGAGAATTATGACACAGTACCTTAAGGATATTAGAATGGGGAGAATGGTGTGGGAATGAATATGAACATGATTGAAATGATACTAGTGGAAGCAAATTTTGATGTTACTGGAAGCAAATTTTGATGTTACTGGAAGTAAATTTTGATGTTACTGGAAGCAAATTTGCATGTTACTGGAAGTAATTTTTGATGTTACTGGAAGCAAATTTGCATGTTACTGGAACGTGTTTTTGCAATTTTACATTAAAATATATAGAGAAAACTGGATTCGATTTTTCATGTTACTGGAAGCAAATTTTGATGTTAATGGAAGCAAATTTTGATGTTACTGGAAGCAAATTTGCATGTTACTGGAAGTAAATTTTGATGTTACTGGAAGCAAATTTGCATGTTACTGGAACATGTTTTTGCAATTTTACATTGAAATATATAGGGAAAACTGGATTCGATTTTTCATGTTACTGGAAGCAAATTTTGATGTTACTGGAAGTAAATTTTGATGTTACTGGAAGCAAATTTTGATGTTACTGGAAGTAAATTTTGATGTAACTGGAAGCAAATTTGCATGTTACTGGAACTTTTTTTTGCAATTTTACATTGAAATATATAGGGAAAACTGGATTCAATTTTTCATGTTACTGGAATTAAATTTTGACGTTACTGGAAGTAAATTTTGTTGTTACTGGAAGTAAATTTTGATGTAACTGGAAGCAAATTTGCATGTTACTGGAACCTGTTTTTGCAATTTTACATGGAAATATATAGGGAAAACTGGATTCAATTTTTCATGTTACTGGAATTAAATTTTGACGTTACTGGAAGTAAATTTTGATGTTACTGGAGGTAAATTTTGATGTAACTGGAAACACATTTGCATGTTACTGGAACCTGTTTTTGCAATTCCCAAGTTTCCCTATATATTTCAATGTAAAATTGCAAAAACAGGTTCCAGTAACATGGAAATGTGCTTCCAGTTACATCAAAATTTACTTCCAGTAACAACAAAATTTACTTCCAGTAACGTCAAAATTTAATTCCAGTAACATGAAAAATTGAATCCAGTTTTCCCTATATATTTCCATGTAAAATTGCAAAAAACAGGTTCCAGTAACATGCAAATTTGCTTCCAGTTACATCAAAATTTACTTCCAGTAACAACAAAATTTACTTCCAGTAACGTCAAAATTTACTTCCAGTAACATGAAAAATTGAATCCAGTTTTCCCTATATATTTCAATGTAAAATTGCAAAAACACGTTCCAGTAACATGCAAATTTGCTTCCAGTTACATCAAAATTTACTTCCAGTAACATCAAAATTTGCTTCCAGTAACATCAAAATTTGCTTCCAGTAACATGAAAAATCGAATCCAGTTTTCCCTATATATTTCAATGTAAAATTGCAAAAACACGTTCCAGTAACATGCAAATTTGCTTCCAGTAACATCAAAATTTACTTCCAGTAACATGCAAATTTGCTTCCAGTAACATCAAAATTTGCTTCCATTAACATCAAAATTTGCTTCCAGTAACATGAAAAATCGAATCCAGTTTTCTCTATATATTTTAATGTAAAATTGCAAAAACA